>WKFP01014755.1:714907-815391 GCA_011057875.1 Pterocles orientalis | reverse complement strand
GCTGTGGATGCCCCATCCCTGGAGGGGTTCAAGGCCAGGCTGGATGAGGCTTTGGGCAACCTGGGCTAGTGGGAGGTGTCCCTGCCCATGGCAGGGGGTGGCACTGGGTGGGCTTTAAGGTCCCTTCCAGCCCAAAGCAGTCTGTGATTTTAGGATTCTGTGATTTACTTACACTGAATCCCATCTGCAGTTTTTCATGTCTAGAGCATCTTCCAGAAAGTTAGCTTGGGTCTGGAAGTCTGTCTCTGCCACCTTGCCGCTGCTGATTGCTCCAGGCAATCGTTCTGCCTGTTAGAAAGTGGGATATCTGTCTAATTATTGGTTATTGGTCACTACCTGATCTTACAAAGATCCGTTTTACATTGTTCTTTTTCTTCCTAGAAAGACAATGATGTGAAGGGGCTGTGAGAACCAGGCGAGATGGATGACGAGCTGCCCTGCACTGAGGTGGATGGAGAAGCGTCCTCCACTGTGGAGGCTCCAGGAGAGATGCCCCATGTGGAGAGCGGTACCGAAGGAGACGTGTCCTGTGCCGACAGCAGTGCAGGAGGAGAGGTGCCCTGTGCTGAGACTGACACAAAAGAAGAGGCACCCTGTGCCGAGCAGGGTGGGGAAGGAGAACTGGCTGGCACTGACAGCAATGGGGAGGGGGAAATGCCCTGTGCCGAGAGAGATGTGAATGGAGAGGCGTCGTGCTATGAGAGCGATGGGGAGGAAGTACAGGATACCGGAATCCCTGCAGCTTCAAAGAAAATATCTTCTATTTCTTCTCCCTTGAGGGCAATCGTCCGCCTGCGACGACGATTCCGGATGCAAAAGAAAAGCCGTCTGCATTTTGAGCTCCCTCGAGAAAAGTCTTCAGAGTTTGTCCCTACGAGGCTGCTCCAAAGGCAGCTTTCCCTGAACCGAACTAGCCTGTACAGCCCGTCCATGTCCTTCTTTAATCAGTCCACCTTTGAAACCTCCCAGTACTTCACCTTCGACACATCTGTGGAGCAGTATGCGATGAAAAAATGCAGGCGGAAAAAGAATCGAAGGAAATCTAGGGTAGTCCTGTATCCAGATAAAACAAAAAGATACCTGCCGACAGAGGAGAAGAGCAAGGCGAAACGCTGCCTCCTCTTGCTCATCGTCATTATCTTCTTCCAGATCCTCAACGCAATAGAGAACCTGGATGATAACCTCCAAAAGTACGACCTGGATGGTTTGGAGAAAACAATGCACCGGGAAGTATTTGGACAGAAGGTTGCCGTGGAAAATATTATGGAATTACTGAAAGACTATCTGGCTACCCACATACACAACAAGCCTCTAGTAATCTCTTTAAATGGCCCAACAGGAGTTGGAAAGAGTCACGTTGGGTGGCTGCTGGCCAAACATTTTCGTTCTGTCATGGACAATGACTTTGTGCTTCAGTACTTTGTCATGCATCACTGTCCCAACGGGGCGGCTCCTCTTACCTGTGAAATAGATCTGTCCAAGAAAATTTCTGACATGGTGACAAGAGCAGAAATAGAAGAGAAGATACCGTTGTTTATTCTGGATGAGGTTGAACTCATGTCTCCGGTCCTGCTGGATACTCTCAGCCGATTCTTTGAACCCAATCAGACCAACGAGTTCCTCAACGCTATCTACATTTTAATAAGCAACATAGGAGGTGGAGAAATAACAAAGTTTGTTATCCAGAATGCATCCGCTGAGCTTCTGCATCAGCAAAGGGGAGTTGATGAACTGCTGAGCATCATCCAGCCTGTGCTGATCGATGCCCACCCCCTCTGGAAATCTGCGGACATCGTCCCCTTTGTTCTTCTGGAGAAGAGTCACATCATAAACTGCTTCCTGGAGGAGATGAGGAGGGAAGGGCTGTATCCCGACCAGAACCATGTTGAAAATCTAGCGAGCCAGCTCAGTTACTACACTACGGGGGCCAAGCAGTACTCCAGGATGGGCTGCAAGCAGGTGGTGGCCAAAGTCAACCTGCTGTAGGGAGTTACTGCACAGGCCAGGTCCTGCTCTCGGGATTTGCAAATTCTGGGCTTATGGAGGAGGACGGTTCAGCAGGCTGTGGTCAAGCGGCATTCCTCAGGCTGACTCTGTCCTGGCCAAGGGACAGAGGGACGGCAGCAGCATGGTCTGTGTTCTCCTCCAGAAGCTTCACCTGTTCCTGCTGTTGTGTGAATAAGGCACAGGCAACAACGCCCAGCGATCTCCCATTAATCGCAAAGTGCTTTGTTCCTCACATGCTCATTTGGGATACTCTGTCATTAAGGACTTGTGAGATGAGGAATGTAAACAGGAGGAGGAAATAGTGCCTGGGTCACCGTCCCTGCAGCACACGGAGCCATGTGTCACTGTCCCTGCAGCGCAAGGAGCCATGTGTCACTCCTCTGGGCTCCCAGTCTTTAGCTCCTCGTGGAGCTCCTCGTCCCCCGGATGCGTGGGCAGCCAGAACTCTGCTTTCTGCAGCTCCTATGTGACCGCATGCTCCAGAGACTGATTTTTTTGGACCCATTCCTGAGCTGTTGCTCTTCTGAGCTCATACCTGAGCTCACCTTTGGCACCTCCAGCGAGGTTTCTGCCCTGCAAGTCTGTTTGGGCTCGTCCTGTGCCAGCCGGTGCAGAAATAACCGTCAGATTGTTCCAGGTCTGGTGGTGGCAACTTGTCCTGAGAGCTCTTCTGCTTTTTGCTTCTGGGTCCGCTTCACCCACAGCCGTTATCTAGGAAGCCCAAAATAGCAACTGACATCTATTGAACAACACACACTGGAAACGACAGCCTGGGCTGTCTGGGCCGCGCGCGGTGGGAATCGTGGGCTCGTTCCCAGTCCTGCGAGGCCAAGTAGAGGTTCTTTGCTGTCGAGACCCCGGGGAGAGCACGCTGCCTGGATGACCTCAGGAAAAGCACATGTCCTTGTTCTGAGCAGGCAAACCGAGCAGGTATTTATGACATTGCTTTTTCGGGTTTTGGTTTTGTGCCTAAATCCCCTTCTACAGTTTGCTGTGAATTACCGTACATGTAATCCTGTGGATGTTTGCACTGGTTGTTGGATTTGCCTCTTTTTCTCCAAAGACTTCCGTCCCAAACTCCTGCTTCCAGAGCTATTGTCAGGAATAAATCCAAAGTATCTTGAATAAAATAATTCAAAGTATGTTTCCTTTATTTGACTGCCATGTGGTTTTTCCTCCCAAATTTCTCTTCTGGAACAGAAGATGCTCTTGCACGCCTGCGCTTCCTGGTGACTGGAGCTGGCAGCAAGGGCAGCAGCTCAGCTGTGTGTTCTGTGCAGACACCTTGCTGCAGTGTGTGTGTGCAGCTCCCTGGGACACGCTCATGGGAAACCAGATCCGAAATTCACCCGGTGCAGCAGCGCCAAAAGCCGTGTGTCGCTCAGCTCCTCCATCCCCCAGCGCTGCATGGCTGGGATGAGGCTGGAGACGAGGGTGGTGTGTCCTTGGCTGAGATGATGCAGGGCTGGAAAGCCTGTCCATGGATTCTCCTCTTGAAATTATCCAGTCGAGGAGCCGTTTTGTTCTGCACAACAGCCCACGAGAATGGCCGGGCAGGGAGCGGGCAGGGCAGCTTGTGTGGCCTAGGGGGAGGGCTCTGAACAGAGCTAAGCCACCTTCTAGATGCAAGTGTCCACAAAAGTGGTGTCCGTGAGCTGGTTTCCGTAGCCTAGTGAGACTTTATTGCCAGAACAGTTTAAATGTTTTTATCCTGGATAAGAAACAGAAACAACTCAGGGACCAGGATTCCCCTCCTCTTCCAGCTGGGGAGGCACAGAAGTTATTTCTGGTTTCTTCTTCCAAGGTCTCTCCCTTCTGGGAGAGGAGCTCAAAGCCCAAGCGTGTGACAGGAGAGGTGAGTGTCACCCACGGCTTCTGGGTTTGGGAGCTGAAAATGCCGTCGGTGTCTAGAGTGCCGGGCTGCGGGGATGCTGCCGAAGCAGCGCCCATGGGTGTTGGGCTGCAGAAGGGTTTTGTCGTGGGGTCAGGACAGGCGTCAGGGAAAGATCTCAGGCTTCCAAGGGATACGCAAGGGGCTGTGGGGTGCCCAGTTTGTTTTGGAGGGGATTTAGGCTTGGTTTTGGATGTCTGCGCTTGCAGTTCACCCACAGGGTGTTCGGTTGTGCCGGGTCCCTGGGTGCCTCCGCGCTCACCATCACCCTGGGCGAGAGGGGAGGGTGGCTTCCAGTGGAGCTGAGCATCTGCAGAGCTTGTCTTCATCCTCTGATGCACCTGCACCAAACCAGGGCTCCCGATCCTGCCTTAAGACTGAGTTTTGCTGAGGCACCAGCGCATGCCTTCGCATCCCCCATGGGCTGTGTGTCGGGTGGCTCTGTGCTCGCCCCATGCAGCTCAGCACCCTGCGGCTCAGCAGCATCAGGCCCCTTGTGCCTCTGCTCAGGGAGACTGGGGACATATTGCACTGTCTTGCCCCCCCCCCCATCTCACCCCACTTGTGCGCATCGCCTCCCTCCCAAAGCAAAGCTGTCCCGACCACTTTGCAGAAGGCCTGGGGTGCACGGGCACCCTTTGCACCTTGACGACCTGCCAAGGTCTTTGCATCCCACAAAGCTCCTCTCGATGCTGAGAAGTGGGGCTCAGCTTTCTGCTGCATGAAGACCACCTCATCCCTTGGCCAGTGCTGGAGAGGACAATGTGGCCAGAACTGCACATGTGCCAGTCCCCCCCTGCTCCCAGCCCACAGGGCAGCTTGTACCTCTGGAGACCTTCATCAGAAAGCACAGGAGACTCCAGGCCATGGAGAGGACCTTCCCTGCCAGAAGATAAGGATGTCTGGCTAGGTTGTCCCCAATCTCCACTTGCCCCAGGACTTGGATCCCAGCTCAAATGGTTCTTTAGGTTGTCTCCAACCCGTCTCCCCCAGCATCCCAGTTTAGACGTACTGTCCCCAGTCCCCAAGCTGCCCTGAGCTCCTCTGCAAAGCCACTAGCCCTGCCAGGAGCCTCCAAGGCAGAGGAGCTGCCACACGGGCAATCCACGGTGCTGAGCACCAGGAGCCTGACGGCTGGTTTCTCACTGCTGTGTGCAGAGGAAGCTGGGCTGAGGGAAGGGAACAGCCGAGCAGATGTAAACCTCATCGTCTCCCCTAACAGCTGAGCCAGGACCATGGAGGTTCTCCGCCTCTGCTTGGCCAGAAACTCTCCCGCTATCAGGAGAACATCTCTGAGGAGTCACTCATCACCGTAGCTACTCCCACACATACCTGGCCCAGCCCACACCGCGGCACACCCCCCCAAAGGGCCAGGGTGATGGGCCCGGCTTGGGAAGTGATGATCCCAGCTTGGGAAGTGACCAGCTCTTCCTGCAGCACAACTGAGGCCAGAGTTTGGGGACCAAAGCACAAAGAGCATGGTGGCTTGTCCTTGGTGCCACTCTGTCTCTTGGAGGCTGGGATGCTCCTGGCAGGGGACCCAGGGCTCACCTGGAGAGTTCTTGCTCCATGGGAATGGCTGAGATGCCGGTAACGGGCTTTTGTCGTAGACTTTGTCCTCCTCAGCCTCATGTGAAGTTCTTTATCCAATTGCCTTTTCCAGGGAAAATGCTGGTTGAGCTGGAAGGATGGGATTGAAGCTGTCGGATGGACAGAATCCCCAAGACTGGGGCACTGGGGCTGCTGGTCCTGCTCTTCCCCACAGCCCAGCTGTGATTTAGGGGCTGGCAGACCACCTGGGCTCCCTCACGTTGAAAGCATCCCCCACACGTCCAGCACCCTGTCAGCTCCCTTCACCTGGTGAAGGGCTGGTTTTCTTCCTCCAGCGCTGCGCCATGGGTGTCACAGGATGCTGGGACACCTGGTCCCATGGGTCCAAGCCCCCGGGACAGGTCACCCTCCTGTTGCCAGCTCTTGCTTCCCAATGCACTGTGCACTCAGGAGTGGGTGCAACGCCCAGTGGAGCAGGGGGACTGCGGGGGGAACGGTGCTGTGCAGCCCACAGCCTCGTCCAGGCAAAAGGGATCTCTTCAGCCCTTCCTCACCTTTAATAGCTTCTCTGTAATCAGAGGATCTACAAATACGACTTCGTAGGAGATATTGCTAGGGGTGAAATAATGACCTCAGCTGCCCGCCGTGCTGGAGCTGCCACGTTTGTCTGTTTATCTGCTGTAGAGGTGGCTGTAGGCGGCACTGGAATGGCTTCCTCAGTCAGCAAGAATGAGGCAAAGGCTCTTCTCAGTCACAGTCCTGTCCTGGAGCAACAATTTATGTAAAGCAGCTCCCGCCCCGCTGCAGGACAGGCACTGAGTGTGTCCTGGAGCAAAGCACGGCTGGCTCAGTAATTCAAGCAGCACTGGGATTGCCGCTCCCCATCATAGGCTGGATGAGGCTGGCGGGGAGTCGGGCAGGCACTCTGCACCCCACCACTGCACCCCAAAGCCAGAGGGGTGTTTGGGACAAATTCTCTTTTTGCATTTACCCCAGGGAAGGCGCAGAGCGATTCCCAACGGTGGGTGGGGAGGATGCGGGCACAGTTGCTGGTACTGCCCGCGAGAGCACGGCAGTGACAACGGAGGGTGACAGTACATATGGAATAGTGTGTGTCTGGCACAGCAGGGACCTTGTGGCTGCGCTGGCCGGGTCCCCACTGAAAGTTCTCCTGGGGCTGGGCTCACATCAGAGGCTTCATGGCCTCTGGGAATGAGCTGCATTCCCTTCATGAGGGTAGAAGTGCCACCTCTAGGAGCACCTCCCAGTAAGACGCAACAGTTAGCACCTGGCACTAAATTACTGGATGCCACTTAATTACTCTGAAGCCTCTTAATTTTTCTTCCCTGTATCACCCTCACCTGAGAGGTCCCCACACCCAGGAGCATTCCCTGCGTGGGATGAATTTTCTAGGCATGCTCAGGAACTCTATTTAAGCTCAGCTGGAGGCATCAGTCCCTGTAACAGCTGTGTTGGAGGAGCGCTGGTGCTTTGCTGGTGTCCTGCTCACCCCATCTGTGCCTGGCTTTGGCTCTGCTTATCCAAGACCTCAGCCTGTAGCCTGACATTTTTTTTGCCCCATCACCATGGGCTTGCCTGGCTGTGGCTGCATCTGGCTCTGATTTGTGGCTGTCTTCACACTGGACCCATCTCATCACCATGGTGTTACTGGTTGCTCTGGACTCTTGGTTGGACCTGGCCACCCTCTTGGTGCTGCAGTTTCCCACGCAGGTACCATGGGATGGGCTGTACTGGACCTGTGGTCCCCTGTGCTCCCTCCTCCCCAAGGGAGCAGCTCTGCTTTTGCTGCCCTCTGATATGGGGGTACCTTGGGGGGGCACGAAAGGCCATAGGGCCAAGGGTGCAGCTGGTGGGGAACTCTGAAGGGGGCCTTGGGGCCAAGGCATCAATTGCCTTCTCCCTGTGGCTGTCTAAAGCTGGGGTGGAAGGTGACATCCCTGCCTTTGGTGCCAGCAGTGTCCAGGGTATGACCCCCAATGGCAGAACCCCACTGTGGCACCAGAAGAACCCCTGAGCTGCAGGACGTGCGGTTCCCAGCTCCTGCAGCCCCTTCCCTGCCAAAGCAGCTTTGCTTTGGGTTGCAGGAAAAATTGCTGGGGCTGCCCAGGGAAGGGGGCAGCTTGGGGTGATGCCGCATGTCACCAAGCTGGCTGGTGAAGGTGCCACCTGTGGTGTACCCTGGGGTGGATGTGCACTCCGGTACACTGCTGCAGACCCCCTCCCCAGCTGCCTGGCCCGTGCTCCATCCCCACGGCATCCCTTTTCTATGCTGGTGTTGGAGATGTGTCCCCTGGGCCCTGTGCGCTGCTGGCAGATAACCCACCGCTGCACCGTGTGCCCACGTGTGGGCTGGAGCTGCTCTCTCCCACCCAGGGCCACTGGGCACGTGTTTGTCCCTGCCACATCTATGGGCAGCGGGTGGCACTAGGTGGTCTGGGTGCTGTGGATAAAGCGTGGGCTTCTGAGAGATGGGAACAGTGAACACCTCCTTCCTGGGATTGGCACTTGTTGCCCAAGGTGCCATTGCTGGTGTCCCTCAGGCCACCCATGGGTGCTGCCCAAGTCCCTGCTCAGCTGCAGGGCTCCGTCATTTTGCAGTCAGCCCTCAGGGCTGTTGCGGTGTCCCTGTGCCTCTTGGTGCCTGTACCCCTGTTTGCCTGTAGGAGCATCATCAGGGACAGGTTCCTGGCCAGGTTCTCCCATTTTCCCCTTGCACGAGGACCCTTAGTGCTTTTTCCCTGAGAAAGGGCTGGAACCTGGAGACCAGCTGACCCTCCTATTGCTCCTACGCATGAGTTGGGAGGTTTTTCTTTTATACAGTGAGAACGAACTGCCTTCCTCAGGCTCGTGGGCTCAGAGCACTCCAGGCAGGAGCACTGTGGCTGGGTTCTTGGGGTGCTCCTGTGCCAGAGACGTGGCTGCTCCTGCAAGGTTTGGGGCCATGGGAGTACGAGCAGGATTTTCCCCCTGCTTCTCCGTGGACACGGCCTGGCTCCAGTGGAGGAAGGTGGGTACATGTGCACATTCTGCCTGAGCTCTGGCTAACTTCAGCTGCCTCCAGGAAAAGAGGTTTGAATTTAAACTTTCCTAAAAAGGAGCTAATCTAAGCTGCCTCCATGAATCAAGGCAAGCCTGCCTGGAGCTGCCCCCAGAGGTGGGTGCTGGCCCGTGTGCTCAGCCCGGCTGTGAGCCTGAGCCCTCCTGGGGATTTCTTTCTGCTGTGGGAAGATGCTGCGGTGATGGCACAGTGCTGGACCAGAGCTGCTCTATCACACCCCATAGCATCATGCTGGGCTTGCCTGGTCCCCAAGTGCTGCTGGGGCCGCTCCTCCCCAGCGGATCCCTGGTCTCGCTGACTTGTGCCTCTGGCCCTGATGGCTCCACCAAGAACTGCAGAGGGTGTGTGACACCAGCCTGGGGCACCTGGTGTTTGCAAACAGATGCAAGTTGGGGTACCCCTTACAGGGGGTGCAAGGGTGGCGGTGAGCCCATCTCCATGGGCACTGATGATACGTCCTCGCACACAGGGCACAGGAAAGCTGCTGCTGATGCCTAGATGGTGAAATGCTTTGTTGCTTTTTTTTTTTTTTTTATAACTCTTGTAGTCCTCACTAAACAGATGAGCTGCAACCAGGAGAGCAAATTTTAACAGCAGTGACAGCAGGGGAAGATCAGGGGCTGCGGCAGGGGAGGAAGGAGCAAGGCCAGCTCGGGTAAGCCAGAGGTTTCCCAATAGCTGTGAGTGATGCAATTCACCCGAGGGTGCAGAGGGAACTGTCTGCAACAGCTTTTCACATCGTAGAGATGAGGTGAGTCTCTGGAAGGGGGAGGGAGGACAAGCACGCCAACATTTTCCAAGTTAAGTTGTGCCCATAGAGTCTAATTTCCTCCTTTGAGGGTATTCAAAGAATAGCTGTTAATAGTTACCGCGATGAAGTAAAGGAGTTTTCCAGAGCCGGAGAAATTCAATATTCCCCAAAGAGTGGGGAGGACAGAGGTGGGAGCTGTTGGATTTGGAGGGGATGGGGAGCTGGGAGGCATGGAAGCATGGCAGAAGACGGAATGGAAAACATAAATTGGAGGAAAGATCTGAAAGAAGGTGCTGCAGCGGAGGGTGGGAGTGAGCAAAGGCACGTTCCAGGGTGGGGAGAGTGAAGGGCTGGAAGGAAAACAAGCCTGGGGGGGATCGTGGTGCTCACGCGCCGCATAAGGAATAACACCACGGGGTTGCGAGAAAGGCAAACATCCCATTAAAATGTATAAATAGGTGTGTTGCATATACAAGGGGTGAAGTAATGCGGGGCCGCGTGCGGTGCCTTGCTGGAGCGCTGTGGCCATATTTGGGCACCTCCTGGGGAGGGAGCCCTCAGTGCCGTACCAGCCGTCCTGCCCACGACAGTGAGCCATGGGAAGGGAGCAAGTTTCAGGTGATGCACAATAAGAGGTTTCAAATATGCAAAAGGCTGGTAGAAGGGAGACAGGGGTGCTTGGGCTGCCCAGTCCTCCTTGGGCAGGGTGTGGGGTTGGCTCCAGAGGGAGATTTTAGGGTAAATTTTAGGAAAATTGCTGTAGCTGCAGAAGTGAAGCACCAACATGGATTGGAGTGGCTGAGGAATTGCTGCCGCTGAACCTGGGGCCAGAGGAGGATGGTTTAGCCAGAGTTGCAGGGCTCTGCCTCTGTGGTCTTGCAAGGTCCCACTTTGCC
The DNA here is from genome assembly GCA_011057875.1 of Pterocles orientalis. Classification (NCBI taxonomy): domain Eukaryota; kingdom Metazoa; phylum Chordata; class Aves; order Pterocliformes; family Pteroclidae; genus Pterocles; species Pterocles orientalis. The sequence continues at coordinate 805,216 of WKFP01014755.1, read as the reverse complement.
CATCTTCTGTCACCCCTTGGACCCTGTCAAGGGTTCAGCTGTGACTTTCTCCTGCCCAGCACACACTGGTCTCACTTGCAGTGCCTGGTCTTCACAGAGATCACACCAACCTAACATTGCTCCTCTGTGATGGGTTTGCTTCAGTTACTAACAAACCTGGATTGAGGGGCAAAGCTTCAGGCACCTGCATCTGAAAGCTGCCATCCTGGGGAAGTGTGGTGAGATCAGCCAGTAACTCCTCAGATGGGTTGATTTTCCAGGTGGGATCAGTTAGAAGGACAAGGGAATCAGCCAGCATTGAAACCAGAGTATGCAGAAGAGTTAATCATGTCACTAAACTAATCTAGAACCCTCTCTACTTCCCCTCGATGCTTTTCCCTTATCAATTCAGATGGTTTCAGGGCTACATCTAGAGCTACCCCAAAGGACTTGTAGCCACCTCCAGGAAGCACGGCAGAAGGGTCACACCTCCCCAGCATGGTTCAATATTCCCCAGTTACAGGTGTGGAGCTGGTTGGTGGCTCCCGGCATCGCTGTGCAGAGCTCTGTGGTGCGGGACTGGGCTCCCGCTCCTCCGGCTGTGGGGATCACTGCGATGAGCCACTCACGGCTCTGTGTGGGATGCACAGAGTCCAGGATCTTCTGCGGATGCTATTTTGGGTTTACTGACACTGTGCTTCCTGGGCTGTTTTATCAACAGATCCCTTGGGCTGGGATTCAGCTGCCCTAATTTTGGCACCTGGAGGAAGTGTGAGCAAGCCTGCCTGGGATTTCCCCATCCCTGCCTCCTGGAAAGAGCATTCCTGGGAACTGAGGCCTGGGAAAAGGCCACCTGGAAAACCTTCCCTGAGCCACGGCTCATGCTCTGGGCTCCCTGCGCAGGGCTGGACCTGGGGCATGTGGTGTCTGTGCAGCCCCCCAGGTTAGTGCAGCCCATCACAGCTCTCTATTCCTGGGTGCAACAACATGCTGATGATGGAAGCTGCCAGCACTTCATCTTTCCGTGACAGCCAGCCATCCTCACCCAGCATTTTCTGTCCAGGACAGAGTTCCTGCAGTCCACACTCGTGCTAAGCAGCAGCTGTGGCTCCAGCTCTGCTCAGTTTGCTGCTGCAGCCATGGAAGCGATCACCCTGCTGCCCTGAGCTACAGAACATCTTTGTGGCACATCTCGCCCTGCATCTGGCTCTTAGTACTCATGGGGCACGTCCCTGCTGGGGCTGCACCCTGGGGATGTGCCTGGAGGGACCACCCTGTTCCTCCAGCTCCCAGCCTGGGGCACCTCACCAGTAATCCACTGGTTTTGTTTTTGTCAACTTTTGGCAGCAGCTCCAGCTTCCCCAGAGGGGTGTAAAGGATGCAGTCCTAAGGAACCCGTCCTTCACTGATCCTGGCACCTGAGCCCCATGACATGTGTGCACGTTTTTGTGACCAGCAAGTGATAAGTGAAAGAAGGTAAAGCATTAACTTTAAGATCCAAATGCTCTCATTCAAACCAGACCTATGTGGTATCCTGCCTGTCCTTCCAAGCAAAAAAAAAAAAAAAATCTATTTCAAAATCCTAGAGGCATTATTCCCAGAACTTATGGTTTCCTCTTAAACTCTCCGTCCTGCCCAAGGTGAGCTGTGTGCAGGTACAAAAGGAGCTGCAGGCATGTGTTGTATCTTTGACCTGGATGGCAGCCAAATACCACAACAGCCACTTGCTCACCCTCCCCTCTCCTAGGAATGGGGGGAAGAATCAAAGGGGTAAAGGGAAAAGAGGCTCATGGGTTGAGACAAGAACCATCTAATACTTAAATTACAATAATATTGAAAATAGCAATGATAATAATAATAGTAACATCTACAAATGTATAAAGGAGTGATACACAGGGATACCAGTCACCACCCGATGACCAAGGCTCAGCCTGTTCCTGGGTGAGATAAGAGCCCAAGTGTCCATGAGACTGAGATGACCCTGAGAGAGGGGGGACCCAGAGGGAGACAACCCCAAGAGAGAGCTTCTGGACAGATTCTCCTCTACACCCTGGCCAGGCTGGACATGGGATGGAACAGACCATGGGCCAGTTTGTGTCTCAATCCCAAACCCAAGGTCGAATCCTGGGCTGGTCACTGGGGCTGTGCTCCCTCCCAGCTCCTCCTGCCCCTGCAGCCACGGGCACAGCAGAGAAGCTGGAAAGTCCTTGACTGTCCTGGCAGCAGCTCTGCCCATCAGTGTGTGATCAGCTTCTCCCCAGCACAACCCCAAACAGCCTCACACCAGCTGCTGGGAAGAAAATTAGCTCTGTCCCAGCCTGGACCAGGACAGCATGACTCTGAAACCAGGGAATCTGGTGCCATGCTCCTACCCAGCCCTCCCCAGCTTCCCCATCTTCACAACTCAGCTCTCGGTTTCCCGGTGACTTTTCCAAGGCTGCAGCTGAAGAGGTCCATACCCCTCTGAGCTGGCACGACTGGGCATTGCTATCACACGCTGCTTCTGGAACACCCCAGCAAACCGCCCCGCTCTTCCTGAGATGACTTCATCTATTCACCCTGTGGGATCAAGGTTTCTGAGTCACAGACTTGCTTTGCCTTCGCCGAGGTCCTGCCATCTCTCTGGGTGCTGCAGGGGCCTTGGGAAGTCAGTTCTGAGCTTTTGCTTTCAGTGTAAGCTGGGCCTTGGCTTGAAGGTTGTTGCTTCTCTCTCCAACGTGAAAAAGGGCTTGTGTGCCTTGGGCTGGCGCCAACTATTTCAGATGATGTAATGAGCACGTCTGCCCCTCCCTGCAGACTGCTTTAGCAAACAGCACTTCGATTCTGGGATGTCTTGAGGTCAGGGCACGGTACTGAATGTTGCAGAGCGCCTTGGCCTGATGTGACCCAGTGTCCTCAGCTCCAAAGCTACAGCCTTTGGCATCCTCAGGTACCAAAGCCACTCCATGCTGGTTCTTTCGCTCCCATGACCCATGCCAAGGCCTTTCTGGTTGCACCCTGTGCTAAAGATCCAGCACCTCCACCTCTCAGTGCTGCTCCTGATGCATCCAAGGCTCCGTTTTTGGCTTTGGTGATCCACTGGTGAAACGCACTGCAGTCTCTGGGTTAGAGGGGGTGGATGAAATTCCATTCTTTGGATCCAGCTCAACAGAAATTGTTTTTTCTCTCCTTGCACCTGGTGGGCAGAAGATCTGCTTCTCACAGTGCTGATTCATCTTAGTTCTTCTCACTTGAGGAGGATCCAGTGACCTGCTTGGACAGGCAAGGACAGGACAAGCTCACCTGGGAGTTATAAATACACCCCTGTGTAATGCTGACACCACAATAAGCTAATGGGTAACGCTGATTGCCAATAAGACCAGGATTTGTCCCTACAGGTAGGGACCCCTCTTCCCGGGGCTCGTTTTGAGGTTGGGTTGTTACTCGCCTCCCTACAGCTGGGTGTTGGGCAATGCTGGGGAGATGGATCAGGCCCATGAGAGGTGCAAGATGTGGAACTTCGCTGAGAAACATCTACGTGCTTAGCACAGGGGATGCCAGAGCTGGAGCCAGCGTCTGGACAGGCTGCGTTCCTGTCCACTGGGAGCTACTCGTTAACTGCACCAAGGCAAACCCAGCTCTGTGGGGGGACAGCTGGAAGAGACTAAACTGATCTGTGTCTGTCCTCGGAATGATCCTGGTTGAAACAAGGGGGATAGCTGAATGAATGCAATGCTGAATGTTTGAGTTCTGGCCCTTTAACATCCACCCTTCACTCAATTCCAGGTGTATTTGGTGTCCATTTGGGCACCTGCCTGTGGCAGTTTCTCCTCCAAACGGGCTGAGCTGGCCTGAAACCCAGGGCCTGGGAGTGGGAGGGTCGGTTGCTAATCCCCAGCCTGACTCATTGGCGTGCTGGGACCAGGGCGGGTCGAGGGTGCTGACACCACAGGGCAGAGCAGCAACAATCCACATGAATTATTTTCTTATCTCGTGCTTCTTTTCAACCACTTCATGTGATTTAGGTGCTGCCTGACGGTATTGCACCAGCCATGGGAGGCGGATGCCCGGCAGGGATTGCAGCGGGGACACTGCCACCGAGCACAGCTTCAGTCAGCAGCCAAGGGAACAAACCATTTCACCCCACTCTGACCAGTTTCCATGAGAAACGGTGTCTAAAGATGCTGCTTGAGACACTTCTTTACATCTTAGGAGCTGCCTTGCCTTGAGATGCCAACAAGTAGGTGATGCTGGAAGCAGAAATTTGTCTCCCAGCCTCTGGACTTTGCTCTGGGGAAGACCAAGGCTTTGAGCAACCTGGGCTAGTGGGAGGTATCCCTGACCACGGTGGAGGTGGGACTGTATGGGCTTTAAGGTCCCTTCCAGCCCAAACCGTTCTGGGATTCTATGATTCTAAGATGACCGAAGACCACTGACGTTCTGCCTGTAAGCCCCGGCTGTGTCTCAGGTTTAAGCGCTCACCTGGGCGGTGTAAGAGTCTGTCCTGAGGAAGGTGTGTTTCAGCAGCAAGTGTCTTGGGATGAGCCACTGGCTCCAGCGCTTGGTTTAAATGGGGATTAGGGATGATTGCAAAAGCCACAAGCAGTGTTGCTACATAGAAATTAATGACCCGTCACCTTGGAGGTGCTGGGTGGTACATACCCAGAAATGGGACACCATGTACTGTAGACACGGTGTTAGTAGCTGCATTTTGGTTTTGCCCAAGACTTAGTTTCCAGTGGAATAAGTGTGGTGGAATAAGTGGAGCCCGTGGACTAAGACTGAGAGTTTTCACATCCTGACAGCAGGTGACATGATGGGGATTTACAATGCTGAAAGCACAGAAGTTTGATGCCTTGTGACTCGAAGCCAACATCAATTTGTTCTTCCAAGAAGCAGAAAGCAAGCAATGTCAGGGAGCCCTGAGGGCAAGAGGAGATTCAAATAATAGTTTTTAAATTTGAATTTTTGCCCTCTGATGCCTTGTGGTAGCTAAAGACTGCCTGAGAAGACAGGAGAAACCAGGTTATATTTGATTTTATGTTAGCCACCCAAGAGCTGGCTACCCAAGGCCTTTTTCCAGAAGTCCATCTTGCGTTGCCACTGGCTCGGTGCAGGTGTGAGGTGCCCCACCCTGACAAAGACACATGAAGTTTGCAGCTAAATCTTCTAAGTTGATGACAAAGATCCCCAAGAACTGGAGACCTCCCCAGCAGGTCTGTGGGCACTCAGCCCTCTCAGGCTCTGTTTAGTCATCATAAAGCACAAAGAATTTGAATGCAAGTGTTGGGAATTTTTTCCTTTTCTGGGCATATCTGAGATTGAGCTTGCCAGAGCAAGTGCTGAGGTTGTTCTTTTTTCTGGGGCAGAGTGCTGAGATTGCACAGTGCCATAACCGAACCCGGGGTGTCCCACCTCCGTCCCTCCAGCTCAAGGGCAGAAATGCTGGCAGACAGGACGGGCAGGCAGGGGAGGGAGGTGATGCCTGTCCTCAGACCCCGACTCTGTTCTCTGTAGCAGAGGTGGATTTGAACGAAGGATGCACTCTCAAAAGCACTGAAATGTCTTGAGGCAAAGTCTTGTGATAGACAGCTGTAATAAAGGAGAGCGGGACAGGGGAAGAGGAAGTTTGGAGCATGCTCTTACACTCCTGGTAGCAGCGAGTGCCCGTGGGATACGTGGTGCTGGGGGCAGAGACATTCCAGAGCGGTTTGTGAGTCAGCCCAGCTCCTCCCATCACAACTTCACTCATCAAAGCAAGTATTTATAGCACAGGTAGAAGTAGGGAGAGAAATCAAAGGAGAGCTTCCCAGAAAGACGCATAAATCACTCCGAGAGTTCAGCTCTGGGGTTCTGCATTTTTTACTTTAATGAGAATGAATAAAAACGCTGTTGTTATTGCTACTATTTCTTAATATTATTTCAGAGCTCTGCTTTTTGAATTAAAACCATCTTTCAGCAAAGAGATATTGCCACAGAGGTCTCCCAGCTTTCAGAGCTACCCCGGCAGGCTGCTAAAGACATGCTGTCTTACACCAGAGAAAATATTTTCTCCAGCACAGATCTGCTGAAAACCAATTCAGAAAGTCTGGCCAGGCCGATGTTTGCTGCCCAAACTGTCAGGAGACCTCCAGGCTTTCCACCAAAGCGAAACAGAAAAGCCAGAAAGGTGCTGTACCCAGCCCAGGTGAGAAAATATTTACCACGGCAGGAGAAAGACCCAGTCAAACGGTGGCTGCTCGTCTTTGTCGGCATCATCCTCATGCAGGTTTTAACTGAGGATCCTGAGCGAGAGAGACTGGCTGGGGGAAAAAGTCCTAGAGAGCGGGCACGCTGTGCACCAGCATCGCTGACGGCAGCACAGCCTGGGGCGGCAGGGAACCGCTCCAGAGACAACGGAGCTATTCCAGAGGCCCCGGCAATCATTTTCTCATCAGCTCATGGGCACCAACCTCCAGGGCAAACCACCACAGATGTGCCCCAACAAGCAAGGAGACAACCACCCGCCTTCTGCAGGCTGTGCTGGACCAGTTTCTCCCGTGCAGAGCACTGAACTGGGTGAGAGCAGCTGTCCTCCTGCTCCTGGACACCAGCTGCTGGAGCAGCAGCAGAGGTGGCTCCTGAACTCCTGCACCCCTCTGAGGGGACACGAGGACTCTGGATGGCGACATGGGGCCAGTGGTGGCCAGAAGAAGTGTTGAAGCGAGCCCAGGGCTGCAGCAAGAGCTGTGTCGATTCATTTGTGACTGTCATTAGAGATTGGGTTTCCCAGAGCTGTAACAGAAAGCTGCAGGAATGAGAAGCCCACGCCTGGGTCGGGTTTGTACCATGCTGTGCGTAACTCTTTTCAGTGCCTTCGTTTGCATGTTGTAATTTACTGTCAGTTCTTGCAAATTAGAAGTAGCTGAGCTGTCAAACTGAAGAGGGTACAAAGATCCTGTGTGCTTTTCTCCATCTGTAACACTGTAAGAATAAAACCGCTAAGATCAGACTGTCACAACGTGTTTCGTCTGAGATTTTAAAATTAAGGGTTGCCGCTCTGCCACCTGCTGAAAGGTGCTGCCCACCCTGGGGAAACACAACTGCCCAACCAGCAAGAATGGTGGGGTCAGAGCTCCAGCAGGACCTGGACACCGACACGCTGGTGCCCAGCATGGGGAGAGTTCAGAGACCTGGGTCAGGCATGGGATGAGACACTGGGATAAGATAGGTTCTTGGGAAAAAGCTGGGAGGCTCCTAAAGGAAACCATGGCATGTGCTGGGAAAGAGGGTTGGTCAAGGAGGAGGCTGAACTGGAGAGCACTCGTGGTCCCTTCAAGACCAACACTTCTACCCTTTCTCTGTGTGTCGGGGGGTTACTGGGAGCTTAGCAGCGCTTTGTGGTTCTGTGCATGAAATATGGGACTAGCTGCTGATACAGGGCAGTTATGTAGGATTTTTTTCAAACAGAGAGAATGTGATGGGGTCTGGGGGCTACACAGCAAGGTGCAGCTCAGAGCAGGGCTGCTGCCTCCCAGACATGAGCAGGCTGCCTGAGGTAGGAATAAAGAAATCTGGCTCAGGACCTGCTCTGCTCCTTGGCCAGCCATGGAGCTTATTGCAAAGAGCCACTCCTGGCTCCTTGCTGGAAACACAGAGTCCAGTATTTTCAGTGGATGATACTTTGAGCTTATTGACTTTTCTGGGCTGTTTTCTCACCCAGTCCCTGAGGCTGGGATTCAGCTGCCCTAATTTAGGCATCCTGAGGAAAGGCTGAGTAAGTCTGCCTGGGATTTCCCTAGTCCAGTGCTCTGGGAAGAACCTGCCTGGGGAAAGGAACCTGGAAAACCTTCTCCAAGCCATGGCCCGTGCTCCAGACTTGCGTATCTCATACATCAGGGTTACCCCCCACAAGGGTCAGTCCCAAAAGGTCATGCTGTGGCTTTGCAGCTCCAGACCAACCTTCCACTCTGCAGAACAACTTCCTACTTCTGTCAAGTTGCTCAGGGCTGTGTCCAGCATAACTTTTAAAATCTCCAAGCGTGGGGATGTCACCATCTCCTTTGCCAACCTCTTAGACTTGTCTGGGACTTAATTCAGATTTTTCCATGCCACACAGTAGCAGTCAGCTGGCGTGCCTCACCTGGAGCTGTTCCCTGAGCAGCGTGCCTCAGAAAGCAGTCTTTTCATGGCAACACCAGTTAGTTCCTCAGGCCCTGGTAAGAGCAGAACTCAATGTTTCATAATGACCCACACCAGCGAAACGTGACCCAGGGATGGAAGGAAGCGGGATCGCACATGCAGTGATTGCAGAAGAGGTGTGGAAAAGCCAAGTGCAGCACTGCACTGCAGGTCAAAACAGAGGGGAGCAGGGAGCTGCAGCCCACGGCAATTACAGAGACCTGCTTATCTCGAAAAAAATGTAGCTGAAAAAGCTGAATCACCAACAGAAATTAGCTACTTAGTTTCTACCGGAAAAAATAAAAGAGCAATCTGTCTGTGTGCAGCCAGGGAAGTATCTGGAGTAAGGAGCAGCTGGGATGTGGCTGCTGTGAGCGGTGGTCCAGGTTGAGCCCTTAGAGGGGCTCTGCATCCCATGTGCAGGCAGAGGAAGACACGCACTCCCAAGGAACACCTGAATGTGGAGGTTTGTATAGTTCTGGAATGATAAAGATTGTTGAAAATAAAAAGATCTTTCAACAATGGTGATTTTGGTGTTGAAACCCTTGTAAACTCGGTGAGCAAGGACTTTCCCAAGGCCCAGCAAAGCCCAAAGGCATCACGAGAGGGCAGCAGAGACAGGGCTTGAGCCGGACCCAGCCGGCAGTGCCCTGCAGTGGTTCACACACCCAGATGTGAAACCACAGTGGCAGGTACACAGAAAATTGCCGAGGGTGCTCTCAGTACCTTGCAGAGGGCTGATGTGGTGGGAAAGCAGAATCTGCCAAAATAAACTGCTGTGCTGGGGCAGAACCCAGCAAAATGGATACAGGCGCCTTAAATATAAACCCCCATCACCGGGTCTTGCAGGTGAGATGTTTTATTGTTCCGTACAGCACAGGACGGCGAGCTGAGGTACACAGTAACGCTGAGATGTACAGTAACGCTGAGATGTACAGTAATGCGGAGGTAACAGGGGCCAACACCAGCCAGCTTCCAAGCCGGACATCGGCAGCCTAAGCCAATGCAACCACTGAAAATACATTTCAGACCCGGTGGCTTGAATGAGCTAAACACAAAAAGGACCATTACAACCAGTCTGTTGTGAAAAGTCCAGCCTTCCCTGTTGTGGTCAGCCCCTACTCTTATCTGGGACATTCCTGTGTGCTGCAACGCTTGCTTTTGGCACAATGCAGGATGGACAGGACCAGGTCCAGCAGAGAGCAGGAGAGAAGGACAGTGCTCTGAGTGCTTGTCCCTGCTCCACACCTCGGTGCTGTGAGTGCTGGTGTGCAGCCGACCCTCGCCTAGCCCTGTTGTAGCTCCAGCTGAGCTCACAGGGGAGGAGGCAGCCAGGCAGGATGGCTTTGGGAGCCCTGTGGTGCCCTGGAGGGATGATATGTCAGCACTACGCCGCAGCTGGCAGAGCAGCGTTTCCAGACAGGCTCTGCAGCCGGGACATGCCAGGACAGGACCCAGTCCTGCACTTGCAGCCCTGTGCAGAGCGTGTGGCTCCTGCTAGTAGCTGCCTTTTCTCGGGGGGGAGCCCCTTGCCCCCCAGTTCTATTGCCCCAGAGACACCTACCCTCACCTCAGAGCTTGTGTCTCACTCTCGCCCCTCCCAGAGCTTCCAGTTCCCTGCTCAGCCCACAGCAGAGCATTCCAGGTCTATGCTACAGCCCCTTCTTTCCTCATGCCACCCTCTTTCCAGCCTCTTTTTTTTAATTGAGGTCCCCTCGGGCTATCTCTGCCCACCCTTCCTGCTGCCCCGGAGTCCCTCAGTCTGCCACTGGGCACAGAGGTCCTGTGGGCACAGGGTCCTTCGTTCCCGCCCACGTCCCTGCAGGTAAAATCTCCCAGCCTTTAAACCAAACAGCATCCAGATGCTTTCTGGGAACAGCCCCTGGGACATTGCCACCATGTTCCCTGCCTGGAGCTGTCCCAGGGGAGCATGACGGATGCACTACCCGGAACCCAGGCCAGGGATTGTTCTGGCAGTTTGTCATTGCACATGGTCACATTCCTGTACCCAGCAGTGTCCCCAGGAGAGGCTTAATTTAGTGCTACAGATGTGTCCTACGGGCCCAGGCACACTGTGGGATGCAGCACTCCAGAGATGCACCTAAAGGGTCTTGCCACGGTCCCCTGACCCTACAACATGAACACTTGTCCCCCTGTCCCTAGGGCCATTTAGAGTGGACACAGAACTGCTCAGAATTTTTTCCAAGGCAGCCGTAAGGAGACCGTTCATAACCTCATTAGCAGAGATCCACTCTCCCGCACTGTAACAGAAAGCTCTGCCACAGCTTTTCAAGTCTCCGGCAAACATCGGAGCCGGCGCCGCTTCCCCTCACTGCGAGGCGAGGGCACCGACGCGGCTGCCTGTGGAGGCGTGCCATGGGAATTATAAACACAGCTGCTTTCATTAGGCGTGTTATCCACCCTTTGGCTCACTCAGAGTTGGACCGATGATGTCTCAGGAGTGTAATGGAGAAAATATTACCATGTTTTTTTCGTTGCACTGCCTCACCTAGATATTACGTGCTGCACTATGCCATTGCACAACTGGAGGTCTGAAAAAGGGGGGAGCCTGAAAAGACTGCTGTTAATAAGACTTAGAAAGAAGACAAAAGTGAGGGGAAATGGTAAGAAATCAATAAATCAATGAGCGATCTAGCGAAGACATGCCAGGGTCTGTAGCTCTCCTTGCCTCACAGCATTAGAGAGCCACTCAACTGAGCTCCAAGCCATGAAAGTGAAAACTGGCTTGTGTTCACTCACGCAGCAAAAAATGAGTGAAACTTCTTTATGGGAGACAGAAAGTTTGATTATAAGGACCAGGGGATTATCCTAACACCAGCATTTCTGTTTCCTGGAGCACAGCAATGTTCTTCACCGTTATTTGCTCTTAAACAATATCTTCAAAATGTCCATCTGCTAAACACGCAGAGACTGCGTAGCTCCATCTAGCTCGTTGCCAGTGTAAAGTTTTGGCTGTATTTTCACCTGCTGTATCGAAAATCTCCGAGCACACCCTTGCCCTGGTAACCAGTGTGTTCCTCCCTTTCCCTTCTCCTGCTCGGGTGAGTTACCTGCTCGCCTCTGCTTTCTGTGGCTTGTCCATGGCCGTGTGTCCGGACAGCCCCAGGGAAGGGCCCACCTCCATCGACATCATCGTGAAAAGTAGCTGAAACCATGTCAAGCTGGTTACGAAGAGGCACGTGTGGGAGAGGCCGTTGTCACTGAGCCTCCGTCTGTCCTTGGAGGCCACCACCAGTGGGTGGCCCAACAATGCCACATGCCATCATGGCTTTGGGATGCTGCTGGGGGTGGCGGGGAGGGACACGCTGGCACCATGGTGGTGATGGGACCCTAGGGGACATGGTGGTGGCCTGGGGCAGGCGGCAGAGACTGGGGAGTAAGGGGGATGGAGTGGTGGCCCAGGAATGTGGCGGGGACCTAAGGTACGTGGGGGAACAGGGGGAAATGGTGGGGCCCTGTGGCATGTCAGGGACACAGCAGCACCCTGAGGCACAGGGAGGACACGGGGACACCGTGGGGCCCTGAGGTACCTGAGGGCTACAGGAACATGACCCAGCCCTGGGGCACATAAGGACACGGGGACACAGCCTGGAGGCACGCGGGGAACCCAGGGACACAGCAGCGCCCTGAGGCACACGGCGGACACAGGGACACTGGGGCACACGGAGGCCACAGGGGGACACTGAGGCACACAGCAGCGGCCTGAGGCACACGGAGGCCACGGGGGGACACCGAGGCACACGGCGGGGCCCTGAGGCACACGGAGGACGCGGCGCTGCCCACAGCCCGCCCCGCCCTCGCCGCCGCTCCACAGGGCAGCGCCGGGCCCCAGCGCCGGCCCAGCCACAGCTCCGCCGGTCCCCGCCGCGCGGCCGGGAGCCCCACACCCCGCCCCGGCGAGCGGTCGCTTTAAGAGCGGCTCGGCCGCGGCCGCCCCCGCCCTCGCCCGCGCGGCGGCCGGAAGGGGGCCGTGATGCAGCGCGCGCCCGCCGCCGCTCGCGCTCGCAGGTAAGCGCCGCGCCGCGCTCGGCCCCACCCCGCTCTCCGCCGCCACCGGGGGAGGCGCTGCCCGCGGCGGCCGCTCCGCCCCGCTGGGTGCCCGCGGGCCCGGCCGGCGGCGCGGCGGGGCCGCCGCCGTTCACCCCCTGCTCGGGTGGGCTCAGGTGCGGGAGGAGCTTCGGGGCCGCTCCCGGGGCTCCTTTCGGGAAAGCCGGCGAGGTTTCAGCCTCCCGGGGGTGGCGAGGAGGGCTCAGCGGGGGGCTTGGGGCCCAGGCGCCGCTCAGCCCCCGGGGCCGGGCCTCTCCTCCCCGCTCCTGCGGCCGGGGGCAGCCCGCGGTGGGCCGGGGCCGCTGGGCGGGGGGAGCGGGGCTGCCGAGCCCCCCCAGGCGGGACACCCCGGGTGGTGCTTGGCCGCCGGAGCCGCAGCGCTGGGGTTTGGTCATTTGTGTGGGGAAGAGCCCAGAAACCTGCTGAAACGCGGCTCCGGAGGGTCCGGAGCGTGGAGGCGGTGGCTGGCAGCGGCGGAGGGGTTTAATTAGCGGTGCCTGGGGGCTCCGGCTCTCTGTGAGACCCGGGCCAGGACCAGGCTCCGCGCCCGCTCACAGCTCCAGGCTCTCCCCAGGTGACACCAGGTTCCGTCGCTCTGCGATGTCCCTGCCCGGCTCCTCCGCTGGCACCGCCGTCCCTGCGGCCGGGCACCCACCCAGAGCGGGGCCGTGGCCAGCTGTGGCCACCCCGGCCCTTGTGGGCTGGTGCCTTCCTGCCGCTGGCTCGGCCCCGGGCTGGCTCTGCGGGCAGAGGGAGCGACCTGCGCTGCCCCGGTGGGGGACCGAGGTGTCAGGCTCAGGTCCCGAGATCTGGTTTTTCCTCGCAAGGGTGAGGGTTAGGCACTGCTGCTGGCTGGTGGTTTTGTTTCCTTGGGTTTTTTTCTCTTTATGAAAGAGCGAGCCTTCCATTTTTTTTCTTAAGCAGAAGAGCTTTTTTTCTGAAGTTTTCCCTCTGGGAAAACTTTGCTTTAAAACTTTTATTTTGGGTTTTTGTTGTTGGTACACAGTATTGCAGTTTTTTGTTTGGTGCTTTTCCCTTTTGTGCTGGGCGTACTGGTTGTTTCTGTAGCTGATCCTGCTTTTAAATGTTTCTAATTCGGGGGGGAGGAAGTGGAAAAAGATAAAATATGAGAATCTATGTCAGCTTCTCTAGTGGGATCTTTTAAGCCAAAGGGGAAGAGGAAGGAAAAAGGTGATAAAGTGGAGCTCAGGGTGCTTTGCTTTGTTGGAGGCAGAAGGGAAAACTGTTCAGAGGGAGTGACTGAGATTTTGTTTCACTTGTTACTTTACTTTTGAGGTTGAAAGATAAACCAATGCCTTGTAACACTTTGGTGTGAAATGCCGAGCTCTTCTTTTCCTCTTCAACTGACTCCATTGAAAAAAAAAAAGTTATCTTAAAAGAATGTAGCACCAATTCTCTAGTTGTGGAGCCAGCAGCAGTGGTGTGTGTGGGCAGAGAGGCCCTGCTGCTCTTCCATCAGCCCGTCCTGCCTTCTCCCTGCGGACTGTAAAATTGGAAAGGCTCCGATGTCCGTTTAGTCTGAGTGTCTGGGTGATGTGGGCTGTACAAATCAAGCTCTTCGTGAATTAACCGCCATCCCTCTCGTGGCTTGCTCAGCCTGTGGGTTCTGGCCTCTGGTGTATAATTGAGGAAAGTAATTGTGTTTTAAGAAGACTTAAATTGATTAGCCAGGTGTGTGCTTGTCCCCTGGGCAAATGTCCGGGTGTGCGAGCTTTCTTTTGCTGCTAGCAAGTGATCTGTGACCTTCCGATGGTCATAGGCTACAGTTTGAAAGTTGCAGCATCTTAAACCTTCAGGAGCCGTCCCTGCGGGACCCTGCGGCTCTCTGTCCTTCTCCTCCCCTGGGAATTGCCCAGGTCTCTCCCAGAGCTGGCTCCTTGCCTGTCCCAGGAGTTCTTATCTTTTTAATTCCATTCACTATCCAGGAACACTTTTTGTTGCATCTTTCCTGAATTTGGCTTTTGTGTGCGGTGACAAGCACAGGTCTGTAGGGAGGGAGGGCCAAGAACAACTGGAACTGGGTATAACTGAAAACTGCCAACTTTGCAGGGAAGGAGGATGTGCGAAGCATGTGGCTGTCTGCAGAGGCTTGAGGTAGCTCCTTGACTAACACCGAATGGAGATTTGGATCTTCCAGTCCTCAATAGTCATTTGAGGAGAAAGTGGCAGAAAGTCTCCCGATTGTCCAAATACTGGGGAGTTATCTTGGCTGGAGTCTGAAGGTGCAATGGCAGCAGGACTGGGTGATTTTTTTTTTTTTTTTTCCCTTTGCTGCTGTGGTTCTTGCAGCATCTCGTGCGGTTGCTGTTGTCCTGAAGATGTCCTAGAGGGACTTTAAAATGGTTGAAGTGTTCAAGAACTGGTGTCTTGAAGTGTTCTGCTTGTTCTGGGTTTCCTGCCTTTCCCTTCGAGGTGTCTGTTTCCTGGGGAGTTTGGGGGTGTCTGTGCTCTGGAGGGACCAGCAATGTCCCATGAGAAAGCTTTTGGGTGTTGGAATAACAGCCTGGAGCCCGTGTGGATGGGAGACCAATGCAGAGAGCAGCGTGCTTGCCTGGGTGATGCACTCGGGAAACGGTGCTGCTGTGCTCCGAAGCTGTTCCTGTGGCAAGCCAGGCTGGCTGGGATGCTTTAAGCTGGGCTGAGAGAGCCCAGAATGGTCAGGGGCATGGGAGAGGCCTGGGCATCTGTGAGGAAGGAATAATTTGGGAAAGAGGCAGATCTAACAGGGAGTGAATGCCCACCGCAGTGGTGAACAGCACAGACAGAATAGCTGCTTCTGCCCGGCATGCCCTGGCTGGAGCAACTTTAGGCAGTTTCTCTGTGAGCCCCTGGGTGAAGTTCACTGTTTCATTCCCCAGATATCCTGCCATCCCCTTGGGCCCTTTGTATCTGCTGGTGTTTGTCAGACATTGCCTGAGCTGCTCTTCAACTGCAGCTGGTTTTGCAGGTTCCCAGTTACTGCACAGTTGTTCTAACTGTGTTTGGTTTAGTAGTTATAAACTGCTTTTTGAAAAGACTTGGAACTTGAGCCGGAAAGTCTCCTTTTTCTTCTTCCCCTTCATAATTTGGTTGAGAAGCTGCACCATAGGAGGTAGTGGCTGAGCCCTTCACTATTGCCCCTCCTGCCTTGATGCTTTGAATTTTCTGAGGTGTGGATCCCAGGGTTTTGGGGGTGGTTGTCCTGTACCTCGATTTTAGTAGCTGACATATGTTTGGGGGGTGCCCGCTCTTAATCTTGTAAAATTAGGAACTTGGCTAGGGAGTAAAAAGCTTGAAGGAGACTCTTTTCCCATAACATGTTTGCAGTCAAACAGAGCTATGTGTTTCTTTTTTAAAGACACAAAGCAAAAAGCTTCTTTAGGGCAATGTTTTAAATTCCTGTGAGGTTCAGAGTTGCATTTGGAGCTGGAAGGTGCCACTGTTGACCAAAAGAGTTTCAGCGTGACTCCTGTCACCCTGCATTGTCCAGGGAAAGGTCCCTGGTGGCGATTCTCACAGTGGGTTCAAGAACTGTGGGTTGGGGTGTAGGTAATCTTTTTAAAAGTAGCTTTGGTAATGAGACAAATTGAGGGAGAAGCCAGTGTGGTTAACTTGATCCTTTGCTCTCATGGTAATAAATGTGTGTTGCCTTTCCACTCTGATCTTTGCTTCTTTCTGTTTATTTCATAACAGTTACTTTTGCAAGTTGAACTGAAAATAGGTGCTGGAAGTGGTGAATAATCCCTTCACTTGGAATCATCCACGGCTGGGAAGAGCCAAGGGTTCAGTCCTGCTGATCTCTTTTGTTAGAGACAGGCCAGCTTCCCCTCCTGCCTCCCCCCTCTATGCTGTGTTGAGCATGGAACAGCGATTTCTATGCAAGAATTTTAAGGAAAGTCTTTCAAAGCACTTGAATAACAGCTAGGAGCAGCTCAGAAAGGGTTGCCTGGGAGATGCTGTTGAGAGCAGCTGATGCGTGAGGCGACAGCTTGCCCGGACAAAAGCAAAGGCAGGCGGGATTGTGAGCTGATCTTCCCTGCCTCCCCTTTGGGGTGCAAGAGTGATGGTCCTTCTTCTGAAGGCTCAGGGGATGCAGATGTGACTTGTTTGTGGGCACAAGAGTTGTGCTGCTGGGTCTGCTCACTGCAGTGCTCTTTCTAAAGGAACAAGGTGAAGCTGGCCCTGCAAAGACAAATGAGAGTGGAATTTGGGAATCGAATTCCATGCTTCCTTTCCTACACTCTTTGCAGTGCTTGTGGTTCCCCAAGGTTTTCACTGGGACAGAAAGGATGTTTCCTTGGGGGGATGCAGCCTAGGAAGGAGTGTAGGGCTTCTGGATGCTCCCGCAGCATCACCAGAAATTCAGGTAAAATTCTGTTACACCACTTACGTGATCTCAGGGTGAAGCTGGCTTTCCAGGGGGCTTCTCGTTTGCTCCCTTACTCCTCTTCAGAGCTCCCACTGTGCGGGTTATTCGTCTCTTTGGGTGCACATCTAGGGTCCAAGGGATAATTGTGGGGAAATGCTGAAATACATCCAGAAATGAAGAAAATACTCTGTTTTATGCATTCAGGTCACCACCATTGCATGTTTAATGGATTGCTTTTCTGGATGCTACTCGACTTGCAGCTCTGAGTTTGTTCTTGCACTCTTCCAGTTCCTGCTTAAAATGAGTTTCCATGGAAATGCGAGTGCTTTTGGGCTGTGGAGTGTGATGCTCCAGTTAGGTGTTGGCAAACCGTCCTGCTGTCTGGAGTTGTGTGGGAGGAGAAATGGTTTCTTGGTTGTGTGACCCCAATGGGGAGAAGAGCAGCTGGGGTTTAACAAACTGGTTAAAATTATATAGGCCCCCAAATTCTCCAGAGACATCTCTCCTTTCCTAGAAGCTTCCTTTAACAAGCTGATTTCTCAGGCTGATTGCTTGCAGATGAGATCATGCAGAGTGTTTTGCAGGGAAAGAATCCGAACTGAGACTGGTGAGCCAGAAAGTTTTAACACACAAGTCACATGCCCGGTGTCCTCATGGCACATACAAAACACTCGAGACTGCGAAAGCATCTGTCTTCAGGGCGGCTTGGTGCTCCAGCAAGAGCTTTCTGAATATGAAGATTACCAAGGGATGTTCTCAAGTGCTGGGTCCTGTTCCTTGGACAGCAACGGGAGATAGCGAGGAAGTATTTCATCTTTCCTTAGCTCTGTTTCTCTCTTTAGTGTGTGTGGGGTTGGGATAAGCCCAAGCAAGGGAAGGCTCTCATCTGCTTTAATTCCACAGACGTTTTTCTGCTGGCTTCAGCAAAGGAATTTATGTAGAATTGATGATTTTTTTTTTTTCTGTTAATGCATGAGAACATTCTGAGCTGTTCTGCTGCAGCGGATTCTGCCGATCTCCGGTCCCTCTCAAAAGGAACACTGTTTTCCATTGCTCCTGATGGCCACTGGGTTAAGGTGTCCTTAATAGACAGTCCTCTTCTTCCAAAGTCATCACAGCCATCATTTAAGAATGCTGAAAATGAAGCAAAGCTGTTCGAAGGTGATGTTGGGTGGTGTTCCCAGCAGAAGGGAGAAAGCCAAAAACTTCTGTTGCCAGTAGCTCTAAAGTACAACCTGTTCTCACAGGCAAGGTAGAAAGGCACCTTCCTGATGCCAGGGCCTCTTTGTGCCTAAAATTACTTCTTCCAAATCAAGAAGGCATTAGTTATGCAAAAACAGATGGGGGGGGGGAATTTTTTGCTGATATTGATCATGGAAATAGCCAAGGAGCCACTTGTTCCCAAACTCTCTTTAAAACAATAAAATGGAGTCAGACTGGGCGGGGAAAATTTCAAATCCCAAAGTTGAAATCTACCAACAGTTTATGTGGCTTGAAGACAGGAATGTATAAAGCAAGATATCTTAAAACCTCCTACCACCCTACATCAACGTTCTTCTGCCTGGAGGGAGTCTCGTTCTGTGGGTCACTCCTGTGACCTTGCTATCTGAGACAAATAGTTGAAAGTAAATCTTACAGGTGAGGAGAAGCCTGGTGGTATTATTTTGTCCTGTCATTTAAGGGTGTTTGCTCCATGGGAGTTTATCGGAAGCTCTTTCCAATGCGTAACTTCACACGGGTATTTTGTAGAGGTGGAAAGTCAAGCGCATGGGAGTGGAAAACACCTATGCCCAGGCTTGTCAAATGTCGTTTTGCATCCTTGCGAGTGTGTAGTACAATGCAAGTTAGAATATCTATTTTAGATGCTGTGTTATTTTATTCCCTAGATGAAATAGTTGTGAACATAAGCTGCTTTGGTTCCATGCGCTTACTCGCTGGCTAATAATCCCAGTATCCTGGGAGCTGGTAAAACACTTGTTGCTCTGACCGATTGCGGGGAGGTTGTGCATTTTTTTTGTAGCAGCTCAACCGTTTCATTCTTCACACTGCTCCTGGACGGGATCCTGCTGGGTCTGTCCACCTGGAGGCTGGCTGATGATCGTCTGGGTCGAGCAGTGCGCACACAGGCGAGGTGATGATCTATACCCTGAGGAGTGCTGCCTAAACCTTGTTTTGTCCATGGAGCTGTCAAAACACCACCCTGCTCAGAACCAGTGCTTGCAGAATGCATGAGCAAGGAATTAAACTGGATAGAGTTGTTCCAAAATTTGGGTTTGGGGCTTGTCCGCGCCTAACGCAGCAGCTCTCTGGGTGTTTGCTTGGAAGGGCTCCCAGCGTGGATGATGCTCTCCTGACCTGATTTGACTTTTCTTTCTTGATACTCGGGTTCTGTGCCCAAACCTGTCTGCAGAGCTCCACAGTGCGGAGCTGCGGTGCCTGATGAACCTGAAACAAGTTGGCTCATGTCGAGAGATGGTGGGGAGATGATGGGCTTGTGTGTGCCACAGGGGATGGAGGAGAGGGCGAGAGGGACAGACAAGCAAAGCAAACAGTTGTGTTTCTTCCCCAGGACTGTCGTATGTCCTGAGTCTGCCAGCTGCAGTTCGGAGGCCAGAAGAATAGGGTGGGGTATTTTCTTCCAACCAGCTGAATTTACGCAGTGAAAATGAGAAGTTAGTTCAGTTTCTCTGGGAATAGCATTTAAGGTGTAAAAACGTCCCACCCATCAATAACGAAGAGCTGCTGAAGAACGAGCGAATGTAGAGACAGAGCCGCAGAGCACACTGTGTTTGCAGCTCTTCTTTTTCCTTGAAGGATGAGAATGTGGGCATGTTTTTGTCACATGTATCATTTAAAGGCAGGGGTATCAGTCATACCTGTTGTCTTCTTATGGAGAGCTGAACTAGCTAAGCATCAGGTTTTGTTGTCCCTGTTGCTGCTGTGTTATTTCACTTGTGCTCATTTGTTTCTGCCTGTCAAAAAGTAAAAACAAAACAAAACCAAAACAAAAACTCCCCCAAAACCCCACAAGAAAACCCCCAAAAAACTCAACAAAAAAATCCCAAAACCAACAACAACACACACAAAAAAAACCCCAAACCAAACTCTAGCAGAAACAGCCGGAGTACCAGTGTTCTCCAGTAGGGAAATATCAGCCTATAGCGAGGGAATTTCACTGAGCTCAGGCTGTTCCTGCTGCTCCTGACAAGCTGTCACATCTTCATGCTGGGTAATGTGATCTGCCCGGAATGTTTATCTTTCATTTTTGCATTTATGGCGGAGCTGAGCTGCGGATGCCTGTGCGAACATGTGCCGCGATCCTGCAGTGCCATGTTATTGTTTGGGATGAGGTGCTGGCCGTGTGCGCTGTGATTCAGCTGCTGAAGAGAACAAATGGGCAGAGGAGCAGAGCTAGCCACGCGGTGAGCTCCCTTGCTGTTTCCCTGGATGAGGGATGTTGTAAATTCATCTCATAGGCTTCATTTTTAAGTGCGTGTGTTTTGCATTTGTCTGGATTGCGATGGATATTACTCAAATAACCCAACTTCCCAAGTGTCCTTCCTCTTTCTGTCAGCTTGACACCATCTATCTACACGCTTAGCTAGCACCAATCTTATTTTTTCTTCCATGTTTTGGGATGACCTGGATGGGTCAATTACCCTGACAAAAGGAGCTTTGCTGGCCGGTGCCGTGTGCCGATAGATACCGTGGGTCAATCCTGGCAGCACCACGGGCAGACAGCTGGGGGAACAGCACTGGTGGCAGTTTTTCTGGTGGCCGATGACTCTCGCGCCTCTTGCTGCGTCCTTCCAGGCAGAGCACCTCGTGTAGACATGCTGCCTTCTTCCCGAGGACTGAACTCGCCAGTGATCAGATGTGGTTCAGTCTCTGCTACAGCGTTTTTTGGCCTCGTCCCAGCACTGGAAGGACACCAAATAGCAGCAGTGCTTCTGAGACCTACCTAGGAAGAGTTACAGTGGGAAAGTATTTTTCTAGTTGCTTGTAATATCTTGAGCGCTGTTGTTTTTTTTTTTAACCTGTATTTTTGGAATTATTGTAAGCTTTTGTATTTGAATACACAGCTGAAGTTAAACAGCCGAAAGAAATCTCTTGCAGTGGGTCTTAACTTGTGCAAGGACAGTGTGACGCGGTGTGCTGACCCTGTTTGAGACCCGTACAGTACGTCAAGGCGTGGATATACTGGTACTCCAGTATCCCTGCCAGGACAGAGTTAGCCCTGGTTATGTCTGTGCTGACATCTTTGTTAATCAAGCTTTCAGTACAATCTAGAAAGATCTCTTCAGAGAAACTCGATGCAAGTCTTTCATAGAACTGTTGGCAGTCATTATTCTGCCTCTTCTCATTTGCTATCAGTGGTGGAAATGTTGGTTGGAAAGGGCACCTGGAGGCCTTCAGCCTGAGCTCCTGCTTGAACTGGGACTGTCTCCAGCATCTGGTGGACTCAGCCGTGGCTTTGTCTGGCCAAGTCTTGGAAGACATCGGGGATGGAGCCGTGTACCATGGCGATTCAGCGTTGGTTTGCTTTGACTTGAGAGTTGTACCCACACCTTATAGTGTGGGTTATGCATTTAGGGTTGGATTACCTCATCCTGCAGGTTTAAAAACATTTAAGTGAGCTGTTAGGGAATGTCCCAGTAGGGCCAGCAGTGTAATGTGTAATGTATCCTGATCCTTCTGTCTTTTCCGTGCTAGTATGGGAAATAGGAGCAGACCCCAGTGCTCTTTCTGCAGGAGGAGGCAGGGATCCTGTGAGACAGTTTTCTCGTGTTTGAACGGGGATATTACAGGTGAAGCAGTGCTTGTAGGACATGTCCTGTCGCTGGAACGAAGGGGTGGGTATTTTCTGCTCAGTATTAGCCATGGTATTTACCAGATACGAGCCTGGCTTGTCGGGAGGCACAGGGTGAGCACTGGGAGCATCCCTTGCCCCGAGGCCGAGTGTGGGGTCGGTGTGGCCAGCTGTGCCCCCGGGCTGAGGCCACACATACACCAGACACACAGTTGCCTTTCATCTGCCCTGCTTAGCTCCTCGTGATGGGAGGAGAGGCTTTTCCCCAGAGTCTGCTGCATTTATTTCAGAAAAAAACCAAGTCATGAGATGAGCGTGCCTGTCGGAGCGCACATGTGAGTTGCCCATCACGGCCCAGAGTATTACTGGGAGCAGAACAGCTCTCTGCATCTGGGAAGGAGACTTGCCTTCAGAAATGCCCCGAGCTTCTGGACACAGTGGGTGTCCGAGAACGGCACGGAGTCAGGCCAGAGCAGAGCCCCGCTGCTGTGTCTGGGCTGGGCTGGATTTCTTCAGACAGAACTGCAGATTGCAACACCCGTAAGGCTTACTGGGGCCAGGAGGCCTTGCTTGGAAGGGGAATGGCTGGGATGCAAGGAGCTGCCGAGGAGGTGGAGGCTGCCCCAGCCAAGGCCTTGCTGCCAGCCTCGGATCTGGCGGTAGCCCCGCATGTAACGGGGAGATTCAGCAACGGTGTGCACGCTTCCCTGGCACTAAAGTGAGAGTTCCCGTGGGCTGTTGGTGATCCGTTGGGCTCTGTGCTTACCAGAGATCGCGTGGTGTTCCTGCTGGAGCACAAACTAGCCGCTGTGCCAGGTGGGTCTGGGGCTGGAGTGAGCAGCGGTGCCCTGGGGTGGGTTACGAGTTCTCCCCTGCGCCGTGCAGAGGGACCCTTTGGTGTCCTGCCCATACAAAGTCTGTACCTGGGAGCATGCTCCTGCCTTGTTTCCATACCGGGGGTGGGAGCACGGGCCCCTGCAGTCTTCTGGTTGTTTGAAGATGCTAGTCGTTGCTGAGGAATCGCAGAAATGCAGTGTCTGCTGTGGTCTGCTGCTCTCTGTGTGCGAGCTTTGGCCGAAAGTGCAGAGGTCAGGTCAGATGGCCGGAGGGTCCTGGAGCAGCAGCTGTACCGGACTTCAGGGATGTCAGCTGGAGGCTGGATTTGGCTGACGGCTCTTGTTTTCCCACCAGTTCTTCCATGCACCACTGATTTTTGCAGGGGTCCCTCTTTCTGCGTTGCAGGCAGACGAGCTGTAACGGCATCGCTGCCCTGAGCTGGGTTCTGCTCGGTCGGTGGTTCGGTTGGTTTGGTGTCTTGTGCTGGGGAAAGCAAATGGCTGGTGCCAAGTCTCTCCCTTCCCATGTGCTGTTCCTCCTCACTGAAGCTTATAGCCGGTGTTCATGGCTTGCTTTGGCTTTCTGCGTATATTCTCTGTGTCTCTGGAATAAAATCTGCAGCGAAGGAAGCTTTTCTCTGAGCTGGATTTGGAATTAATATCGAGACCTTGGTCATTCTGTGTCCCCACAGGTGAAATATGCCAACACAGATCCACCCGGGAAACTTCTGGGAGAGAGGAACAGGCTTGGGGAAGTAGGAGAGATAGCAGAGCTTTGTCCCCAGCAGTCCGGGGACCTGTGTAGCTCTGCTTGTCAGAACTCTCCTTGTGCCGCCTTCCTCGCTCCAAACTAGTTACAGGGCTGGAGGCAGAAAGTGCTGCCTGCTGGAGGGCTGGGGGAGGAACCCGGGAAGGACAATGCCCTGGACACCAGATGCTATCTCGTGCTTCAAGAAGAAAGGTCAGCTTTGAAAGAGGACTTGGACCTGCTGAATAGATCAACAGCCTCCAGAGATTAGATGTCAGAAGCCCAGGGCAGAGGCTTTCTAGCTCGTGGGAGCTGAGCCCTTCCTTGGAGCAGCAGCGGTCTCATCCGCAGTGCTTGCTGTTGTAGGACACCGGAGGGTACTTGGCTTGTTGTGCAGACGAGAGCAAGGCGGAGAGGCCGGAGACGTCCTGCTTGGGCTGGTCCTGGTGTCCAGGGATAGGGAGGGATGTCTGTTTGCAGATGATGGTTTTCTCTGCCCCTTTCACAGTTGCGCCAGCAAGGATGGCCAGGGAGAGTGTTTACAAGAGTGTCCTTGCTGAACGCTGCTCTGTGCCAGGAGTTTACTCCTTGTCTGGATGATGTGTTCACTGGGGCATTGTCATTACATCAACTAAAGCTAAATTCTTCTCGCTCCACTTGTTCTGACCTGGGGTTGTAAGTACTGCTGTCCTCCTCTCTACTCTCATCCCCATCTCTGAGGCAGCCCAGGATGTCGCAGCTGGGCACTGTGTTGTTTAAAAGATGGGCACATGGGAGGCAGCTGCTGTTCAGATCTTTCCTCGTGGTGTTAAAGCTCTGAGTGAGATTTTGGGGGCTGGGGAGGAGTCATTTGTTTCTCCATTGCCATTCTCCCCAGCTGTTCTCATCCCTGGGTGATGGAGCCATGGTGGGTGAGCGGTGCTGAGTCCTCCTCTGTTCCTGGGTCCCAGCAGGATGGAGCTTCACAGAACAGCCCAGAGACAAGCAGCCTGGCTCAGCAGCAGGGCTTCATCTGTTGGGGGCATGAGGCTGTACCTATCCCATGGCTGGACCAGGGTTTGAGCTTGTTTTAGTGATTTGGGCAGTCACTGAGGGGCGAGGGAGACAAAGCAGGACTCTTGTCCTCTTCGGAGCAGGAAAAGCGTGGGGTGGGAGGTGTGCGGTGGAGGGCGAGTGCTTCTCCTGAACCCCGCTGTCTCTGACACAGCTTGGGGAGGGTCTGTCACATATCAGGTGTCTGTATGTCACCGCTGTCATGTCACCTCTGAGCTGCCTTCTGTTATCCTGCAGCGCCGTGTGTGTAAGGTGGTTTGTCAGTGTGTCTCTGAGGATGTCACGTACACATCCCAAACTTGTCCTCCCCGCCATGCCAAGCGCTGCCCTGCTTCCCTCTTTTCCCAGGCTTACAGCTGGAAGTGGATTTCTTTGCAGTGGAAGGATGATCTGAGCAGATGTTTTGGGTGGGGTGGGAGCGAACATGCTCTCGCACCACGATTAAGGACTGAAGAGGGCTGGAGGGTGTAAACAAAGCGCTTTTACAGCGGGCTTCTGCACTGCATCAAAGCTCCTGGAAAGGTGAAGGCAGGAGCTGGCTTTCACTGCCTCTCACTGAAGTAATAAAAAGCTTGAACATGTACAGGTCCAGCCTCCTTAGCAGGACTATCCTGCGGTATTAAGCTCCTCTGGCCCTGCTTAGCCAGAGACTGCTCAGGGGATGCTCTGGTCCTGTCTGACTTGAGGCACTGGTGCTTACTGGGGTCACCGAGCCTGCTGTGGCCTTTTTGGGTAAAGGCACGTAGAGGTCCTGCCATAGCGGGGCTGGGCGGGCGACTGGAAAGCGAAGAGCATGGGGACCATGGGGCAGAGCCACTGGGGAGGGTTGGGTGGCCTGCTGGCATCACTGGACCATTGCTGGTGGCCATCACTGACCTCTTGTGGGAGAGGCCTGGCAGAAAACGCTATTAGGTGGTATTCTAATTAGTTTTTTTCCATATTGAATGTATATTTCCCTGGCTATGTATTCCCCATCAGCACTGGTAAGTGTGGCAGCTCTCTGGCCACAAGTCGCAGGTCTGGTGTGTGTCTCTTTTGATGTTCATTTCTGCAGTGCGGTTATGTAGCTTTGCCTCTGCAAGAACCTGGTGCTCAGTGCAGAGCAGAGATCTGCTCAGAAGGTCAAGGCCATCAGTCTGTCTTGAGCTGTTTGTCTTGTCTTCGCTGAAGCATCAACATACTCACCAGTGTTTGTTCATTTACTTCTCCCAGTGCCACCTGATCGTGCAAAAGGCAGCTTCCCGATTCCAGTGTGAACTGCTCACCAGTTCATCACCCGTGAATGTCAAATTTCTGCTTTGCTGCTCAGACTTGCCCCAAGTGTAGAGGTTGTTTTTACACACTGGAGGAAAAAGTTGTTTTTAAGCCTGTTAAAATGTGTCTGGGTTGTAAACAATTAACGCTTCCAGGGTGGTGTTTTCTGTTTTGTGAAACCACCTCTTCTTTCCTCTTAGAATGCTTTTGAGATATTTCTGGGATTCAGGATACCATATAGACATCTTTAAAACAGCCAAATTGTCCCGCGTTGGGATAAACAAGCTTTTGTGTCTAAATTTGTGGATGGAATTTAGCATCTGCTAATGTGTCTTCATCTATTAATTGGTCTGATCTTTTCTGGAGACAAACACAATCCGCTGGAGAAACTCTAAAAATGCCAGCCCTGGCCTGAGCTGGTTCTGCTCCCTCGCCGTTGGGAAACCTGCTCATGCTGCAGAAAGCTGTTCTGTGCAAAAACCAAAACAGGGTCTGTTGATGTTATTTCTAGTCCTTTGAGAAGATGACTTACTGGTCACATGTGCTGCTATGAGGTCATTAGGAAGTCTCTCAAATACACCATTTGAGAGCTGATGATGCTATTACAGAAGTATGCTCCCTGTGCGATGGGAGATGTAAAACCCTCTGAAGTACTTTAGTTTGTAAGAGCTCTGAGCAGGATCTGTTATTGCACATATTTGGGTTCATTCCAGGGATAAAAGGGCTGTTTTCTGCTTTGCTTTGTGCCTAGATTGATTAGTGAACGTATACTGCGGGATCCAGTTACATTTCAGAGGGCACCCAGCAGCGAGCCTGTGTCTGTGTGAAGTGCTGGAGGCAACGGTGAGTCTAACTGCAAGGTCAGCAGTTTTCTAGCCGTGCTTTGTGCCTCCGCAGCACCGGCCTTCCTGGGGAAAGGAGCTCCTCACGTCCATTTGCAAGCTGGGTTGTTGCTCTTTCTGGGGCTGCAGAGGAATGGGAAGCTTTCTCTAGACCCTTGATGTTGCTTCTGTGGTGTGCATCTGCTTTGATGCTTTCATTGATGTTCCTCCTGGATAATATTTCTGTAAATATTATTTTTTGAATAGTTTAATTTTAATATGGGTCCAGAGGTACCTTCTGCTTCGAGCTGCACTGCCCCCTCCAAGGGGAACCCTTTTAATCCCAGTTTACCCCAGAGGCCGGTGATCCAGCTTGGTCCCCAGGCATCGTTATGTTTACAGGGCAGGCATCCTCATTTTGGCAGGAGAGTGCTATCTTGTGTGTTATCTGAATCAGTAACACCCTCCTGGAGCAGGGCTTCCCGAGCAGGGAGAGGTCTCGTGTCTGTCCACCTCCACCCTGCTGCTGGTCATGTGTTTGTGTCCCAAACCATCATGAACCTTAGGGATTGTCCCATCCCTCTGAGCTGGTTAACACACTCCGACATGGGAAAATTACCCAAAGGGGGGGAAAAATCAATAGTTGTCTGTTCTCAGTACAGAGGTGGGTTGTGTGGCTGGGATGGGGTAGGGAGGAGAAGGCAGCAAGGTGGCGTCTGGCTGCACACATGACCATGTCTTACATCTCACTGCTGGGTTTTCCAGCTGGGGCTTAGTGTGGTTCATTGTCTGCTTCCTTTTTTTTTTTTTTTTTTTTTTAATACCCAAAATACCTGCTTCTTCTGATGGTGCTTTGCTGTGATTCCTGCTCGAGGCCTGGTGTAGCATATGGGAGTCGTAGAATCACAGAAGGGTTTGGGTGGGAAGGGACCTTAAAGCTCTCCCAGTCCCACCCTGGGCAGGGACACCTCCCACTAGCCCAGGTTGCCCAAAGCCTCATCCAGCCTGGCCTTGAACCCCCCCAGGGATGGGGCATCCACAGCTTCTCTGGGCAACCTGGGCCACTGCCTCACCCCCCGCACAGGAAAACATTTCTTCCTAATGTCTCTAAATCTGCCCTCTTTCAGCTTACACCAGTTACCCCTTGTCCTCTCTCTACACCCCTGATAGTCTTTGAAGAATGTGCTGAATTGCTGCTGTTGCTGCTTCTCAGCCCCCTGCTGCGGTGCCCTGGGAGTGTCACTGCTGCACCGCCAGCATCCACATCCCCCCGGTGCTGCTGTCACAGCCCAGCACTGCTGGCCCCAGGGGGACGCTCACCCCTGCCGGGGTGTCCCAGTGGGACGTGGCAGCCCCTTCCCTTGTCCAGCAGCCTCCTTGCAGGAGTCAGGCCAGCACCTGCGTTTCCCGAGGGGCAAGTCAGCAAAGTGCTTCTGCTCTTCGGTCTCATTCTGCTGTCGTGGTCCCTGCTGCTGGTCCCCTAACTGGGGGCTCACACCAGTGGCTGTAGGTGACGTTCCTCTCAAATCCCAGTGGCCTTGTCACCCAGGTGAGCCTGGCGCCAGGCTGCCACACTCCAGGGCTCTCCCATGGCTGCAGCAGCAGGTTTGCAGCAGTGCCCAGCCATGGGCAGGGGTGCTGGAGGTGCTGTGCAGGGCTGTGCAGCCGGAGAGCGGTTTTGCAGCCCCATGGCTGTGCCCTGTGGTCGTGCCTTACTGGCATGTGTGGGTGGTGTCCCCAGGGCGCCCACAGCCTGCTGGCCCGTGAGTGACATCCGTGGCTCTGCTGCCACGGTCCCGCTTGTCCTGCCACCATGGAGCCTTGGCAATGTCACCTGCCCGTGACCTTCCCACTGTCACCCTTTGTGGTTATCTCCCCCCCAGATGCCCCATTCTGGTATTGAGTTTTTTATTTTCCTTCTATTTCTATATTTTTAAGTGAAAAGGAAATGAAGGGGATGTCGCACAGCTGTCTGACAGCTGCATTCGTGATCTCCACTCGGGTGGAACCCCAACCCAAGGGAAGCAATAGGAGCCAGCCGTTGGGGTGGCCACGCGGTGAGCCCTGGTGTCACTGGGCTCTCCCTCTTCCAGGAAGAAAAAGTCCAAATAGCTGAGAAGTGCCCCCGCTCTGCTCTCTGCTTGCAATAATGCTGTCGGCTGGACTTGCTTAATAAATGACTAGTTCTGTCTTTGCTTTTTACCTTTCCCCCATGGACGACACGGGTGAAGAAGGAACGGGAGGAGCGCGGTGTGCGGCGGTGCCCGCGGTGCGGCGATGCCCGTGCCGGGATTTTTCCCGCGAGGAAAGCGCAGGCAGCTGGTTCAACAAGAAGGTGCAAGCCGGCTCTGCGGTGCCGTGCCGGGGCCTGCCTTGCCCCTGGGACTACACAGGCCCTGCTTCCTGAGCAGGAGAGCTGCTTTATGTTGTGGTTTTACTAAATGAATTCAAAGCTTGGCCTTCCTCCAGGCAAAGTCTGGGCCAAGTGCCAGCGGAGCAGCCCCTGGGGAGAGCACTGGAGCAAGGAGGGGCCAACAGCAGGGAAGAGCGGAGGAATCCAAGAAGGCAGATTTGCCTAGAAAACAGCTCTGTTTCCATCTGCTGGGTCAGGAGTTGCTATAGGAACTGGGATGATAGAGGCAGGGCCATCTCCTGGGCCTGTCTGTGTGTGCGGAGGGAGGGAGGAGGGAGGAGTTACTCAAGTTTGAACATATCATGTGTGCTGGTGGAAAGTTGCAAGGAATGTCGAAACTACAGCCTGCCTCAACCTATGGAGTCCAAAAGAGACATGGCAGTTGTTCCCTGCGCCCGGCAGGCCCTGGCCAAGGCAGGTAGGGTCCTTCCAGCTCCGCTCCGCTCTCAGCTTGCCATCAGCTCTCCCCCCGGCCACGCGATTCTGTCCTTGGCGAAAGCACGGCCGCCTTTGGAGACCGGCTGGAAATGGAGGGGGGTTTGTGGAGGTGGCAGCGCCGGGAGGTGAAGGCTTTCCTCGCCGGGCTGGCAGGGAGGTGGTGGCTCTCTGTGCCCTGTTTTTCCTCCTGGGGCAGCGGGAGGGTTGGCAGATGGCGGGTGTTCCCGCAGCCTTGCGTGCCCAGGGCCCCCTGGGACCCGCGGGATCTTTTGATGGGTGGAAATGGGAAACTGGATGGTGTCGTCCTCCCAGACAGAAGTGGTTTGTGGGGCTGTGGCTCTCCGGGAAAGCCCGTGGTGTTTGAGCTCTCAATCAGACGTGCCTGCCTGAAGTGTTCCAGGGCCAGGGCTGAGTCAGTATGCAAAAACCGGGGCTGGCAGCAAGTCGCCTGTGGACGGTGGGAAAGTGGGGGGGGACCCGCTCCCGGGCTCCGAGCCCCGGCAGCTCCTGCCCCCGCGTGTGTGTTGTGGCTGTGCGTCGCCTGCGTTCGCTCACATCCCCTTCCGAGGAGGGGCAGACATCCCTGACCTCTCCTGATGCGCCTACTGCAATTTTTGTCACTATCAAACTTTCTCAGACTCGCATTTAGGCTAAAACACAGGAGAATGAACATGCAGGAAGCTGCTCCTGAGAGTCCTTGTTGTTAGGGTTAACCATGGGGCTCTCCAGCCCTTCCAGATAAAATCTGATTATTTCCCCAGTAAACTCATTTTTTCAGGTGCTGAGAACTTTCCAAAATAGCCCTGTTTCCAGCAGAGCGTTCCAGGGTCGCTTGCTGCTCCGCAGGTATTTATTAAATAGGTTTGGCTGAAATTTCATCTGCCCTTTTGTGTCACAGAGGATAATCTCTCCTTTAAAAAAAAAAAAAGGTGGGTAGTGTTGTTTCTTTTTCTGAGAAGCTGCACAATAAGCTGCCGAAAACTGCAACGCGATCTCTGGACACAGCCGCAGAGCTTGCTAAACGGGATTAGATCACAGCCCACCTACCCCGCACCCATCTTATCTCCGGTGGTGGCTGCTGGGCACACTGCGCACGAAAGCCCGAGAGCTTGAACGCAGACAGACATGAAATAACCTGCCCACGGAGCAGATAACTTTCTGGTCACGTTAATTACTGGTTTGCTTATGCCTGGCTGGATGAAAATTTATATCCTGTCTACTCTTTCTTTTCCTCTGCTCGTGGAATCACAGATGTTCTTATTATGTAGATCCACCTCCAATATTTTATTGAATTACTCCCACATTGCTCCGTGGCAATATGTCCCAGAGGCTCAATGTGCATGGTATGCTGCGGAATTTCATTTCCTCAATTTTAATTTGTTGTTTTTTAATTTTGGTTCAATTTCAATATGGAAAAGAGGTAAATGGGATCCTTGTTTTGGTCTAGGCATCGTTATTTGACATATTTCTTTTTTTCCCCCTAATTTCTCCTGTTTTCCTCCTCTTTGCCTCAAACATCCCAGGATTTTCCTGCAGCTACCTGCCTTCTCTGTGTAATTGCTAAAACTTAGTGCTTCTCTGTAGGCTCCTGTTTCTGCTCTACCTTGAGAAAATTTGGTCAGAATCTGGCATTCTGGCTTTCCACTGCTTTGAGACACTGCTAGAGCTTTTTGTCTTTGTCTATAAGCAAAAATGTTTGGTTTGATTGCTTGGTTGTGGTAAGGTCTGAACTGTCCATAGTCATGCCAGGTATTCTGCTGGAACTTTTGCTGGAGTTAATTGAAATTTCATCTCTGTACGTAAGAAGTTAAACAATATCTTGTAGAGTTGTGCTAGTGAATAGCCGATGTAACAGAAGGTGGTTAGACCTGCCTGGAGATCCTCCCTGCAGTCTCCAGGCTTGATGCAGCAATTTCAGCTGATCCCGAAGTGTTGCTGCTCACTGCTCCCGTCTTCGCCAAACAATTCATAAATCAAACTTTAAATCCACTTTGTGAACTAAACAAAGTTTGCTGGAGGAGAACGTAACAGCTGTGTGTATCCAGATTTTGCTTTCTCGGTTGTGTGCGCTGATGCGCATCTGCTCAGCCTCTGCGGGAATGATAGCCGCTGGGGACACAACCTGCCTGTCCCCGCTGGGGACACAACCTGCCTGTCCCCGCTGGTTCAGGACAGTGTGCTGTGCGAGGGCAGGAACATTTCCATGTGCTGTACTTTGGTATTTGGAGTCATTTCGTTCTGTGGACTGCAGTAATCGATGATAATTTTTGCTTCTTTCTGATATTGGAAAAGCTTCCTCCAGTTTGGCATCTTGTAGGTGCCCGGCACGGCTTTTCACGCTTACAAACCTGTTTTTGGTAAGGTGACAGCAGAGCCCCTAGTGCTGCTGGAGCTGAGGGCGACTCCCGTGTCCCTTCCTGTGACAGGTGCACTGAATTTTCGTTTCAAGAATACAAAGAGACATTTTACAAAACTCCATAAAACATAGCTTTTGATAGTATCAGGATTTCTGTGGTGGTTTGATGGGAACTGGATTGTCAGCTAAATTAGTAGATGTTCCAAAATAGCATTTCTGGTTTGATTTTCACTGAACCATCTCTTAGAGTTTGGCTTCTGCCCGTCCAGACCCAGCAGCTTCTCAGCTTGGTGCTGTGTGCTGCTGTACGCGACTTTGCCTCCCTTCTGGTTTTACAAAGAGTCTGTCCCAGTAATCGTGTTTGTTTTTTAAAAAGAATCCCGTGGGAACATTTTGGGGAAAAAAAAATAGGTAAGTAGCTGTTACTGTAAATTAGGTATTCTGAAAGGTAGGCAATTAATAAGGAAAGCTATAGATGACTGAAAAAGTATTTCTCAGTGAGAATGTTTGCTATATTTTATTATCTGTATAACAAAATAAATGTCATCAATGGTGTTTATATTGTTGGGAGAGGTTAAGAACCAACTGATTGCTGATAACAATACCGAGAAGTAAAATGTTTCCTGTGTTTGGGGAGGAGCTGGGTGATGTACTCTTCTTTATTGAGGATATTGAGATACCTTCCGTTGTGCTGGAAGCCAGGGAGGGTGTTAAATGCGAGATAACATTTTAAAGCCTTTGAAACTTGAGCAAGATTGGAACCTGTTTGTTTAAAACAAATTGGCAAAGCGGCTTTCTGAATCCTGGCTGCTGCTGTGTAATAAATCTGGGAAAACCAAAAGAGTTCCAGAGGTTTGGGAAAACAGAACTGTTGTGGCAATGGTTTAAAATAAAGTGGGAGCAGGTAACCAACAGGCAGCTGGGATGAACCTCCATCCCAAGCAAGGTCTGGGGAAGCTGCTGTGTTAGTGCATCGATGTGAAATTAAAGAAAGAACATGCTCAGTGCTCCGTGTGCTCTGATGGAAAGCAGATCACGTCCGAAAAATCTTCAGACTGTGGTTTTTAATGAGATTCCTGTACCGGTTGCCAAAAGTAACTCTGTTGACATCATACACCTGGATCCCAACTAAGTTCCCTGCTGTTGACCCAACGCTGCTGCTCCTGGGAGGCAGCAGGGCTCCGCTTTGGGAGCAGGACTGCGTCGGGTCCCTGGGCAGCTCCTGGAGAATGGTGAAGGCAGGTCCCCCTGCCCTGGGCGGGGTCTCATCTACGCCATGTCCTTCGGGCTCTACCAGGGTGCCTCGGCACTGCTGGTGCCTGGTGGGTTCCGAGCTCAGGAAACACCAGTTTGGGTGGTATCTGGTCTTTGCCGTTGGTGTAGCCAGTCCCTGCCCTCTCACTGTGCTACAGTGGCAGCGTCTCGGTTTCCATTTCTCCCATCAGTATGATGTTAAGTTGATTTAGAAAGTGCCACCTGATACCTCTCAAAAATAGTTACCAGGGGGAAAACAATCCACGCAGTCTGTAAACAGAGGGCCACAGAGTGGTGTCCCTGCCATCCTCCGGCGCCAGCATAGGACAAGCTCAGCCTTTCCCTGTCTGTCCATGGAGAAGCTGGTTGGAGTCACAGCCAAACCTGGCCAGAGATGTCCCGCTGCCCTCACAGAGCCTCAGTCTCATGAGTGGTGGCTTGGGGAGAAAATGTTAAGTAGCTTAATACTGAAATTTGGCTTCGGTGAGGGGGCTGATGGTGCCAGAGTGATTTAGTTGGGACAAAAGAAGGCTTTGGGGTACCTCAGAGCAGATGATCAAGAAGACAGAAAGGCTCAGGTGCACGGTAGGAGGGTAGACAGTGATCATGGACTGAAATAGAATCATAGAGTCACAGATTGGTTTGGGTTGAAAGGGACCTTAAAGCCCATCCAATGCCACCCCCTGCCATGGGCAGGGACACCTCCCACTAGCCCAGGTTGCCCAAAGCCTCATCCAGCCTGGCCTTGAACCCCTCCAGGGATGGGGCATCCACAGCTTCTCTGGGCAACCTGGGCCACTGCCTCACCCCCTGCACAGGAAAACATTTCTTCCTCACATCTCATCTCCATCTCCCCTCTTCCAGTTTAAATCCATTACTACTTGTCCTGTTGCTAGGTGCCCTGGTAAAAGTCCCTCCCCATCTCTCCTGTAGCCCCCTTTCAGCACTGGAAGCTGCTGGAAGGTCCCCCCGGAGCCTTCTCCAGGCTGAACACCCCCAACTCTCTTAACAGGAGGTTCTGCCTTGGCATAAGGAGGGGTGAAGTTTTCCCTCTGCGGACACTCAAGGAGGGGAAGAGGTTGTCCAGAGAGGTGGGGGAGCCTCCATCCTCAGAGGTTTTTAAGACCCAGCTGGACAAAGTCCTCTGCAGGCTGCTCTGAAATTGGTGCTAACCCCGCTTTGAGCAGGCGGGGGGATTAGATGCTCTCCCGAGGATCTCCTCCAGCCCAAATAATTCTGCGCCTCAGTAACCTGATCTCCTTCTGAATGCGAGTTTGAGTACAGTTAAGTAAAAGGTTATGGTGGAGCCCCTTGAGAAGCGGGGAGGGAGGAAGGTGGTTTAGATTGAGTGCTCTTAATAGTCCATCTGTCATCTGTGTGGTTAACATGTCATATATATGGTTGCTATGCGAGACTCACAGTGGAAGATTGTAGGTCTTGAGAGAACTATTGCTAACTTGTAGTTGATGTGTTTTGAGGCTAGTTTAAAAAAAAAAAAAGTAAGCAACCCTCCTGGGGAAAAAAAAAAAAAAAGGCAGGAGAGAGATGCCAGTGTAAGGAATAGAGTGAAAATGTCGATGTGCCAGGTGCTCTCTGGTGGCCATTCTGTGTGGGAAGGGGCAGTGATTGCTGCTGCTTGGGCAAGGAGAAAGGAGATAATCGGGGCTTTCGTTTGTGCACATCTTCTGCCCTCCCTGCATCATCTGTCATAGAGAAACAGCAGGACTGGAGCCTGGGGGCTGCCCCTCAGCTGGGGGGACCTGGGTTTTGGAGGGTTTACTGGTGTGCAGTGATGCTTCCCGTGTCCGTGCTGCTGGGTTGGGTTTAGGGTTCTAGGACGATGGTGTGTGTTCATGTCCCGCGTAGAGCCATGATGTGCGTGGCAGGTCTGCCTGGGTCACCTCCAGGTTCCTCCGTGTCCGTGAGCACAGAGGACCTTTACCCCAGGGTGGGTGCGGGGGGTGGCTGTGGTTTTGGGTGGGCTGGTCTGAGAACACCCGTTGGTAGTACAGTGAATTGCATTTCCTTATCTTTGGCTTTGCCTTTCTAATAGCTTCTAATTTTGGCCTGGTTACTTTGATGAATTAAATGACATTTGTTCATTTATCCCAAAGTCTGGTTCTGTGACAGAAGTGCTCTGTGCAGTGTCACAAACCGAGGACACCCCGCTCCTGTGGGACTGGCCAACAGGCAGTGGGAAGGTGCTGGAGGGTTTGGGGTCTCTGGCTCCTCTCCAAAAACACCCTCAGCTCTCTCCAGGCTGTTAGCAAGGTGCTCCTTCGTGCTTGGGTCCGTGGGCTGAGCCTCCCAGGGTTAAAGGGCTATGTTATGGGTCACTGGAATGCTGGTTTTCTCCTAAAATCGATCATGAGTGAGATGTTGCTTTTCTCATAATAGTCCCATTAGATGTTTGGCAACAACTTGGAAATGAGGTTCAAACGCTCAGCCTTAGTCGTGTCACCTGCCCCTTGAGAGGGTGACCACAAAGTACACCCAGACCTCGATGTTCCTTTTCTGCCACTGCCTCAGACCCGGCTCTGTGGTGTCCCTGTCCCTACCCTGTGTGCCACTCCTACATGTTGTGGTCCCTTTCTTAGCCCCCTGTGTTCTTCTGTGTCTTGTGGTGACAGGTCTCCAGACGCCACCTCGAAGGCCATGCTGGAGCCTATTCCTGTCTCACTTTTCCTATTGCTGTGTCTTGGCGATCTCATGGATCTTGCTGAACCCAACCCTTTCACCGAAAACCTGGTTGCTTTTATCTGCCCAGACATGTTGCTGCTCTGAGCATCACTTCATGGTGCCACTGTTCCTGCCCTGTATCCTGCACCACGTTCCTTACATTGCCACGGGTTTGTGTGCCTTCTGGCCATCTCTGTTGGTGCCTGTATCAAAGAACTCGCGTTGTAGCCTCGGGCTTCATGGCAGGGTCTTGCTGGGCCTGCCCAGCTCCCCTCCTGCTGTCCAATGTGTTGATTTTTGGTGTCACTGTTTGCACTTGGTTTGTCCAGGTGCCACCTATGTGTCATAGAGACCTCTCCCCATGCTGCCTGGTTGACTGAAGGTAGGGATGGCCATCAAGACCGTGCCCCAAATTCACCGAAGGCAGAACTTGTTGTCACCTTCTCACAGGGCACCCACATGTGCAGCTGGGCTGTCCTCATACTGGTCCCATCTATTCGCCCTCCAGTGGCTCTGCTGCAGTGGGTGGCTGTCGTCTCAGGCCAGTAGCTGTGGTTGGCTTTTTCCCATCTCGGGGCAGTGTGTTTCGTTAGAAGATAGTGGCTTTCCTTGATATCATTGTCCCCATACACTCTTAGTGTGATGCTAGCTGAGTTGCGAAGGCGCAATCTTTATTAATGGTAAATGGGAATGTATAGGGAGGAGATGACTGGGGTTTAAAAGCCCTCTTAAAAAAATCAATATTGATAGCAGCAGCAAGAAGTATTTGAATTGTAAGCTAACAAAAACATTTTAAGAAGTGATCAGAATCCTTTCTGCTGAGCACTTCCATCAACAAATTCTGTTTGGCCCAAACTGGAGCTGTATGGGCTCTAAGTGTGCGCTGCAGAGGAAGGCTGCTGAGTTTGGGGTATCTCAGATTAGTTCTGAGGCAAAGAGAAATGTTCCACCATCATTCTGGTGCCAGAAAAGTGGACATCATGCTTTCCAGCCTCTCTTTCTTCAGGCTTCGGATATTGTCCCAATTAGTAGCTTTGCTGTTTCCTCCTTGAATTCCTTTAGGAATACTAGGAGATACTATCCAGTCCCCCTGACTGTTCCTGAACCTCTTCTGAGGATGCTTTGATTTAGGAGAGATCCCCTTGTAACACAGAGAGTGCATCGTTCACACAGCCATGGGTCTTGGCCACGACCGCGGGGTTTCTCGGTGCGGTGCTGGGCGTCTGCAGAGGGATTCCTGCAGCAAACCCCAAGGTCGCACTCCGAGGTAATGATCTGTGAAGGAACCAGTTAAAACAACTGCCTGTTTCACTTGGGATCTAGAGAGGCTTGCAAACATGCCAGACCTCCGTAATGGATCTCTGGAGGGAGAACAGTACCTGGAGGAGCTCCAAGTCCCACCTTCTCCATGCACATCACTAAAGAATAGCTCCCTCCTGCGCCCGCTGTGCCCGGCGCTTTTGCTCGGGGCTCTGTGCTGGGGACAGCGAGCTGTGTCTGCAGAGAGATGGACCGGCTCTGTAGGCATGGTATCTGCTGGGTAGCTTGGCATAAACTCCCCTCTTTTGCATTTCTCAGTGAGTTTTTCAGCAAGGAGATTTTTTTTTTTCCACTCTTCAATGATTGTAACAGGATTTTATTCTCCTGCAGCCAGCTGTTAGCAATTAGCAACTTGATCCATTCAGCCCCGAGAACAGAGTTTAACACTTTCTTGCCTCCGTGAGGATGTTGCTAATCATGTTTTTGCTGGTTTTGGGCTTGTGCTGTAGTTTTGGCACTTTCCGTGTATGTGTGGGCAGGTCAGGAAGAACAGCATGAGTACTGCAGGGGACTGGAGTGCAGCTGAAGGAGCTACAAAGAAAAGTACTGAGCTGTCTACCCAGGAAAAAATTGTTGGGAAGATGATTTCTAAGCAGTTTGTAGAGAGGCTTGTGTTTAGCAGTATATTCCAGTGTGTTCTAGCACTTGGAAGTGTGCAGTTTGGGAATCCAATCTGCTACCAGCTGAGATTTAGACTCAGCAGAAATCAGTGTTGGTAGTTTTTCAAACAGTGATTTCTGGCAGTACGGGCTCCTGAGTGGAGCTGAGGCTCCTCTAAATTGAGATGGGAGTGAAAAATGCTCTTGGTGTCCTTGCTCTAGAGAACAGCAGCAGCGGTGGAGTACGAGAAGATGAGGAATGACACTTTGCTCTGTGCATGCAGCACCTCTCCCGAGATTCCCAAACCTGCACTTTGGTGGTCCAGGACTGGGAACCGAGTGTGGTGGGAAGAGCAAACCCAGCACAGCCTGAAGCCAGCTGTTGGGGTCCCTGCCCAGAGCTGAGCTGCTGGAAATCATTGATCATTGCCACATACAAAGGTGAAGATTTGTGTCACGGAACTGTGGCCACCTGGGAGCGATGAAGCTGGTCCAGGACAGCCCTTCAGGTTCCCTTTGTCATCAGTGGAGACAGACACATCCTGTCCTGCTCATCTTCAGCACTCTTCAGGCAAGGGCCGGATTCAAAGCCAGCTTTTGTAGGCACTGAGCTGCAGGCAGGTGGACTCTAGAGCCAGCTCTGAAAGTTTCCATGTCTCTCCTGGAGGCCAGGCTGGCCTCTATGGCCACATCTTCTTGCAGTTTTCCCACGCCACACTCTGTTTGTGTGACCTACTGACATCCACGTACCCATCAAGTCCTGGGAAGCCGCCAGTTCCCAGGGTGGTGGCTGCAGCCCCCAGGGTAGGGTGGGACAGATAACCGTCTGAGCCATCCCAGCCCCTGCCTGTTCTCCAGCGCTGGTTGCTGGCTCAGTGACAGGAGCCGGCATGGTGCTTGGGCATGTCTACGTGACATTGTTGTCCACCCTCTGCTCTGTTCCTTCTGCCCTCCTGTTATCGTCTGTGTTCTGATCGCCGCATTCAAGCGGTTAAATGATGTGGCTGGCTGTGTGGCGATACAATAGATGTGATTTAGAACATGCCATGAGGCTTGGCGTAAAGCAAATGGGCACTTAAATTGTCGTGTTTGGGCTGTACCTGCTGAAATGAGATAATGTTTGTGCTGCACAGCGCATCATTACGTTGCTGTGACAGTGGTGGCTGTTGTCATGACTCGCTCGCACATCATTTTGAGAGGATGAGAGAAACTCAGCGCAGCTATTCTGTTGTCAAAAGCCAAAATCCTTGTGCTAAGTTTCAGCTTAGTACCTGTCCCTGGGGGTGGTGGCCGATCCCTGCTGGGCTGCGGCTCTGTGCTGACGGCAGGGGATGGATCTCTTTCGTCCCTGTGATCCACTGCAGGCAGCTGCTGGTCCTTCTGTGCTGGGCTTCTGGATCAAATGGGAAGCCGAGGAACCTGAACACCTACAGCAATGTCTGGGGTTGCTCTTGTTTGTTTTTTTGCTTCAGGAGCAGGCTCTGGTCCTCACCTGGCCGTGGCCCATTGCTGTTTCCATGCTCTCTGGCCAGCCTTTCCCTTAACCCTGGCTGTGTCACAGGGGGAAATCCCGGGGTGTTTTGGTGAGTGCCAGCCTGTGCCTTTACAGCTGCCTGTTTGCCAGGCTCCGAAGGGGTGATGAGGGCATGGAACATACATGTGCTCATCCTCTGCCGTCTGAAGGCTCCAGAACAGCTGGCAGCTTTTGAACCTCCAGCTGAGAAGTCACCTGGGAGGTATCTCCAAGCTGCTGTTCTCCTGCCAGGTTCTCCTCGGGCACTTGCAGCTGTGTTCGGTGGCTGGTCCAGCACGGGGACCCAGCGGAGGATCTGCTCTAACCCCGATAGTGCAGCAGATCTGGGCAGACACCAAGGCCATGGTCAGGGCACCCCAGGTACCACCCCACAGCTCTGCTGTGCTCCCCATCACCTGCTTCAGCAGCGTGGCTAAGGCTGAAGCCTTCATGTC
Organism: Pterocles orientalis; assembly: GCA_011057875.1. Taxonomy (NCBI): domain Eukaryota; kingdom Metazoa; phylum Chordata; class Aves; order Pterocliformes; family Pteroclidae; genus Pterocles; species Pterocles orientalis. Next base: position 766,112 of record WKFP01014755.1, on the reverse strand, counting down.
CATGACTCTTCCCTTTCCCGTGTCCTGTGGGAGGACAGGCTCCTCTAGTGCCAAACTCTCTGCGGGTCCCTTTGCAACCCCAGCTTTGGGATGCTCTGGGGCACCCTCGCGAGTCACCGTCACAGATTGACATCACCAGGTCCAGCTCTGCTGCAGAAGTGTCTTTACAAAATCTCCCTCTGCAGCAAGTCTCTGCTCCATGGGACTTGCAGTGTGTCATGGGATGGTGGGAAATGGTGGGCTTGCACCAGAGATCACCCTGCTCCATTTCGGGGGGGGGAAGGACGACCTTGGACACACACACAGCTTGAGAGCACTTGGTCAAAACCTCTTTTCTGATGGCCAGCCCCTCCTGCTGAGGTGCGGGCTGTCTTTTCTCTCCAGTGCTTTGCTTTTGCACGCTCACCACCCACGATGCCACAAAATCCCAGAACCTTGTGGTCGCCCTCCTCCCAGCCTCGGCCAGGAGGACGCACAAGGGGTGGCTGAAGGAGTTCTAAGGTCTGTTTTGGGTTCTCTTGTGCTGTGGCATGGCCGGACACAGCACCGCCGGGCAGCGTCCGCCCATCATGAGCTTCCCCTCCTGCACGAGCATTTGGCTCTTTTCCCAAGAAGGCCTTTAGTAGTTTTTTGGGCTCAGAGCCATCTTTTCTGACGGAATGCAGCAGGGACAATGGCCAGTAGCAAATCCTTAGGAAAGGGAATAAAAACAGGGCAAGCCTCAGTGATTCTAACCCCGATTTAGCTTCTGGGCATCCAGCAGTCTGCGGCTGGGGGATTTCCTGAGCCAAAGGTTTTACCTTCGGATTTAAGAAGCCATGGTGTATCTTTCTGTTGTGAATATATCCAATTGTGTTGGTATCCATGGCAACTCATGGCTGTGACTTGTACAGTTTAATTATGTTAGGTAGAAAAAATACAGCCTTTTGTTACAATCTCCGAGCGAATGGCATCTGATGCTGTTGTCCTTATGCGCGTGTGTGTGCACTGGCATGGTGACGGTCCCTTTTTTATCCTCTCTTCCTTTACTAACAAACCTTAACATTCAATTTTGCCTTTTTACTACTACTCTGCGGATTCTGGAGCAAGCACCCTCTGGTCCTGGCCGCTTTTCATTTATTGATTTGTTCTGTTTTCTGTTCACCTGACATTTCAATATGAGACAGAGCCTTTAACCTGCCTCCCGGAAAGCTGTCTTCCAGGACAGGAACCTCCCGAGGCTCTTTGTAGTGAGTGTGGACACAAAGAATCCACCGAACTCTGCTGGTATGACCTTGTGTTCCTCTAGGTGCAATCATGGCTTTCCAGTGAAATTGCCAGCGTTTAAGCCCTTTGCTATTTTCCCTGTTTCCAAACAGGAAATGAAGTGTGCTCGCATGTGTGAGCGCACGTGCTCTTTTGGCAGCAATGTGGACATGTAGGGAGAGATTACTTTTGCCCTGTTTTAGACGTTTATCTGAAGACGGTTGTGTGACAAGTTCCAGAACACCCGCTTGTCTACTTGGAGTAGAGAGCTGGTGCAGATGGAGGGGTGCATGGGGATCAGCCGCCTCGGGGAGCCTCGGTGGGCTGTCCGGGTTCACTGGAGATGCAGCTTCAGCTCTTGTTCATGTAACAAGGAAAGGGAAGAATCGATGGAGAGAGATTGCTTTGCGTTGGACTTGTTTAAGAGCAGCTAAGAGAGGATAGTCATGGCAGCTGAGCTCCTAAAAGCTGAATGACATGAATAGCTTTAGAGATGGCGAGGGGAGTCAGGCAGTCGTTAGTTCTTCCCTAAGCCTCTGCTGAGGTGGTGGGACAGAGCAGGGCTGAGATCAAGACCCTCCTGAAGGCATGGAAGGCTGCCCAGCCCGTCACGAGGCAAGGATGGTCTAGCCAAGTCTGCAGCACAGAGAAGTCCTGTCTTTGGGGAGCTCTCATCTTCTTTCTTTGCTTTGTCTTTCAGAAATGTAGATGGCAGCTGCTGTCTTTGAAGGACTCGCACCCGTCTGACCCTGCGCAGCGCCTCCGATTGCTACCATGATCTTCTGCATGCTGCTGCTGGCCTCACTGCCTGAGCCGTCTGGTGCCGAAGTCAACCCTGGTAGGGAGCTGCCAGGCTGGGAGAGGACTCTGGTCTCCCACCTTTCACATGTTTGTTCTCAGCCTTTCTTTGCCAGCCACGGTGAACGCACATAAACATAACGAGTGCACGTAAATGTGATCGCTAACGTGGTCCCTGAATGTGCCCCTCTGGGCTGAGTTGGCTGGTCTGACTTGACAGCTGTGCTGGAGTGAAACACCTCTCCTGGCAGTCCCAGGAGGCCCCAGGTGCATGGATATTGTCCTTTCTCTGTCCACCCAGAGGGTCTGTGCTCTCACTGGGCCTGTTTAGAGCTCTGATTATCTCTTCATCAATTTGAGCATGTGGTCTGGGGACCAAACCTGGCTCAAGACTGGCTCAGAGATACTGTGTGCACTGTGGAAGGTAAATAACCAGTTAGCAAAGCATAAGCTACAGCTCTCCAGCCAGAATGAGAGGCTCTGGAGAGAGAGGCATGGAAGGAAAGGTTGAAAACCCTACCTGGCACACAGCTGGGGTGGAGATAGGGATAAGAGCCTGTGAGTCCCTGTGGAGGGTGTGACCTCTTGTCCAACCACATTTGGCAAGGATGGAGATGAGTATGATAATAATAGTCTGCAATATATTGCAAAAATCCTTGTAATGAGGTGGTTTGAGCTGGAGACAGTCTGTGAAATAAATGAGTCTGAACTGGATGATCTTTAAGGTCCCTTCCAACCCAAACCATTCTGTGATTCTGTGCCTTGCTCCAAGAGTGGTCTAGAGCACCTCCTGCATTGCTGTCTAAACTGAAGGGGCTGCTTTGGGGATGATTTCAGACCTGTGCAGGAAGGATCTTGTGCAGTTCTTTTGCCCAGCATCGGTTGTGTGAGCTCACTAGCAGAGGAGAGCTGTGACATTTTTCTGAGCCCCCACATATCCTGGCTGTGTGGTGAGTGTCTCCCTGAGTGTGTAGTACAGGGTCAGGGGTGTCTGAGCAGGAGTCCTGGTGGCACCTGAACAGAACCCAAGGATGGTTTTGCTTGCGAGGATGTGCATTTTGGTGAGAGCCTCACGCTGCTTGTTCTGGTGAGACCCACAGCCACCCGCAGAGTGCATCCCTCGATGCCAGTCTGGCTTCCATCTGCCAGCCCTGGCTTTGTGAACTAATCAGTTGTGTTCAGGATTACAATAGGTCCTGCTCCTCCCGGTCCTTCCCGAGTAGCTAGCTCTCGGTCTGGCATTGCTGTGCACTTGACCTTTAGATAGGGTGTGACCAGACAGGACTCCCGCTGCAGAAGCACAAAAGCGCTTTCTGCTTGCAGGCGACGACGACGCAACCATTTTGGAAAATCTTCAGATCCTTTCCCGTAGTTCAGCAACATACTGGCTTCCCAGCAATAGATGAGATTGTGCTGGTGTGTGGTGGGACAGGTAGGAGTGCAGACAGGCGGGGCTGGTTTGCTTTACCACACTTACTGCTCAGCATCAGAGCAGGGTGAGAGCCTCCGTTGGCTTTCAGCGGCTGCCATCCCATGCCTGATCCCAGCCTGATGCCAGCTGCCTCCCAGTGAGTTCTGTAAACAGGCCTCTTCAGAAACCTCAGACATACGAATGAATGTTTGGGTGAGACCAGAGGCCCAACCGTGCTTGGTGTCCTGACTCCAGCAGGGTCCCATCCCTGCTGGCTCTGAAGGAGTGCACAGATGGGCAGGCACCCAGCAGTGCCTTACCCCAGGGATGCTCTCGGCTCACTGCGGTCTCCTGCCCAGGAGCTCTCTGAGCTGGCACTTGTGTATTGCTGTGGTAGCTGTGAGTTTGATCAGCTCAATTTTGAACCCATGGGAACCTTTGACATTCAGAGGGTTTAACAGATTAAAGATGCAGATGTTGGTTTTGAACTCTGCTACCTGATCTTTTGATGCCTCCTGGCTCTGGTGTTTTGAGAGACAGTGTGTAATTGTTTAGGACATAAATGGTCTTTGTTGTACCTTATTGATCTCTTTTGTAATGATGAGGCTGCCGATCTTTCCTCTTGCATCATCTGTGGTGCCTTTGCTGCCTTTTGATGGGAGAAGGAAGGAGTAAGAGCTCTGTTCTGTACCTGATGGCATCTGACCATCAACACACACACAGTGGTGTAGTGATGTTTTCTAGTTTGTTTTCCACAATTTACTTTTTTCTATATTAAATAATCCGCTATCGTCAGCAAACATTGTCCCCTCACCACCCATCTCCTTTACAAGATTATTTAGAAATCTGTCAACATCACACAGTCAGTGCCACTGTGCCTGACCACAGCTGCAACCGAACCCTGGGGAAACAGCCTCTGTCTGCAAACATTTCTACGCTCAAATCTGTGAGGTGGTTACTCCTCCTGCAGCTGGTTATTGTGTGTGGTGGTGACAACAAGGTGGGTTCCATGCCTCTGTCTTTTCTTGCAGCTTCAGACCCTGGCGAGTGGCTTTATCCAGGTTCGGTACAAGGATAGCGGTCCTGAGATACAGGAACGAGGAGGAGACCAGGGCAAGTGCCCTGGCCCAGGGCAAGGCCGGCAGAACGGCTGGCATGGTGCAGGGAGGGTGCCAGCCAGCACACATGCCACTCTGGAGTGCCCGGAGCGTGTGCTGGCACTTGCCTGTGTCACTGCAGGCGGGAGGACCTGTCACGGGCTGCTGGGAGCTCAGAGGACAGAGGAATCTATAGGAAAGTCCATGTCCTTTTTTTCTGGGACTTGCCATTGGCTCTGGCTTTGTCTTCTAATTGTTTCGTGATTTAATCCCGTGTAACTTTCTTTGTAATCTGCTGTTGATGTCAGTCTGACAAAAATACTCGCTTGCCTGTTTTGAATACTGAGCCTTAATGAATGCATTAAGTCTTTGAGTTTTCTGAAACATTTCTAATATTCTGAGACGTGTTTAAAAACTTGTGTCAGGGGAGAGAGCTTGGCCAGCTTGCATCTGTAAGCTCCATCTGCTCCGTCTTTGGTGAACGGAGCTGCCTTGAGCTCCATGGCTCGAGCCAGTTGTGTCTGTGCTCCCTGGAGGCACCGAGGTTGAGAGTCTTCTCATGCCTGGAGAGAAATCCGTGCTCCAGTTGAGGCTGGAGGCAGGGAACAGACCAGGATGGGGCAGCGTGGATGGCCAAGGCTTGGGCTCGATGTAAGCTCTGACCTGCAGTGGCAGAGCAGATGTTTCCATGAGCTGGTCTAGTCATCTGGAGTAGAAGCTGCTTAACTTCTCAGTTGTTACTGGACTGTAATAATGATAATAATAATAATAATAATAATAATGATTGTTCTTGTTTGAATGCAAGTCAAGCATCCAGTCTATTCCAGAAGAAGAAGAAAAATCTTTAACAAATTCTTCCTTTTTCTGTCACATCATTATTCATAAATAATTTTTCATTGTAAAATACGTTCACGCCACCATTAACACTACTATGGTTTTGGCTTTCCTGTTCTTAAAATGTTTCTCAGTGAAGTTTTTCTTGCCTTGCCAGTACTCTGATGAACGATACTAACTCGGAGTGTATTTCATTAGTTATTTCAGTTTATGGTAATTATTTCATCCTCTTTATTTGCATTCCTTATTTTATTATTGCCATGTTTATTCCCTAGGCATTGATAGCCTTTTAATTAAACTTGTCTGGTGATTTAGAAGGAATTGGTACTGATTTTCTTTACTCGCTTTGTTCTCATTTCCAGCTATATGCCGTTACCCTTTGGGTATGCATGAAGGGACGATACGGGACGAGGACATCACTGCTTCCAGCCAGTGGTACGATTCCACAGGACCCCAGTATGCACGGTGGGTTAATCTCCTGCAAAAAAAATGCAATCTTTTTTTTTTTTGTTCTTCTTCTAGATATCTAGTATGTGATTGTGGAAGAAGTTCCCTCACCCATAAAGCAACGTTAAGTTTGCTTAACTTGTTCACTGCCTCCATATTAAACCTACTTGGTGCATAGTGAAAGACCAAGAGGCAGCGGTCATGGTCACAAGTTGTAATAGAAGAAATTCTAAATTAATATTAAGAAAGAAAAAAAAAATCCTTCTCCATGAGGATGAAGTGGTGGAGCTCTGACAGGTACCCAGCGACATGGTGGTGTCTCAGTGTTTGGAGACTTTGGGGACGTGGCTGTACTTGAGCAGCGCACTGTAGCTTTGGAGTTGGCCCTGCTGCAGGCAGGAGATTGGACTGGAGAGTTGCAGAGGCTGCTTCCGGCCCTGGTCTTCCTATAGTTGTGTGAATAAATCGCTAATGGATTTATGACTTACAGGTCAGCTAGGGACAGTGCCCCTGGGATTCTTGTAGAGCACTTTAAACTAAATCGTAGGAAATCATTTACAAGGATGAATTTTTCAACAGCATCGTATTGAGGAAATGAGCTGTGTCCACTTTGACTCAAAAACCTGGAAACTTCAGAGTTAAGGAATTGTTAAAAAGCAGCTAAAGGATTTTCTTTCACTGTCAAGCAGTACTACAGTCATTCTCATAAACTTGGCTTTTCATTTTTTTGTTATTTTCTCTTAAAGCTACTGACTGATGATTAGCAAAATGCTTACAAATGCAAGGTTCCTTAGAATTGTTCATCATGATGATCTCAAATTCCTACTGTTTTGGTGCAAGCCAGATAATAATTTGAGCTTAATTATGATACTTATGTTTTTATGCTGAATTTGTGCAGTCCAAAATCATAAAATTCTCTTAGTGCTTGATTATGTTTTTCTTAGTCTGTGGCAGAGCAAAGATGCTAAGTGTCCTGTGTTTGTAATGGAGTTTGACCAAGCCTGTGGTCTGAAAGCTGGGAGAGTTATTTTGTTCTCCGAGCTATGGCTTGTCTCCAGTTCTGCAAATACTCCAGGCATCACTTACCGTCTGGTACCATCACCTCTTTGCCAGGGCAGCTGGGTGTCCCCAGGGTGAAGACATGAAGGCACCCTCCAGCTGCCTTCATCTTGTTAGAGGTCATAGCTGTCCTGTGCAGGTGTCTGTCCCTGTCATTTCACAGTCACCCTTCCTGCCTTTCTTCTACTTGCTGCTTCACCGTGAGAAAGTCAAACAGCTGACCAGCCTGCGACAAAAATCTGCTCCAGCCTGTGTGCTCAGGGTCCCATCAGTTAGAAGTGGGATAGCTGTCTGAAAGACAAGGCTTGCTGTTGCTAAGAAATCCCTGTTGCTAAAACACTCTGTGGGTTTTTTTTTTCCTCTGTGTGTGTGTGTCTGGATAAATTCTTCATATTTAAAACTCACAACACCTCGTGGCTTGCCCAGCTGAGCCTAGAGAGGTGCCTGGTGATTGCAGTGGTGTTTTGCTCGCTGTGCCATCTCCAGCGATAAAAATCTTTGCAGCTGGTGCCACAATGTTCAGCTTTGAAGCAGCGACCTTCCGATCCTACGCCCAGTAGTGTCCTGCCCAAGCAGCTCTGCTGAGTGAAGGAAAGGTGAAAGATGTGCTGAGGTGACCCGGAATAATTTGTAGATGGGCAGAGCTCTTCTTTCTAAAATGGATTTTGAAGGTGGCTCCTCTTTGTGCTGGTCAGAGCCATAGGAGGTGATGGAGCAGAGCTTCAGGCTGCGCTGTGTGGGGTTGAGGAGTCAGCACGCGCTTTCCCAGCAAGGTGCTATAAAGTGTGCAGTTACCTACTGGGTAGCATGGTTTTTTCTGATCAACATGGAAGTATGTGCCTGGGAAATAAATCACTTCTAACAGTAAATGAAAGTTACTCAAAACTGAGGGAGTTGTTCTGAACAAGACAAAACTGGCTACGGGACTCTGAGACGTCTCAACCCTCACCCCAAAGGGGAGAGGGTAGCCAGCTGTCAGGTCTCACTTGCTGGTTTGGTTTCTGTCTCCTAGTTCTCAAAGTTTCAAGGTATTTCCTTGGTTACTGGGAAGGCTGGATCCTTGGAAGTGACATTTTTAAATGCGTGTGGTTTTCCCTTCAGGTTACAGAGGGAAGAAGGGGATGGAGCCTGGTGCCCGGCTGGCTTGTTGCAACCCGAAGATGTACAGTTCCTTCAAATTGACCTGCACAAGCTCTTCTTCATCACCTTGATTGGGACTCAGGGACGGCATGCCCGTGCTACAGGCAAGGAATTTGCCCGTGCTTACAGAATTGACTATAGCCGCAACGGAGAGCGCTGGATCTCCTGGAAAGATCGCCAGGGCAGGAAGGTGAGTGTAGCAGGCACTGAGCTGTGGAGCATGTAGAAGTCAAGTCGTAGAGAACTAGACTGCAGAAGGCACGTTCTGTACATACTGCCTAGTGCGTTGGTCTTTATCCTGACTCTTCTCTGTCGGGCATTCAGCATCCTCTGCCTTAGTGTTGTGTTTGCTGGGATGTTGGAGTGTTATTCCCCTGACCTGGTCGCCCGATTCCAAGCTGCTGCTGTGGCTGAAAACTGTGGCTCTTCTCTAGTTTTTTGTCTGTATTCAAAACATCACACGAGTGCCCCTCTGCCAGCCAGACACTTGCTTCTAAGTTGGAAGCTGCAAAGCAGATACCTGCTTTGTGATTAAAAAAAACCAAACAAACAGGGAGGGGGTGGTAAATGGAGGTAAATTTCTGGATGTCTGATAGCAGTGTTTAATGCAGGGAGCAAGGAGGAGGAAGGAGTTTAGAGGGAAATGTGCAGAGCACACACACCGAGAGGCTTCCCCAGTTGTCTCCTGCTGTCTCCAGCTCTGACCATGCAGCTCAGCACTGGCTGTGCTCTGGGCATGTTCATAAGCCTTTGTTAAACCTCCCCTGGGAAGGGATCCCCTTCTCTCGCCTGCAGCTCGTCTGACCTGATCGCCTGGCCTCAGGCTGGCTTGTGGAGCCTGAAGACCTAAGCCAGGCTAGCAAAGGTACTGGGTGTGGGGGTGTTTTCTAGCACTGGGGGTGCTTTGGAGGTCACAGTGGGGTCTGTATTGCCCTGCTAAGTAATAGCTTCTAGCTTGTTAATTCATTATTTGCTCACTCAGACCTTTGACCGGCTGTTTGGCCGTTACCATTATCTTCCCCATCCCTCAGGTTTTAGTGTGTGTGGTTTGCAGGATGGGAGGGGAAGTTTAAACTCCGTGGGACTAACTGGTCTTTGTGGTGCTTTCTTAGGTGAAATCTGTCCACATCTCGAATTATATCAGAACTCCATTGGTTACACTGTCCACAAGCAGCTAAATGCTGCTTATCTCCTCCCGCAGCCCTGTGCAGAGCCGTGTTCTTGGGCACTCGGGACTGTGTTAGTGTCAGGTGGTAGGATTTAGGATGGGTCAGCTTTTGCAAGATCTCCCTCTTAGGCATAACAAACATGAATGCAGCTGTGTACGATGCTATAATTTGAGCCGTCCTCTGTGCTATTCTGTATACATGGAAGTCCACATATATTCTATCAGTGTGTGTCCCTGTTCTGCATCACGTGAGACCAAAATTTTTCCCTCCTGGTATCTTTAGAGAAGATGCTCTGCTCCTCTTATTCTGGACATGACATACACAATGGGGTGCAGTTGCTGCCATTTCAGCCCCTCTGAAAAATGACTTTCCATAAAACGAGTTTTTCAAAACGTGTCACCAGTAAGGGGTATTTTCCATTAGCGAATCCATATTTCAGAAGTGCTGCTGCCTGGTCACATAATTTGTTAAAAATGTCCTGTAAAATCATACGAGCATTGGAATGAGGTGCAGATAGAGGCACAAACAATTTATTTGTATGCGTAAGGAAGGCCTCTTCCAGTCCTGCAGTTGGTAGATGCCCAATCACTGATATTTTAGTGTGATTATGTGAGCCCATCTTGGCACGTCTGTGTCCAAGGAGATCACAAAAATGGTTTCAGTAAAAAAACCCAAAACGAACAAAAAAACTCAAAAACCACCCCGCAATCCAAAACCCACCAAACAAACCCCTTCACTGTGCTGCTAAGTTTCAGATCTCACAAGATGCTGGGTCATCAGACACGTAGCCCATGCTGCTCCTCATTGGAATGTCGTCTCCAGGTTTAGTTTGCCCAGTAAAGGTCAAGTTTCAGTCCCCATGCCTCCAACACCAGTTGGGGATGGTGCTCTCCATTGGCACTAATGCTGCATGGTGCAGCGCTGTTCACCCCTGGTCCCTCATCAGCTTCTGCTGTCAGTCACCTACTGTCAGGAGCACCACTTCTTTCTTGACATTGGGAATTGGCATCGGTTGTGGCTGGGACTGGAAGCTGGTAATGAGTTTGTTCCGCACGCCGCTGGTTGACTTTGGGTTTTTTGGCCCTGTGGAGCAGTGTGCGGAGCAGCAGCAACCCCACCTTGTGGAGGTGCTCTGCAAAGTGCATCTTTGCTCTGGTTTCTCTCGGATGTTTCTACGGGACAGGCAAAAATGTCAGCTCTTCCCCTACAGAGCTGGTGCAGAGGTACCTTCTTCTGAGAGGAATGGCTGAAGCTTTCTTCCTCTGACTCTGTCCATCTAGGACTTCTTGACACATCTGCCACCTCGTAGATTCCCTGACCGATGGTCAACTCCAGAGGATCTGTCCAATGTCTGTGATAAAACTGTGGAATATTCTGCCATATGCTGTCTCCTCTTGGGTTTTATCTCCTATCTGCAAGGTCTGTGCACCTTTCCTGAGCCGTCCAGCTGGGTGCAGAAGGTTGTTCCACAGCTGTCCTGGTGCAGTCCAGCAGGTGGGACTGGCTCCTCTTCAGGGAGGTGCAGTCTTCTGAGTGGCTTCGTTCTGTGGTGCAGTAAGGTCTTTCACTTCTCAGTGGACTCTCCGGCCACACTCACTCTCTGGAGATCTTCCCAGCTGCCATGACGAGGAGCCACCTTTCTGCTCCCTTATTGGCCTCCCTTGTCTTTTAAATCACCTGTACATCAACAACTCCAATCTGTGGGGTCTTCTGAGTAGCCTCAGCCTCTGACTCATCCTTCCCACCAATAGTGTCTTTGAACAGGAGCCCTCGTACTTGTCATTCAGATTTTTTCTGCCAAAAATGTTCTTATTCATTTCCATAGGTCCAAATCCTTTAAAAAAATATCTTAGGCACCTTGTCTCCACTGCTGGGGGACGGACAGCTTCAGCTGTTTCCCCACGCTCCAAATAAGTAGCGGGCTGTTCCCAGAACAGGGGTGGGACTGAGGGGACAGGGAGGGTGGCGGTCCCTCCGTGCCAGGCTGCATTTCAGCAGGGTGGGGTGACCGTGGCAATGCTGAACACTTCTGCTCGAGACATCTGCCAATGCAGCTGCTTGCATCTTCATCCCCCAAGCACTGCAGCACCTCTGGAATTGTGTTAGCTCATCAAAAAGGTCACCAGGACCCACCTCTGGGTCACTAGTGATGAGGGCAGGTGCTCACTTACCTGCAGGTAGAGCGTAGATGGAAACTCCCTCGAAGAAAGAAGGTTCCATACTAGCAACTGGAGCTTTCTGCAGCGTAGCCCACATGTGCATTCATCTCCCACCTGCCGTTCTCCTCTCTCAGAATACTGCCTGGCAGGGGTCTGCAGTGGGCCGGAGGTGACACGGCAGCACCCATCACCCTGTAAGCCATGTAAAATAGGGGAGCAGCAGCAGCTGATCCTCTGGAGACACTCACGGGAAAGCTCAAACGATAGGGTACAAGGACAGCACTGTGCGGGTGGACAGCACGATAGGAAGAAGTTGCTGATAAGAATCTCTTTTCCAGGTGATCCAAGGCAACATCGATACTTACGACGTGGTCTTGAAAGATCTTCGGCCTCCCATCATTGCACGTTTTATCCGGGTGATTCCTGTGACGGAGATGCCGATGACTGTCTGTATGAGGGTGGAGCTCTATGGCTGTGTCTGGTATGGTAAGTACCAATTTCCGTGCCTGTCACTGGAAAGCAGTCGTTGCACAACGCTGACTGGGACTCACCCACGTCCCCACGTATGCAGAGGGAATTCCCGGCCCACGGAACTGCTTCTGTTGGTCCACATCGTAAATAAAAGGATCATATGGACAGAGATGATGGAAGGCTGCTGCTACTGTGTTTCTCAGGTATATGGCCTTCTTTTTTAGATGGTTTGGCATCCTATAGCATCCCTGAAGGAGGGACAATAGCGGCTCCTGGCTTCCCCATCGTTTATCTGAATGACTCGACCTATGATGGCTACCAGGAGCGCAGGTGGGAGAAGTCGTCCTGTTCTTTCTCGGTCACTGTGCAAACTCTCTCTTCTTTCCTGCTCACCCTGTCAATAGTATTTTGTATCCCAAGCACTTCTCTGAGACCTCCAGAGCTGCAAGCTAGCTTACTAGTTCTCCAAAACATCGTGGCTTTGTTATTCCAAGCCCTTTGACACGTTGTTAGTTGCTCTTTTGAAGGAGGGCATGGGCTCAGGATGCATCAGATCCATTTCCCCCAGCTGACAAAGGCTGGCAGGAAAGAAATAATCTTTTTATTATTGGAAGTTGTTGTTGCTTCTCTTTAAAGAGAAGAGTGTCCTTACACAGCTAAGTGCTGTCTTTGTTCATAGCTTCCCTCTGACGCAGTCCTGATGTGTCTGATTGCCTTAAAGCCCTCACCACTCTTGGTCTCTAATTGTGACCATGTCCATTGCACTGATTTCTTTGTTGGTTTGGGTATGGCCTCAAGCTGCCGTTGATACAGCAGATCAGAAGGTGCTGCTGCTCTTCTGCTGCCCCAGATTGGAGTGGGAGAGCTGGCTGGACCTTCTTCCTGAGCAGTCCCTGTGTCCCTGGAGCAGGTGAAGGTCCTTCCCTCTTCGTTGCCTTTGTTGCTTCTGCAGTTTGATATCTGAAATGCATTCTCCAGCAGGCTGCATCTTAAACTGTTGCAGGAGGTCTCCAGGGTAAACTGGGCATCCGAGAAAGTGCGCAACACCTGAACTCTAGGCCTGCGCTTGATACCTGTGAGCTTCTGGACAGATTTGAGATGTTGTTTTTGAAAACAAAGCTCTGATGGACTTGAAACAACTTGGAAAACTGCATCACTCCCTGTGAGAAGCTCCAGGTCAGCAGAGGCACCACTGCCAAGGTGGTATGAGAGGAAGGTGGCTGATTACTCACTGTAAAGATTTCTCGGGTATGATGCTTTTCCAATTTGGAGTCAAAAAGCCTAAAGTAACTGGATTTTGACAGCTCGTTACAAGGTCTGTTAATTTTTCCTATCACTGAGGTTAGGTAGGGCGGTGTGTCGTTGGCATTTTGAGGAGTCTCTGGTTTGCCCAACAGTTGGCTCTCACGGAAGGAGAGCTCATTAAGAGTCTGCATCTGAAATAACTGGCCCAACTTTCAGACGTTTAGTGTCATGGCTTTCTTTTCTATAAATACAGATTTGAGTGTGTTTAAAAGGCTTGAAACCTCAGACAAACTCGGGCGCGGGTATCCTCTTGAGGCAGCATGTCCCTGCCCGAGCAGGAATGTGCCTAGTAAGTGACCTGACAGCATCTCTCCAGTGACCTGGTGTCATCCGTTGACTTAAGGTGCTTTTACTATATGTCCTGTTTCAGTTGTCAGTAACTTCCTGAAAACTGTTACTGTTGCCTAAATTTTTTTTTTTATACTTAGAAGTGATTTTTGTAAACTTATTCTGTTGTGCCGGAGGTTAAAGTAAGGGGTGGAAAGTACATTCTTCATGCTTGTGGGATGTTGCAAGATACTGGGTAACAACATCTTTGTATGTTAATTTCTGATGCTTTCAAGCTGCATTGATATAGTAGGGATTAGATGTTAAAGAAAAATTTTAAAAAGGGGTTTATGTGCAGAAAGATGTAGGTGTTTCACTTAGTGCTGGCCGGCTAACTTGGGAAGCTGGGTCTGCTGGGGAGTGTCAGGGAGCTGGGGATGCAGGCACAAAACCCAGCGTGCTGAGCGAGGACCTTTCAGGCTGGCCTGGAAGCGGGAGTCTGCCTCCTCCAGCTGTTAATCCTGCTTTGGGGTTCAAAGGCGTGTGTACCTGTGCAAATCCTGGTGACAGGAGGGCTCCCCTGGACCTGCAGAGCTTCGGTGTGTGTAGCAGCAGCCCAGCCCGGGTTACAAGGACTGCCCAGAGGCAGCTGAATGAACTGGGTCCAGGGGGCACGTTTGGGCATGAATACAGCTGGACTGTTCACCCTTTCCCTGCTGTAGGAGAAGGGATGTGCCCAGGCTGGCTCCCAGAAGGCAGGTGGGTCAGGGGGTACTACATCTGGCATCTTCCACTCCGGAACAGTGCTGGAAAGCTGTGCAGTGGGCTCTGCGCTCAGATGGGAAGGGGAATGGGGCAGGTCCTGGGCGAAGAGTCTGGTCAGCTGTGGAAACGGAGCTGATAACACTCTCCTCTTGCACAAGGAGCAATGCCAGAAATTATCCTGGTTTGAACTGGCTGTGGCTGGGTGAGCTGCCTGTGGTCTTGCTGCTCTTTTTCCTGCTTTTCTGTTCCTGCCTACTAAACTTTCCCCGCTGGTTCTCCCAGGACGGGATGGAGCAGTGTTCCTCCCATGAAGCTCCACGGTGAATTGCTGCAATTAAAGCTCAGTTTGGAGAGCATACAGTGTCATTTTCTGTAGTCTCAGTTTTCATTCTCAAGAGACTCTGGTCATAGCTTGGCTTTGCTGTCAGTGCTTGATATCAATGCAAAAACTGCGTTTTCCCAAGCAGGAAGAGATTTTAAAAGCCCAGCCTGAACAAAATAAAGATGACGTTGCGTAAGAACAGGGAATGAGTTCAGGATGGGTTAAGAGTAAATGAACTAATGTTTTCCTGGTGCCAGTTGAAGGACCCGTGTGCTTTCACATTTGAGCTCTCCTGGCTGGTATTCTGCCTAACTGATGATTCTTTCTTGCTAGGCATTTGTACGGTGGTCTGGGCCAGCTGACGGACGGTGTGCTGGGACTGGACGACTTCACACAGAGCCACCAGTACCGTGTGTGGCCAGGCTACGACTATGTCGGCTGGAAGAATGAGAGCTTCAGCACAGGCTCTGTTGAAATGGAGTTCCAGTTTGACCGACCGCGGAACTTCACCTCCATGAAGGTAGGCAGCGTCGTCCCTCTGCAGCAGCCTGGGGCAGGCTTTGGGTCTGGGTGCACCCAGATTGTCCCTTTGGGTCCTCTTCCCAAAGCAGGAGGATACCAAGTGCCTGACAGCAGAGTCAGCCGTAGGCAGAACTGGAGCAGGAGATGTCCTGAGTTTGGGAGGAAGTGGTCTCAGGTGGCACCAGGGGAGGTTTAGGCTGGATATTAGAAAAAATTTCTTCAAGGAAAGAGTGATGAGGCATTGGAACAGGCTGCCCAGGGCAGTGGTGGAGTCACCATCCTTGGAGGGGTTCGGGAAACGTGTCGATGTGGTGCTTGGGGACATGGGTTAGTGGGTTGGGTGGTGTTGGGTTGACGGTTGGACTTGGTGATCCTTGAGGTCTTTTCCAACCTCTGTGATTCTGTGACAGGTGAAGCAGGAGGGCACTTGCCTCTCCAGAGCTCAGACGCTCTCCTTTCAGTATTTGGCTTGAAGGAATGAAACCAGCCACCTGAAGCAGTGGTTGGGCAGCTGAGATGGGTTTGGGATGTAGGCTGCTCACTGTCCTGGGGCTGCCTGACCCTTGAGGTAGAGGAATGTGGTTGTGCTTCCTTTTTGACCAAAAATTTCTCTGGATGCCTCAGCCTTTGCTTGTGCTGTGGGAAATTACTTAAACACACAGGAAAAGGATGAACTGAACTTTGAGTCTGTAGTAAACAGCAGAATCTTTTTAAAAAGGATCGGTGGCTTTTCTTGTAGATATTTCCAATGAAGGAGAACCCACCACATCCTTAAGTAAATTGTTTTGGTGGTTACTTACCCTAGTTTCATTTTGTCTATTTTTAACTTGCAACCGTTGGCTCTCAGCCTGCTTTTGCTGGCAAAAATCAGAGTCCTGCCTTCTCAGAACTTTTCCTGCTTCTACACTGTGATTAAACCACTGTCTTAAACTTTGCTTCATTAAACCAAGTTGGCTGAACTTCTCATTGCCTTCCCTGTGAGATCCAGGGTCATTTCTGTAGCTGTCCTCCAACGCTTCCTTTTTTTCCCAGTACTCTTGTGGAGGTATAGAAACTGGTCTTGTGGAGGTATAGAAACTGGAACTGGATGCAGGTTTTCCATCAAACTGCCTGAAAGAATGGTACCAATTTCCTGCTTTAAGATGATTCTTCTTTTTTTTATGAATCTTGTGATCATATTAGTCCTCCTGGCCAACGGAAAGGGAGCCGGTATTCATTAAGACTTTGATATCATGCTAAAAGTCACTTCAAAGTTATCGGTGCCCAGGATAAAAGACCAGTGTAGAAAGCATCATTTACATTTTGTTCCTGAGTTCACTACCCTGAAATGAGTCAGTCCTGAAAACTTCAGATCATTTTAGGAAACTTTGATTTTTTTTTTTTTTTCCCAATTTAATTTATTTTTATGGCGCGTGATTCTGCTGTCTCTGTCAGACTCTGGGAAAAGGTAGCAAATGACCTTGAGCTAGGAATACATTCCTGCTAGAAAAACACCTACAGAAGAATGATTTGTGCCCTGAAATTTGTAAGACTTACTAGTTGGCAATTTTAAACCAAATTAATATAATCCATGAGTTCATACTATGTTAATTGGAGTCAGATGTTGTTATGAGCAAATCAAATGCTTTAAAAAAATCTGTCATGTAAACACAGCCGTGCTGACCAGCCAGACACATCAGCTCATAAAAATAGATACTTTTAGTGTTTCATTATAAAGCTGTATTGATTAGCATAAAATATTCTTCATTTGTTATTGAACGTTGCCTGTTCCAGCTTTGCATTTATTTTGTACGGGCTAGGTGGTCTGTAAATATTTTTTTGTATCTTCTTACCTGTTGCCTTTATTCCAGTTTTCTGAGCTCACCCAGGATCCAAGGAAGTACTAAAAACAAATGTAAGCAAATATTGCAGCTGCATTACAAAGTATTTGGGCTTGCGTAGGATAAAGTTGGACATGAGCAGGCGCTGTTTGGAATAGAAAGCCTCTCTATCAGTCCAAGATGTGGCCGTATCCAGGTCCTGTCCAAATACGGCACAAATTGTGTATTGCAGGCGTGAAGCTTTGCCTGGTTATGGATGGCTGTTTCTCCGTATTGAATAATGTTGTCTAAGCTTCATCTGTTCCTAATTAGATGCAAATACCCTTCTTTTGTCTTTTTACTGCTCATCAAGCCTGTTGTCCTCATTACTGCTTCCCTGCTATTCACTGCGAGACCTCCCAGAGGCCAAGCAATTAATGGGGTTCAGAGCGGCGCTTAGTTTGGGGACTGTTGTTGTCACCGTTGCTAATACCCCACCATCATTAGGAAACAATTTCTAGAGTCCCTGGGGAGGGTCGGACCACCGCTGCTGGGAAAGCAGAGTAGACTGAGGGATACTGAAGACTTCAGGGATCACCTTATTCCTTCTGGTTCCTGGTCACTGGCCACAGTGCCAAAAATAGTGGTCAGGGTCTCCAGGACTGCATGGCAGAATTTAAACTTTCAGGTTGGTCTGTTTAAAAAGGCGCAGGGCAAGATTTGCCCCGAGGACAGAGAGTGGAACAGCGTAAGGGACCCTTACAAGCTGTGTCCCTCTTTATACGGCCAGCACTGGCTGGTGCTGGTGGCCTGGGAGGGTGCCGGGTGGTTGGTGTTGGGGGGTCTGCGGTGCCACAGCCTGGGGAGATGGAGATGTCACACGCTGGGACCTCCTGGTTTGGATGTGGCCCAAGAGCAGGAAGGGAAACAAACCTCCCAAGAGGGAGAGGACAGCTCATGATGTACTGAGCCATCAGGAGAGGTTGATGGGTGCAGGCTTACACGATGGTGTAAAGAAAAGTCAGATCCTTGGTTGTCTTAAAGGAGCAACCGCAGCAGAAGAGCTGCTGTGTGTCAGGGGATATCTTCTTCAGCTGGCTCGTATTGCGTGGTCAATTTTTTGGAAGAAATTAGCTCAGACTGCAGGTGCTGAAGGCTTTCTAAAAGACACCAGAGCCCAGGTGTGGTTTTTCTTTCCTCTCTTAGGATATGTGTTCAAGCAGAGCTGGTCTGTGAGGCTGTAGATGAGTACAGGGTTGGTTTCATTGATTTTTATATGGGCCTTTTGGAGAGCCTGCCAAAATTTGACCGTTGATGTAGCTTTTGCACGTAAAGTTAAGAGCTATTTCAGAATCACTTTTTGCACAAATGTTCTCATTGCACACTGAGCGGATGGAGCTGTACTGGAACAAGTTGGTCACTCTGGGTTAGGAGTATTCATGCAGGGAGATATTAGAAATTGAAAATCTTCATGAGCAGGACATCCCTGAGGCGTGATTTACATTTCAGTGAATCTTCCTCCCCTCTGATTGCTCTCTTCTCTTCCTCCCAGGTGCATTGTAACAACATGTTTTCCAAGGGGGTGAAGATCTTCCAGAAGGTGGAGTGTCTGTTCAAACCACGCCTGATTGCAGACTGGGAGTCCGAGCCTGTTGGAGTGGCAACTGTCTTAGATGACAAAAACCCCAGCGCCCGGTTTGTGACTGTCCCCCTCAATCAGCGCGTGGGTAAAGCCATACTCTGCCGCTTCTACTTTGCGGACACCTGGATGATGATGAGCGAGATTTCCTTCCAGTCAGGTGAGTGTTCCTCCAAAGCAAGCAGGTCTGGGGAGTCATAAAGGGCAAAAGAGTTGGTGTGGAGGTGGAGGACATGAGCGTAGGGCACTGTGGGGCTGCGTGACAGGAAGGAGGAGATGGCAGAAGCACTGAGAGGTTTGGAAGGGCAATGCAGGTGCAGAAAGGTCCAGTCTATAGAGGATGCTTTTCAGGCTGATACCTATGCACGTGTCTAGAAGCACAACCAGGGCAACGAAAAGTTGGGCTACAGAGCCTTTCTTCTTCCTGAGACAGCTGCCTGGTGCTTGTAGGGTTGATTTTTTACTTCTCTTTACCAAGTATTTTGTTATGAATAATTTGAGTTATTCAAGTTCACAAATTATGAAAAATCAGAGGCTGACTTTTTTTTCTTAAATCTTAACTGTGACACAGAAGTCAGCGCCATGAGGTGCTTTAAAAGGCTCTAGAAGGGAATGGACAGAGTCTTGGAGAAAACTACCTGTACAGTGAAATGATCTGTCTGTAGCTTCCTACTCGAAGGTCCCAAATCAGCTCTACTGAGAGGACGTTCCTGGGGAAGGAGCTCTGATTGCAGCTGGCTGCTTGTCTTGCTGGCAGCAGCCCCTCCTGGCTGCCCTTCCCTGTTGTGTGTGGGACTGGGCAGGCTCTTGGACTGGGTTAGGGTGACTATCCTTGCTCTGTCTGGGCTGAGCACAGGGAAGGGTCCTGTGCGCACTGGCAGTTTGCTGTGGTCAGGACGTACGTGCTTCTCAGTGGAGAGGCTCGTTCCTCTGGGTGTGCTGGGAAGTGCCGAGCGAGCAGGTATCTGCTCACGCTGTCTGTGACCTGCTGTGTGGGCTCAGTCCTGCTGGGAAGTTGGGTGGTGGCTGGGATCGTGCTGATGGCTGGCAGGTTGTTGGACTGACGCTTTCCCTTCCCTCCCCCAGACATGGAGACCGTGAATCCGAATTTTGTTACGGCAGCCACCAGCACGACAGATGTCCTGGAGACAGAGTACAACACTACTGAGGGGACCTGGGGTAAGGACTTGTGTCACTTGGCCGTGCCAGGGGCTCGAGTGTCAGGGGATTTCACGGTGACATTCTAGTTAACATCTTCCCTCAGCTGGCCAAGGCTGCCTCAGAGCAGGTGGGCTGAAGGCGTGTGTGCAGCCAGTGAAACTCTGAAAACTCCCTGATCTGTCGTGGATCCATCGCAGGACTGTGTTCCAGTGGTTGCCGAAGTTCTTTGCACAATTCTTAGCTACGAGCCTCATTACATGTTGTTGCTGGTCACACCTTGCAGGTGGACGATATCTCTTTCGGCGTAGTGAGGAACGTTGTTCTCAATGAGAATGAGAACTTCTGAGAAATGGAAAATGTGAACACAGCTAGTGTTAATGCTCGGGAAACTGCCCAAGATCTTCTCTGTACCAGAGTGTAGGAAGGGACCTGTAGGAAGCTGGGCAGCACAGATACCAGCCTGTGCTTTGTTAACACCAGATTCTTCTTCATTCTTCTACGATTGCAGAAACCACATCTTCTGTAACCAGCACCTGGATAGGAGAGAAGGCAGATGACTCCAATACCTCCATTCTCGTGGGCTGCCTTGTGGCTATTATTCTTCTGCTCCTGATGATTATAATCATTATTCTGTGGAAGCAATATGTTCAAAAAAGGTTGGAAAAGGTAATACAGTGGGGCTGCTTTGCAGATACAAGTTCAGTACTAAGCATTAACCCTAACGAGCTCAGAATTATGTGGAAAGCCCAAGGGGTCCCCAGCTCCATAGAATGGCTAAAACTGTTCTCGCAGCAGGGGAGGATGCCAGCACTATCCAAGGTGTTACTGGAAATCGCTGTGATTGCAGCCAGTACATTACTTAACGACTGAGCATCACTTCAGCACTTTTTTTGCTCTCTTGCAGGCTCCACGGCGAATCCTGGAGGAGGATGCCACAGTTCGCCTCTCTTTCTACAGCTACACCATTGCCAACAACCAGACCCAGATCCACCAGTCAAATCCCACCTACGAACGTGCTTTCCCACTGGATTTGGAATATCACCAGCCAGCTACCCTGCTCCAAAAGCTTCCAGAGCTCTCCCAAAGCGCAGAGGATTCAGGTAATGGAGTTGTCAGTCTCCAGAAGTTATGCATTTATTGTTTAGTTTCCCCTCAGACTTTAGAATGTGCCACTTCTCATTCTCTGAGTGATCCTCTGACTCCTGTGAGATACAGGACTAGCCCAGGAACCTAAGCCAATATTCTGGAGCTCTGAAACATTTTAGTGTGTAGCTTGGGCAGATGGAGCACCAGCCCCTCTAAAGGGTGAGGCCTTTTATTGTTTTCTTTGAAGACTTTGTTTTTACGTTAGCCAGGTGATCCTTTAGGAGCTGGTTTTGGCAATCCCAGCAATCACACATGATTTGTCTCATCGGTCCGTGGCAGGGGAGTCTCTGCCTGCAGCACCCCTGGGCTGTCCAGGCTGGTGGAGAAGACCTTTAGCACCTCTTCCTGCAACAAGTGCTCTTTGAAATCCCCGTAGAAAGAGCGGAGGGAAACGCAGCAGAGAATTGTCAGTGCTGCACTGGCTTCCAGCCCCTGGGGGACTTCTGGACGCATACAGAAGGGAAAGTTTCCAGCAGTGTTTTGTACTTGCTGATGGCAGTGCTGGTCAGTGAATGGAAGGGCAGTGCTGCGTTCCTCCAGCACTGACGAGTTGCTAAGATCCAGCATTATACTGCCCAGGGAGATTGATTGGGGTTGAGTCGGGATGTGAATTTGAAGCAGAACAAGTGTTCTGTGTAACAGTGACCATACGGGGAGTTAATTATAGAGCCATCCCATGGTATTGATGTGAATGAGCTGTAAGAGCTTGCTGACAGAGCACACGGATGATGGAAAACTAGATCAGCTCTTGTTGCAGAAGGGAATGCAGAGCAAGTTTGATGCTGCAGACAACATCCCTGCATCAGGTAAAGAGAACAGATCATAGGATGAATCAGGACCAGGAAATCACTTCAGACTCATGCCTCCGTGTCTGGGCGAGAACTTCAGCTCTCCTAACTGCATAGAGGCAGCAGCTCTTTAACGTGAGTTCCCAGGCCCCTCACAGGTATTCTGCTGTCTGCAGGAGTGCTGCTTGTTCTGCTTTAAGCCCTGCTTAAAATAGTCTTCCATCCTTGGCACAAGGCAGGTGTGCAGCCAGGCTGAGTTCCCAGAGGTCTGCAGGATGGAGAGGAGCAGATGCCAGCCCGTACTGGTTTTGTGGGAGTGAGCGTGTCTGACTCCACCTGTGTTTGGTTTCCCCTTAGTGTGCAGCGGGGACTACGCTGAGCCCGACCTGACCAAGTCCACTCCTCACCAGGGCTTTCAGAACAACGTTCCTCACTACGCCGAGACCGATATCGTCCACCTGCAAGGCGTGACCGGCAACAACATGTACGCAGTCCCTGCCCTCACAGTGGATTCGCTCACCAAGAAGGACATCTCGGTGGGTGAATTCCCACGGCAGCAGCTACGACTCAAGGAGAAGCTGGGAGAAGGACAGTTTGGAGAGGTACAGCCGTTCTCTTCCACACTGCCTCCAACAGAGAGGAGATGCCTGGCACAGTGAAACCTCTGAGCTGCCTCTCTGGCACTGCTTCGTGTTTGGGGGCTGAGGGACCTGCACAGCAATGTTTTATTTAAGACACATCTGTGCTGTTGGGGAAAGTTGCTGTCCCTTAGAACAGGCTTCAGAGAGCCCCATTCTGCACTTGTGAGGTGCTGCTTGGTACCGCGCGAGTCCTTCCCAACAGATGAGCTTTGCAAACATCTTCTGGTCGCTGTTGATATCCCCATTTATGACCCTACAGAAAAGGCCCGGGGGTGGGAATTTGGACTGTTTCCTGGCTGTCCACGGACATCTCAAACACTCAGTGGCTGTCACCCACCTTTAGGATGTGAGTTTGAAAGCTATAGCAGCAGCTCCAGCCAAGACAGGCTGATCCTGGCTGTACAAACAGCTTTCATGTTACCAGGTGGAGGTTCTGGTGGGGCTCTGCACGCTGGCCCGAGCAAAGACAGATGTTTCCCAAGCCCTGTGGTGCCCTCACGTATTCTCCAGCATTGCTGCTATCTCAAGCCCCAGTTTGTGTCAGAAGCCTCAGGCAGCATGATACATACATCTGTCATCTGCTAGGCTTTCTCTGTGCTTCTTGAGCTGCTTTCGAGCTGTGAATATTTTCACTTCACCTTTTCTTCTCTCCCGTTGTTCCCACACCATCCCTAGTTCCATACTGAGCCAAGTTGTCCCGTTGCCTGCTCCCACTCCTCCACTTTCCTTCCCAGCTTCTGCTCATTCACAGCCTTAGACTCTACCTGTCTGCTACGTTTTGGCAAAGCACAGCCCTTCACTGGCTGCTTCCTTACTGTGATGGACCCAGCCCTATAGTTCCTCCCTTCTGACAGCACACCTTCCCTGCCCCAGCCCCTTCCCGTCCCCCTCACCCTTTTCGGGATCTCTCAGTGTACTGGGAGAGCGCTGACATCCTGAACATTCACCTGGCTGTTGGTGCTGTTGCCTGGGTCCTGCCCTGTTTTGGGCTGTGCTCCAGGAGTGAAACGAGGCTTTTTTCTCATTCTTTTGCTTCTGGTTTCTCCTTCCCTCTCGTTCCTGTCCTTCTAATAACTGTCAAAGCTTTCTCCTCCTGTGTTGTCAAACAGCAGCAGTCGGGCTCGCTCCATTTTGCTTGGCGATGGATTCAGAGCCTGTTCCTTTCCTCCCATCACAGCCCTTCCCCTCCCTTTTGTGGATGTGCTGTATCACATCCTCCCTTCTCTCCTTCTCACCTCCTTAGTCTTTACCAAATTGATCATCATGTGCTCTGCCTTAGCGTGCAGCCTTCCTGCTAGCAACATGGCATTGCTTTTTTCCACCTCTCCACTCACAGCTTCCTTCCCTTTCAGGCTTTTTTCTTCCTTGCTCCTAGCCACCCGCTCCCCAGACTCAGTGACACGTTACCTGCACTTGTCATACACGTGTTTAGTACCGCGGCTCTTTCCTGTTCCTCTCCTCATCTCTGTCCTTCCACCACAGCAGATTGCATTCTCCAGGGATCTGCAGCAGGATCTTTGTGCTTTTGTTTCTGTTCTGTGGGTCTGTCCCATTTTTTCTCTGCTGTCTCCTGTTTCTCATGTCAGTTCTTGTCCTTTCTTCGTATAAAATTCATTAAGCTCCCATTACATTCCCCTCACTGCTGCAAGCCGCTGCCTGACACATCCAGCCTGCTCCCCTCCTGTCCTTTTTCCGATCCCACACTCTTGGGTCTGTCTGCTTTCCCCACCCCAGCATCTCTTGCCCAGTTCTCCAGCTGAATATGCATTCTGATAACTTCTGAAGCAAATATCTTGTCACCCCCTTTCTTGTCCAGCCCTGGCAGCAATTTTATGTCTTTGTTCCTTTATTTGTCTGAAGAAACTTGGCATTCTGTGTACTCATCAGAGTACTCATCTCTGGGTATATTCACAGGTGAGGTGTTCACATCACACACGTGCACACACTCCTTTTTTCCCCTGGAACTGGAGGACTTTGGACAGCTGTCTGTAATTCCTGCTGCTCCTCAGTTAGGTCTGAGTGGTGACTCGAGGCAGGCTGCAGGACAGCTCTGTGCGTGTGAGCGGTGTGATGTGCTGTGCTGCTGCAGCCCCGCTCTTTGCACACGCCGAGTAAACCACCAGCTCCAGTGCCCTCCCTGAGCACCTCCAGTACCTGCTGGGTAAATCAGGCTGCCCCAGTGACCTACTGCACCAGTCTGTACGCGTGCAGTAAATTCAGCGTGTTGGGGACCTGCCAGGCTGCAGTCCACATCTGCTCCTGTGCCATGGGCTGTATAGGCTGTGTACCCGCTGGTGCAGGACAGCCTGTGGATGATGTCTGATCAGAACAGGCTCATCTTCATGAGATTATTCACTTGCTCACTGCATCAGCGATGACCAGACTGACAACCTCAATGTGATGATGTTTTCTCTGGTTATGGCCTGTGCGTACTCTCATGGTTGTCTCTGCCCCTCAGGTGCACCTTTGCGAAGCCGATGGCCTCCTGGAGTTCCTGGGAGTCTCGTCTGCAGAGTTCACTCACCAGCCAGTTCTCGTAGCGGTGAAAATGCTGAGATCAGATGTCAACAAAACGGCCAGGTGAGCGCATCCGCAGCATGGCTGTCTGGGGAGGAAAGCTAATACTCTGTAAGCAGCAGTGTCACGTAGGTTAGCCCTGGTGGCTTCTGTATCTCTGGTGTAGGTTCTACGTGTTTTTGGAAGGAACAGGACACAGGCAGGGAGTGGGCTCTGTATAGGAGCAGATATAATTGCAACTGAAATGCTGCATTGATCGTGCTTGCTGGGGAAGGGGTCAGTGGTGAACACAAGCACAGAACCAGCTTTCCAACTTGATGCAGATGTATAAATGTCTCTGTACAGCTTTTCTTACACGCTGCTTCTGCTTTCCTTACGCAAAGAAATGATTTCCTGAAGGAGATCAAGATCATGTCACGGCTGAAGAACCCAAATATCATCCGGCTTCTGGGGGTGTGTGTGCGCGATGACCCGCTGTGCATGATAACGGAGTACATGGAGAACGGAGACCTCAACCAGTTCCTGTCGCAGAGGGAGATCTACAGCAAATTTGCCATTTCCAACAATATTCCCTGCGTCAGGTAAGAGGAGCTGCCCGTGGTTGGGATGAATCAGCAGCACAGAGCTACTGGTTTAATCTCCCTTCCAGGCAGTGACCTTTGCTCAGCCCGGCCACTCCACGGCACATGCTGCGGACACGATTCCCGCTTTGCGTGGGAGGGTGTTCTTGAGGCCTCTGGATGTCCGTGTTTCCATGGAGTGTCCCTGGCTGCGGGATGTTCTGGTCACGGTGACCATCTTAGCTGTAGTGTTTACTGATGTAACCCTCTGTTTGTGTTAGCGGGTGAAATATTTCATTAATATGGGAAGGCAGTGGCATTCCAGCAAGAAATTTGGGATGAAAATCAAGAATGTCTCTTATGCTTTTGAGAAGGTTCGTATGTTCTCTGGATGTCTAAAAAATATTACATGGGGGGAACTGAGTGTAGGAAAGATTAATCCACCAACAGAAGGAGAATATTTGGCAAAGAAAACCATTTTCTGTCAGTAGTGGTGCTTATCTCCCTCCTTTAAGGAAGGATTAAATCCAATATAAAAGCATCTCTGCTGTTGCAGAAATCATTCCTCGGAGGAGGGTGGTGTGTGGGACTAACGTGTATTCTGCTCAATAGAGAAACCTGGACTGATGGGCAATGGCTGCGCTGCTCAGCCTTTGGCACGTACCCCACCAGGGATTAGGTTTAGTTATAGTTAGAACAACGCAGTTCGGTCTGTTGATGGACGGGACAGGAGGTGGCTGCGTCTTGCTGTGTCGAGACACTACCAGGGATCCTGCCAGGAGCTGGCGGTGGTCAGTGGCCCTGTTGGGGAGCATTGAACTGGCATCCTGCAGAGTCACGACACACCAGGACTGTAGGATGGGAGAGGGCTTGCACCTGGGGAGGAACACATTCCAGCTCTCTCCAGTGTCCTGTCCCAGAAGCACAGCTTTCACCTTTAGACTGGTGGCTTTTGTCCTGGCTGAAGCCTCAAACTATCCTTTCTTCTTTGTCTCCTCCTCACCTCTCACCTGACTTCAGCACTGTCACTCACTTTACTCTTCCTTGGGTTCCATTACTTGGCTCTAGTTTTTCTTTCTCCCCAGCTGATCCTCCAGCCTCTCCTTTTGTCCCTTCCAGCCTGATAGAGTTTCCCGTTAAAAGAAGACACTAGGACCAGCTCAGGTATCTGTCTGTGTGGGAGTTGTTGAGTGAAATGGATCCCCCTGCCAAAGAGCAGCTGGTCTCTGCTGGTGCCTGGGGGGGTCTGAGTGACATGACAGGGTCCAGCCATCCCACCCATCTCTCAGACTCAATCCTTGGCTCACCAGATGTGGTGGCCAGCCCTTTCCTGCAGAGAGGTCACATGTTTTTAAGTCCGTAGGGCTCTTTGGTATTTGGAATGCATCTCCCTGCTGTCCCACTGGCTATCGAGCAAATCGTGACGATGAGTCGCACACATTGACCCCTGCAGGGCTTGAGGGGCCAAAAGATGGGTGCTGATGGGACCCTGCCAGGGTGCAGATGGGACAGGAGAGACTGGACTTCTGGAATCATGGGATCGTAGAATTGCAGAAGGGTTTGAATTGGAAGGGACCTTAAAGCCCATCCAGTGCCACCCCCTGCCATGGGCAGGGACACCTCCCACTAGCCCAGGTTGCCCAAAGCCTCATCCAGCCTGGCCTTGAACCCCTCCAGGGATGGGGCATCCACAGCTTCTCTGGGCAGCCTGTGTATGGGAAGAGCAACAGCCCCAGAGCTGCAGCTGGGCAGGAGGAAGGGAGGGGATGGGGGCTGGAGGCTGTCCCTGCTCCTACGTGAAAAGCCACCAGGTTAGCAAGGGACAGCGGGTGGCAGAGTCTGATCTGGGGACAGAACAGGTCTGCCTGGATCAGGAGACACATGGGGCTGGCTGTGGGACTGGGCTGGGTGTCACTTGCTGAGCTGTGGGGTTCCCTGTGCTGAAAGGCTGGAGGGGACGGGTGCACAGACACCCCTCCTGCCAGGGCTCCGTCAGGGGCTGCTGCTGAACCTCTGGAGCTGTAGCTCAGCTACCGATGAGAACAGACAGGTGGGATGTATGATCATTAGGTGCTTGCGTTGGTGTAATTTAGATAACGTGATAAGGCTTTTCTCATTGCCACCCAACACAAAGAGGAGGAGACTGAGACTTTCTTTTTCTGAGCTTATCAGAGAAATATTAGCTGTGAACAGTTTGTTAGATTTGTTGTGACAAGTGCTTGGTGTGTGGAGCATCTGAGCACGCACAGCAGAGACAAGCCGAGCATCACAGGGTAATAGCGTGTGAAGAACGAAGGTCAGATGGTCCAGATTCTGTCTGTGTGTCGCACAGCTTTATTAGTACTGTCTTCATTTGGCTAATGGGAGCATTATATTAGATGGAAAATGCCTCTGTTTATATTTTCAATAATATTAAACATATTTTTAAAAAAGTAAAGGACATGTAATTAATGACATTAATGTTAGCGTGCCATAGTGGCAAGGGTTGAAATACCAACCTAAGCAGTTGTTTAGATGTGAGATTCTGAGATTGTACGGCTTAATTTTTCATGTCTCTCTGCAAAAAGTTGGTCCTTTGATGCATAAACTCTTTGAAAATCTTGAGATTAATGCTTGATATATATAAAAAAAAAAAGTCTAGAGGAATTTCAAATTCTAAGGGCCCTGATTTTCAGGGACATCTTGTCTGTTCTTGCTTAGTCGGCTCAGGAACTTGGCGGAGCCTGGCAGGAGGGGTGTTAGTGCCCTGAAACTGTTACGGCAAAAAATGAAATGGGAGGTCACTGTAATACATGAATTGCAAGGAAGAGTTGAGTGTGGGGAACTCTACTGATTGTTGTTTTTTTTTTTCTTTTGTTTTCTTTCAACGCAGCTACTCTAACCTGCTGTACATGGCCACGCAGATTGCCTCTGGAATGAAGTATTTGGCGTCGCTGAATTTTGTGCACAGAGACCTGGCCACTCGCAACTGCCTGGTGGGGAACAACTACACCATCAAGATTGCAGACTTTGGCATGAGCAGGAATCTTTACAGCGGGGATTACTACCGCATCCAGGGGAGAGCCGTGCTGCCCATACGCTGGATGGCCTGGGAAAGCATCCTCCTGGTAGGGACTGCACTCAACCGTTCTCTCTCCCTTCCTCTGATTTTTCACTGTGCCCCTGGAATAGTGACATGTGTCCCAGTCCTTAGAGCGTCAAAATGTGTACTGTAGGTGGCCCTAGGTGAGATGTCTGTTGGGTCGTGTTGGACGTAACAGATCCTGGAAAAGGAGCAAACGCAGCACAGATCATCTGGGGCATAGCTTCTGTTCTGGGCCTGGCAGTCAGGGTTTCTGCTGCGATCGTAAGGAAACTGCCTTTCTCTGCTGCTTTCCCCAGCTGTGAGCAGGGACAGAACTTCGAGTTTCAAATGCCAGGCCTGGTTTTGAGGTCAGGGTTTTGTTTTGTGTTTAAGGGTCCTGCTGTCTCCCCTTAGGAGGTTGTTCAACAGCCCAAACGTATCCAGTCTGGAGGCAGCTTCTTAATACTCAGCCCAATGTTACTTTCCTCACCTAGTTGGCGAGATAATCTGGTTATACTTTCTTACAACTCCTCTGAATACACAAGAAAAATTGTGATTACCTCTGCTATAAGGGCTGATAGGACTAAGCTTTTCTAAATTCCCCCTATTTTCCTGGTTACAGCTTCATCTAAACCACAAATCACTCTCATCTTCCCTGTGTGAACATCTTCCCGACACGGGCAGACTGCTGTTGTTGCCGGATAACCTGGGCAATCCAGGTCTGGGATGTTTTCTGCCCAGACAGGCCCTCCCGCCCCTGGCTGTTGTCTGCTATTTTCTGAGCAGTTTTTAGCTTCTTTTGACTTCTTCAGAAACACGTTGTCCCAAACACGGCCAGTTCGGGCACATTTTTTGAAGACAGAAGACAGGGACAGTGAGCAGACTGTCACCAACTTCTTATATGTGCAAAGATCAAAATTATCTCAGCCTTTCTCTGAGAGTCTGGAGTCTGCTTGGGCTCTGCTTTCACCCCGAGGGCTGAGCTTCCCCTTCAAAGGCTTTTCTGTGCTGCCCGGCTGTGTTTTGGGTGGAGGTGCAGCAGGTAGCCACCCCCTGCCACAGCCCATTTTCCTGCTGCTGCAAACACAGACTTTCTCGGGAGCAACGGCGGTCTCTGGCTTTCCCTGAGACCTGCTCCATTTCAAGAGCTTTGTCCTGGGGGTCCCACAGACCTGCCGCTCCTGCCCACAAAGAGCAATGTCATACCCTGGTCCCTGAGTGCGCTGCTGAGAGCAGGGCACCTGCTCTGCCGGCTCTTTTGGAGAGTGTTTTCCCAGGTAGGAACTCTGCATCCTGGTGTTCAGCTGCGGGGAGTGTAGGCTGACGTGGCTTTTGCTGAATGTGCGCTGTGAGCAGCCCAGGCTTACACCATCCTTTCTGTTCCCAGGGCAAGTTCACCACAGCCAGCGACGTCTGGGCGTTTGGGGTCACCCTCTGGGAGATGTTCATCCTGTGTAAGGAGCAACCCTACAGCCTCCTCTCAGACGAGCAGGTCATTGAGAACACAGGAGAGTTCTTCCGGAGCCAGGGCAGGCAGGTAAGGAAGATGTGACTTCTCCTTCCTTCACTTGCCCTGGTGACATCCCAGTGGATCTCCCCAGGGCCTTTCTGCTGGCCTTGCGTCACCTGCAGAAGTCTCTGCTGCTATTAACTCATCGTTTCAAGCATGTCCTGCCTCTCTTCCCCTTCCTCCAGGCTCATTGTGCCGACTTTCCTCTCCTGGAGTCCCGCTGGAAGACCCTCTTGGCCCCATCCAGTGCTTCTTCCTTACAACCCGCTTCTGTTTCCATGTGCACTGTCCTCCTTGGCTTTTCTGGGCTCCCCTACACAGTCCATTTGCTCTTTTCCTTTCCCAGATCTCTCTCCCACTAGTGTTTTATGTGAAAGACAAGGAGGTGGGGACAGAGGAGTGACGTTAGTGCCCAAGGTTTCGATACTCCCTGGAATATCCCTACACGTGCCGAGAAGCCTTTGGCTGTCTCCAGTCACTGAAGGGTTTTTCTGTGTTGCTTTGTCCTCTCTTGCTGTAACTCCGAGGCAGCACTGTGCACTCACTCCACTACTGCTCCCTTCAATACGCTTCAGCAGACACCAGTGATGATGCCGAATAGAGCAGGACAGGGACAATCCAGCCCCTCGGTGCTGAGCATCGCTGCACCCAGAGAGCCGAGTGCCAGTTGTCTGCTGTTCTCCCAAAATTCACCTCTAGCACCAAACAAGGGATTACGGGGAATAAAGTAACGGGAGGTTTTATTTACTGTCTCCTGAATACTAATGACTTAGTGAAGAGCCTCAAAGATGTGAATTGAAATGAGAGGGGGGCTGGGGAAATACTGCCAAGCTGTGCTTTAGATAGCCTCTAAAAGGTGTTTTTTCTGTCTCTGCTACAAGCTGTCGCGATGCTTAGAAAGCCTCATGGGTTGTCTACGGTGAGTGGAAGTATTTGGATTTTATTGTGGTCAGTTTGGGTTTGGTTTGTGTTTTGCTGTTGCTTGGAAGACGAATCTCTCTGAAGCGTTCGTGTTTCCTGGGGGACAAAGGACTGTTTTGTGACCAGCTCATCAGACCAGTTGGCAAAGCGTCCGCGGTGCCATTTGAGGTGGCGTCAAAGCTTCATCCTGACTCCACCACCAGAGTCAGGCTGAATGGATTTCAAACATTGCATGGTGGCTGTCGTGTGAACCTGGAATGAAACTGTCCTTTGGGTTTGAATTTAGTAGAGGTTCAATTATTTAATGAAAAAACCTTTCCTTCCTTTCAGATCTATCTCTCCCAGACTCCTCTGTGTCCTAACCCTGTGTTTGACCTGATGCTGAAGTGCTGGAGCAGGGACATCAAAGATCGTCCCACCTTCGACATGATTCACCACTTCCTGCTAGAACAACTGGAATCAAACATTTGACTCCAGAAAAAGAGACAAACTGTTGAGAACAGAGTGACTGTGCTGTCTCTTGCCTGTACCTCACGGGAAGATGGTCAGGCCACTTGCTCTCCTCCCTTGACTGTTGGGATGTCCATGGCAGCTGCTCATTCTATTGGCCATGGTCTGACACACAGGACCAGAGGATCTCATTTGGTTGAAAAGAAAAATCATCTCCTCTTCTGAATCATTTCCTGGGAATACTGTGAGAGGGGTTTTATTCGATACCTGTACACCTTTCTTTGGGCGAAACAACTGAGTTAAAACTTTACGAGGGACTTGGAGCTCTCTCCTGGGTGGAACAGAAGTTACCAGCGGGAGAGGGCGCTACCCGTCGAGAACAGATTTGTAGAAATAGAGACTTCAGTCTTCTAAAACTATTCCATTAAATGAAATGGAAGTCTTGTGCACATTAGCAAGTGTTTCTCTATGCTCTTGCTACAGACAATTTGTATAGTGAGCGACTAGAGGTGTCTAGAGCTAGGGAGCGGTTTGACAGAGGTGAGAAGGGACGGAGCTGGATTAGCAACCCTTTGGACACGATGCTCCCAGGTCTGTGGAGGATGCTGACGGAAGAGTCCAAGATCATGTTCTTTTTTCCTGTGGTTGTTAAGCACTGCTTTTGTTGTATATGTGCATTTTCCCCACACTGGATTTTTTTGTTTTGTTTTGTTTTCTAGAAAAATAAAATTTTGAAAAATGAATGTTAAAGGTCACAGGAAGGTCACTACGGTAGAAGATCTCCTTTGACCTACAAATTAAGGCTAGGGTAGGGAGTTTGTATTGAAAAGTAGCTGATACTGTACTACTGTCACTATGTAGATTTATTAGCCTAACGAACTTGTAGCCACAATGGACTGATGTGCAATTAATCCTGTATAAGTACCCATTAATATGAGATCTCTAAGTCGATGCTGTTACATGTGCAGAGGGAACTTAGACGTGGTGAAACCGAATGGCCGAGAGCAGAACCTGTGGTGTCACTTGTCATAGCTCACGCGTGAGGAGGAGGAGCAGCAGAGTACGGGTCGTCCCCCCGCACACGCGTGCTCAGATCTGTCTGGTGTCAGCGGTTCCTCTTCGGGTCTGCAGAGGGTTGGTGCTGGCAGCCAGGCAGATGCACGCCGGCCCCGGCTCCTTTATTGCCACCGTCCCCTCTGGCATCGGGAGGTGGGACAGGTACAGCCCCGCAGTCGGGATTTGGGATTTATTTTGGGTGCTTCTGCACAGCACAAGGCAATTCCCTCATTGAACTTGGGGTTGAGTTTTGTTTGTCGTGTGACAAACGGCTCGTTCTCTGGAGGGTTTTAGAGGGCTCCAAGATCTGTTTGGAGTGAGATGGAGAATTCAGCTTGTTCCTACAATAAATCCATTGTGGATTTACCAGGTGCCTGGGGAATACTCTGCTGTTCCCTCTCTCATCGTTTAGCAAGATACTTAGGACCAAACCAAATATTTCATAAGCTGGGAGAAGATGAAAGCTCAGCACTTGGCTTTTCTTAAACAGCATCCAGCACAGCGTATATTTCCAGTAACAATGATAAAGATAATTTTTATCTTAGCCAGAAGCATAGTACGACCGGCTGACTGTGCTACGAGCTCTGTACGAGGGCTCTGCTGAGAGAGGGAATGTCAAAACAGTTGTAAGAGGATAATTGTAATGCTGAAAGAAAAAAAACAGCTTCTGAATTGGCAGCTGCCAGGATGCAGCGTGGTGTGGCTGCGTCTGCTCCCTGGGCAGAACAAACTGTTGTGAAGTTTCTCTGTTGCAGCCCCCTTGATGGGACCCAGGTTGTCCTGCCACAGACCCGGCGCGGGGTTCCCCTGGTGCGCGTGGGCATCTCCAGCCGAGCCGCTCCCCCGAGCCCCCTTCACGGGGTAAGGAGCTGGAGGGTCCAAGTCATCCCATTTCCCTGCGAGGGCTCCGTGAGCTATGGGGACCCTCACCCCCAAATAGGTTTGGTTTTTTTTTCTCCTTTGGCTAAAGGGACTAGGGTGAGCCGCTGTGCACCGTCTGTCTGGAGCTGGGCGATGGGAGTCAGAGCCGGTGTGGTCCCTGCTGGCAAACCGTGTGTCGATCGGATTTCGGGAGTGTTTCTGTCCTGTCCCAGAAAATGTCCCCAGATCTACAGCCGTGTGCGTGATCTCCTGTACTTCAGGGTGTAGAGATACCAGAGCGCTGTACTGTCACCTGGGTGGGTTTGTACTTGTGTTACGTCAGGATGGGCTGTTCCTCCGTTGACATGTTGACATACGAAGTTTCTCTCATATCAATAAATTCTAATGATAACCTTGACGAAAGTGAATTTTTTTTTTTTTTTTTTTTTTACACCCAGATGTCTGTCCTGAGGACCGATATTTTGGTCTGATTGTTCAGTAGCTCTGTGGTAAGTGTGTGACCCCCAGGTTTGGGAGGATGTAAAGGACTGAGATTTGAAGACACCTTCTGGAGATACCGGGAGGATGGTGGCCTGAGCCCCCCAGGGGTGGTGGGACCTGGGCCAGCCTGCGACCACGGTTGGATGCAAGGAACATGGTGCTGCATTCCAGTAAGCAGGTTTTTCTTCTTCATGTTAAATACAGAAGAAGATTGGGGCTGGGAGGAGCCTTTGTAGGTCTTTTATCAAATTGTCCACTGAAAGCTGAGCTAACGTCAGAGCTCCGCAGGGGTGCTCAGGGCCCTGATGGGTGCAGGTTGCTCAGAGAAGCTGTGGATGCCCCATCCCTGGAGGGGTTCAAGGCCAGGCTGGATGAGGCTTTGGGCAACCTGGGCTAGTGGGAGGTGTCCCTGCCCATGGCAGGGGGTGGCACTGGATGGGCTTTAAGGTCCCTTCGCACCCAAACCATCCTGGGATTCTGTGACACAAGCTGCCGTGTGAACACGTGTTTGTGTTGGGGCCGCGTACAGGGAACATCTGGCGGTACCATCCCAAGGGCTACGAGCCTTCAGGAAACCTGACAAATGCTATAAAATCTCCCTGCTCATCCAAAATTTCCAGGTGGGGGAAAAAGACGTGTCCAGAAAAACCTGACGGGCTGTGTGCTGCAGCTGGAAGCACTGTTGGGTACCAGCATCGCTCCCGGCAGCATCACAGAGGTTTCCTGGGCGACTGCTTCGTGCCACATCTCCGTCCTCCCACGCCCGTCGCCCAGAGCGGCCGCATTGCCATGGCAGCCCCGAAGAAAAACAGCCTCTTCCCTCCCCAGCCCTACCATATCCCCGGGTAAGTTCTGAAGTTCATCCAAAACGCCTGTTTGTTTCCAATGCAAATCACTCCGGTTGGGATCACGTAGTATTTATGATTCATGATATTTTGTTTTTAAAGACACTATTAGATATTCAGCGTAACAGTGCTCCGAAGCAGACAGGGCTCCAGGATAAGAAGCACCACCTTGGAACAGGGTGTAATTAAAGGCCATGCCTTGATGCACTGAGGCAAACACCAAAATTATTGTCTTTCCACCCTTTTTTCCATTTGTTTTAAGCTGCCAAATGTTACCAGGGCTGCTGTGCAGGGTTCGGTGTCCACACTGTCATAACTTTTGCATTAAGGGATGTTTGAAGATCTCCTTTGAATAAATATTTGCATAGACGTGATACACTGCTGACAAATGGGCTGGAGCGCAGTCCTGCTGCCCCAGCCGAGCTCTCTGAAGACATCGATGGGGATGCTGGGGATCTAGGGGATGTGTAGCTGCTTTTTTTTTTTTTCCCCAAAGCTATTTGTAAAATCCTCCTCTAAAGGCTTGGAAAGAAGCAGCGAAGCTGTCACGGGTAGGAGGCAAGGAGTTATTGGTTGAAAGATAAGAATGGCAGGAATAAGCTTTGCGGTGAAGTGGAGACGTTGCACGCGGGGTCCCGAGGTGACCTGTGCTGGGACGCGTGGCCCGTGGCACCTGCAGAGGGGCTGGGAAGGGCTGGAGGCCACTGAGGGAGCAGGAGCTGCTGTTGGTACCACAAAAGGCACGTTAGCCCCGCCTGGGACTCGCACCGAAGGGCGTCAGGATGAATCCCAGGGCAGGGGGCTGGTGACAGCTCTGGGTGCAAACCTCAGCGCAGGGAAACCAGCCACATCCCACAGCCTGGGGACAGGCAGGAGGCAGGTCCTGAGCCCCAGATGGAGGTTGGGGCGTTTCCTCCCTTCACGATGCTCCTGCGGCGCCCGTCCCATCAGTCCTTCCCCTGGCAGCAGCGTGCAGGGTTTTCCGTCACTGATCTCCACATCTTCCAAACTTACCCCAGCTCTGCGTTGGGGTTTTAACACCGTTTTGCGTTGCTGTGGTTGTCTGACCGATGTGACGTGTCACCCTGTGGAAGCTGCGCCCTGACAGCAGCGTGGGTACCAGCAAGGAGGGAGCTGGGGCTGGGCTCACACCTCCAAAGCCTCCAACCCTCCCCTTGCTCACCCCTGCCCGCAGGCAGCTCCCCCAGAAGCAGCTTCGAGCCCTAAAACCAACCCCGCAGCCAGGGCTGCTCCGCTCTGGGTGGTGCTTTGGCCACCGAAGGCAGGAGGAGGAGGATCCACGTTCTGCTGCTGTTTGCAGCGCTGTGTGGGCTCAGAGCATCGCCCCGAGCCCCAGGGGATCCCCCGAGGGTGGCCCAGGGGCTGCTTTGCATCTGCTTTGGGTGGCTGAGGGCAGGGAGGAGCTGCCTGAAACCATCGCCAGAGCCCAGGCGCTGCTGCCGGCAGGGGGAGGAGGAAGATGCTGTTGCAGCATCTCACCAGCTGTCCCGTGTGCTGTACCTGGACGTGCCCGTGAGCCTGCCAACACCAGGAGGGCAGCAGAGTAAGTTGCTGTTGCTCAGGTTGGGCAATGGTCATGGCCAAGGCTGTGAAAATGGCACCGCAGTGCTCAGGAGCATTGGGAAGGCAAACCCGGCGTGTGGGATGGTTTGGGAAGGACCAGAGAAGCTGTGGATGCCCCATCCCTGGAGGGGTTCAAGGCCAGGCTGGATGAGGCTTTGGGCAACCTGGGCTAGTGGGAGGTGTCCCTGCCCATGGCAGGGGGTGGCACTGGATGGGCTTTAAGGTCCCTTCCCACCCAAACTATCCTGTAATTCTGTGATCTAGTGCACAGAGAAGGAGAAAATCCATTAATCCCAAGTACCGGGCAGTGCCCTGCCTGCCTCATCCTGCCTTGGTGGAGCTGGGAAGGGCCCGGAGCCGAGCCAGGACGGGCCCAGGGCTGTGGCTTTTCCCTGGCGACGGGAAGGCTGGGCAGGTTCAGGTGACGCAGTCTGGGGAGTGGCGATGGGAGAGATCCGGCTGAGCAAGAGAAAAGTGAAACGGGCTCAGCCCTGGGAGGGGGTCACTCCCTGTTCCCCAGCAAAGCTGAAGGTCCGCGGCTGCAGGGGCTCAGTGTGAGCTACAGAAACAGGAGATCCTGCTTGATTCTTCATCAAAATACCAACAGGAGAAGGACAAAGAGCCTGGCTGAGACTGGTCTCTTCTCAAGTGCTCTCAGCAGCAGCTCTCGTCATTCACTCTGCGGCCGATCCCTCTCCATAAACCCAGACGGACTCGCCCGAGCTCCTCGGATTACCTCCCTTTTAATTGCTCATGAATTGAATCCTTTCTCAGCCCTACCATTACGTTATTCATGATCAGAATCCCTCAGGCCATTCTGCAGTTATTCAGGCTGTGTCATTTGTGCTCTTGCTCAGCTTTATTGTCCCGGCGTCGCTTCCCTGTCCTGCGAGACGTACCCGAGATCAACGGGGACGAGCCACCAAGCTCCTCCGGCAGCAGCTGGCGAGAGATCCCGCATGCAAAGCGGGGAAACCTGCCAAGTGTAAATGCGCAGCTCTGCTCGCTGCTGTTTAAAGTATTTGGAAGGGAAAGTACTTACTCATCATCTTATGATCCTCATCCATCTTCCGGCTTTATCCCCAGCGAGGCAGTGGGATCATTGATGGAATATTTCTGTCTGTACGTTGCCAGTGGCAGCTCTACCTTTCCTCTTCAGCGGTGGAATCGCATCACTTACAGGGAATCTGATACTGGGAACTGTAGCTGTTTGTTTCTGGTCCATACTGGTGGAGTCAGGAGCAGAGCCAGAGCCCCGGCACTGGCCCAAGCCTGAGCCACCAAAGTCCAACTGCCTGTCCCAGGACACGGGGAGCAGAGAAGCAGCATGTATGCAAATGGTCCCCAAAAACTGGGTGATGTGTGTTCCTGGGGCTGAGCAGCTGCTCCCCCACATCCCTCCAGGCAGTGGGGTCCCGGCTGGGTCTGTGAACCCCATCCTGCTCCAAGGGTACGGAGCAGGGAGCTCGCGGGGTGTACAAGTGATTTTTCTGGCTTTGGAGTTCCAATATTGAAGAAGGGACACTGGGAATTTCCCAGTAACTCACTGGTTTAGAACCGAGAGAGGGATTGCAAAGCTTCAAACCGGGGAATGTTTCACTGGAAATATTTTAACCGGGGGGCTGTCGGTGTCAGTGCCATCAAAGTGACGGCAACCACGCTGTGCCCCTGCTGTAGGATTTCCCCTCCTCAGGCGCTGCTCCGGCTGTGCTCCCCGACCTCCTTCCGTGTTCCTCTGCGAACCGAAGCACAAGCCCGTGTCCATACACGCCTGTAAATCGGTGAGATGGTTTTCATGCTGACATGTGAAAACATGCATGTGCAAACACACACCCCCCCTGCCTGGCTTCATGCATAACCACACATGTCTTCTTCATACTCCCCTTATGCCGCTGCTCCAGTGGCACAAACTCCTCCACGCTCACGGGGACATCCCTGTGCCGTCACCTTCCCTGGGCTCATGTACTCCTCACCCGTGTGCTCCTGGCCGTGGCCTTTCCAGCGCACAAAAGCCCTGAAGCAGGCCACCCTGCCCGTGGGCACCTTCCAACGCCACCTCGGTGACGGCTCCTTTCTGGTTTCCTCCTCAGCTATGATGGCTTCATCCCTCAGTACAACTTCCAGTTTGGAGACACCTTTGGCAGGACCACGTACCGCCTGCTGACCGACCCGAGCGTGCAGAGGAGCCCTCGCCCCTTGCTGGCACCGCTGCACAAGCCCAAGTTTGTGGAAGACTTCAGCGGGATGGAGCACGGTGTCCAGGGTCATCTCCCCGGGCGTCCAGGTGAGCAGACCCCAGATCTCGTCCCTTGGCCAGCAAGGGCTCTGCTAACGAGCATGGAGTCAATCATGAGCGGGGGGGCTGTGTCCATCCTCAATACACTTCCAGAGTGAAATGGGGCATTTTCTGTGGAGCATCCATAGCTCTGAAGTAGGAGCTCGGGTGCTGGAGAGCAGCATGGGTGCAGAGATGAAGCCCTCAGCCTCAGCTGATGAGCATGGGGCTTCTCACGTTGGTGGCAGGTAGAGTGGAGAAAAGAACTTTAGTTCCTACATTATCTTCAGTTAGATGAAGATAAATTATTTTATGGCATATTATGAACTTGCTCCCCAATCGCTCTGTATTCCTGTTGTGGTTTAACCCTGTTCAGCAACTCAACCCCACACAGCCGCTCACTCACTCCCCACCAGCAGGATGGGGGAGGAAATCAGAAGGGTTAAAGAGAGAAAATTAGTGGGTTGAGATAAAGACAGTTTAATAACTTAAATAGAATAATAATAGTAATAAAAAATAGCAATAATAATTGTGATAATAGTAATTAAAAGGAAAAAAACAAAAAGAGAGAAATAAAACCCAAGAAAGACAAGCAAGGCAAGCTAAAACAATGACTCACCACCAACCAAGTGATGCCCAGGCAGCAGCCCCCTGCCAACCTGCCCCCCCCCAGTTTTATTGCCAAGCATGATGTCCTATGGTGTGGGATATCCCTTTAGTCAGCTGGGGTCAGTTGTCCCGGCTGTGTCCCCTCCCAGCTTCTTGTGCACCCCCAGCCTGGCGCTGGTGGGGTGAGGAGCAGAAAAGGCCTCGGCTCTGTGTCAGTGGGGCACTAAGGAAAACTTCCCCGTGTTATCAAAACTCTTTTCAGCACAAATCCCAACCAGCCCCATAGCAGCTACTATGGAGGAAATTAACTTTGTCCCAGCCCAAACCAGCACAATTCCCCAGGCTGAACTCTGCTTCTCTGGGGAAGGTTGGCTGTGCTGACCCACTCCCAGCTGACCCACCTGGTGCAGAGCTCGTGCCCAGAGCTCTTCCTCGCTGGCTGTGGTTCATTTTGCCTCTTGCTGCTCCTCCCTTAGCTCAGCAGAAGGGCTCGAGGGCCCTCTCCTTCCTCATTTCTGTTAACTGGCCCCTTCCCCTCCACCGGTCACTGGGACATGCTGATGTATGTCCCCAATGCTGGGAATTTACAGGAGCCTCCTGCTGAGTCCTGAAGTACCTGCTCCATGTTGAGCAGATCCAGACCAGGCCACCCAGCGGCTGCACCATCAGCCCCTCTCGGGGACGTGCCATCCTCGGTAGACTCATTTGCCTTGTACCATGTTACGTGTCTAAGCTGTAGCTGTTGTGACGCCCCGTTCACAGAATCCCAGGATGGTTTGGGCTGGAAGGGACATTAAAGCCCATCCAGTGCCACCCCCTGCCATGAGCAGGGACACTCCCACTAGCCCCAGTTGCCCAAAGCCTCATCCAGCCTGGCCTTGAAAAGTTCAGCAGGAGTGAGTCCCCTCCCAGCTGAACGCAGGGGTTATGTACCCGAGCGGGATGATGCTTTCCCATTTCACGTTGGGAATTCGTGCTGTGTAGCTTCTGTTGGCATTTCTGTTCTCCCCAGCTGTGCTTTCCAGGATCCAGTCTCCAGTGTGTGGGGTGTGTTTACACACCCGTTCCTGGGCATTCACATTTGCATTTCCTTGGACTAAGGTGTAGTTTGGATGGACCCAACTAACCAGTTGACCTAGTCAGTCTCTCGTTATCCTGTCCTCATTCCCTCCTCACCCACCACCGCTTGCAGCTGGGAGCTCACGTTTGCTGCTCGTTGGGGAAATGCCGAAGACTGTGGCCGCAGGGAGCACGTTGCTGTGCTGGGAACTTCATCGACAGCTCCTCTGTCGAGCTGCCAGTGGACGATCCCTTAAACCCTTCCCTGCAAACTCCACGGGTGCTGCCTGGCGTCCTAGGGGGTGCCATACGTGATGGAGACCGAAGAGCTCGGGGCAGTGTTGGATCTCTGGGTTGCCTTTAGCACTCGGTCGGAAGGATGTTCCTCACGCTCTGTTTCTGACGAAGCCTTGGTGATGGGCACCGAGCGCTCTGCTGGTGTCTGTCAGCTGCATCCCACGTTGTTTTCTCGCGGGAAGCGAGGTGAGGCTCTGCGGGCTGGGGACCAGCCAGGGTTGTGCCGGATCTCCAGGGGCGGCCGTGTTGGCATTGAGGGGTCATGGCACAAGCACGCAGGCACCTGCTCCCCAGGCACTCACCGAAAATGTGGACATTTGCCCAAATCAAACGCAGGGTGCTCTCCTGGCTTTTAATTCAGTGCCTCACTGTGCAACCTTTCTGAATCAGCAAGTTTAGAAAACCCAGGGTCATAAAAAAGTGCTATTTTGGATTTCTCCAGTATAAAACTTCATTTTTCCTTTTCCTTTGGTTTGTAGGATAAAAAGAAAAGAGTAGATGCAACATTTTCACTAATAATGAAGGAAATAAGACAAGCCTGCTTTAAAATTTGCAGATGGGATTGAAAAAATCACTTTCATCGAGGATTTGTCTTTATTTGGTTGCTAACCTGGACAACATTTGATAACACAGTTTTATAGAATAGATATAGTGTACAAAGATGCATACAGTATATAAACTTTACGATACAACTATAAGCAGATTACAAACTGAATGTCCATCAGAAGTCTTACACCCCTGCGGAAAGGGGTAGGTTTTGCTCCACGCAGCTGGAGCCAGGACAGGCAGCTCCCAGGACTCTCCGCAGGTGATGCCGTTGCTGGCAGCCGTGTCGCGTCCGTGGGGCTTTGCACCGTGACACACGTGCCCGTGAAACACGAGGAGGTCGGGGCAAGGCAGGAGTGAGTGACCAGGGGGCTGGAAAAAAATGACCTAGGAGAACAAAAATGGGAGGAATTTGGTTTGTTTAAAAAAGCTGAGACGAACGTGGTAACGGTTTTCCAATGGGAAATGGTTGTTGTGGGGCCTCAGAGCGATCGTCCTGTGTAACCATGGAGGAAGGAGAAATCGGCTTCACTCCTGGCACGGAGCACGAGGAAGCACCGGGCTGGAGGTGTCGTCCGGGGCCACGTCACGGGATATTTTTAAGGGAAAGTCGGACAGAAGTTGCCGAGCTCGGCTGTCCCTGCGGAGCCTCAGCTGCAGGGCTCCGTCCCTAGCTCACAGGGGAGATATTTAGCATACGCGGGGTGTAAGATAATGTGTTTTCCAGCCAGCGTTACAGCAGATGCTTTCCTTAGCGAGCAGCAATGAAGCCAGCGCAAGAATTCCTCGTTGGACATGGGGGATCCACGTTTGGGGTGTGCTGACACAGCCACACGGAGAGAAGGATGGGGGGTGGGTTTTTCCCTTAATCTTTATCACTTGGCTGATGATATTTTACAGTTTAGGCATTGCTCAGAATAGATTTGAAGTTACTGCCCATCTGTTGGTGCAGTTTTTCCGTGCAGGTGGGTTGGTTGGATG
Source organism: Pterocles orientalis (assembly GCA_011057875.1). Lineage (NCBI taxonomy): Eukaryota > Metazoa > Chordata > Aves > Pterocliformes > Pteroclidae > Pterocles > Pterocles orientalis. The sequence continues at coordinate 724,291 of WKFP01014755.1, read as the reverse complement.
GGGCTGATGGATCGCAGGATGCGCTCCCAGCCCCCCTGGGATGCTGCGGACCTCCAGGCTCCTTCCCTTTGCTCCAGAGGAGCCCACAGGGGCGAGATCCAGCACGATGGGAATCCCTCATTCCACCACTCCTTTCCCTTAACTCGGTGTCTGTCCCGCAGGGTACTTCCCCTACGAGAAACCTGGGGCTGCATCAAGCTTTACTGAGCCAGTCCTTGGGCCAAAACTCCCCCCACTGGTGCCAGGGCCAGCGCAGGAAGAGCTGATGGTGATGGACACAGACGCCGTGCCCCAGCACTGCCCTGACGAGTACGTCCTGACAACCCAGCTGCCACGCGGGTACCCACAGAGGATGTCACACCGTCCTGCCTTGGAGGAGCAGGAGTGGCGGCTGCCGGAGATAGCCCCCCGCGGCGCCTGGCCCGGGAGCAAACCGGTGAGTGGGGCTGGGCGGAGGAGGCATGGGGCAGGGGATGCTGCTGTGGAGGGGGAGCGGTTGGGGGAGCGGTGGGTGTGGAAGGGATCTCCTTGGTTCATGGGTGCAAAGAGGGTATTTCATATGGGTGTGCATGGCAAGGATGGAGTTTGGAGTGTTGTGTAGAGAAACACCAAACTCACACAAATGCTTTGCACAGTAGCAAATCTACCGCATCTTCAGGAAACTCTTGCAAGGATTAATTAGTCTTCTCAATCATAAAGGTTTAATCTCTCATTTGGTTGAGTTTTAGCTTCAAATCCCAGTTATTAGGTCTTGTGTCACACTGTGATATAAAATCATAGAATCCCAGGATGGTTTGGGTTGGAAGGGACCTTAGAGCCCATCCAGTGCCACCCCCTGCCATGGGCAGGGACACCTCCCACTAGCCCAGGTTGCCCAAAGCCTCATCCAGCCTGGCCTTGAACCCCTCCAGGGATGGGGCATCCACAGCTTCTCTGGGCAACCTGGGCCACTGCCTCACCCCCTGCACAGGGAAAAATTTCTTCCTAATAAGCAACTGGGCTTGTGTTTCCTATCGACTGAGCGCCCCGCCACTGCCTTCCTCCTCCGGAGCACAGAGCAGCCCCGGCACCTTTGGTTACGGGCTGGGTTTGTGACCCCCTCAGCTGCTCCCACATGAATTTCCCACTGTCGTTATCCCTCGGTGAAGCACAACCATTGGGATGTGCCCATGGAGCTGGGGCTGCCGCACGGCACAGCCGGTATCTCTCGGGACCAACACGTTGGAGCCCCTTCTTGCTGCTGGAGCCAGCGGCAGCGTTTGTCACGTCACAGCCCGCCGGGGCTCTGCAAATCCCCTGAAAACAGAGATTAGAGAGTTGACGTATGGAGTCAAAAGCTGGCTTGGTGATAAATCCCAAGAAGGGGCACTCCTGCTCCTTGCTCTGAGAAACGGATTTGCAAAGGAGCTCAGTGCACAAAGCTCCCCGGGTTTTCTCGGGAGATTTTGCAAAACCTCCGCGTGCAGAGAGCTGGGCTCGTGTTTGACTTTACTGGAAATTCTTGGAGTAGCTCTTAGCATAAAGCCGGGATGAAATGGGAATGGCAGTTGCCACTCACAGGTCCTGGCAGTGATTTAAGCGATGGAGCCGAAGGAGGAAGCAGGTTTTACTGATGTTTATTTTATTTCTCCTTTTATTCTGAGCCTGTGCAAAGTGAAGGTGTGACTCTGCCAGGAGTGGCTGAAACTGCGGACATGGAGCAAAACTATCGGTTACCGAGACTGGCTGTGCCAAATGCGATCCAACAGAAAGTCATTTCAGGTAAAAGAGAGGGAGGTCGCGTGTGGCATGAGTCCACCTCGGAAGGAATTGTGTCACCCTTCTCCCCCTGGGGAAATCTCAGAGGCGCTGGCCGGTCGCTCCAGCTCGTTTGAACCCTTTGGGATGGAAAACGCCCCCGCTCCTCTCCACGCAAAGGGGTTTCTTTGGGATGGTGCTGCCCCTGTGGCTCTCACGCTGAGGGACGCGTGCCCATGGGCGGGTGGCAGGATGCAGGAGCCACCTCAGTGCCCCCCAGCTGCGGAGCTGAGCTAGAAAATGCTCCAGAAAACACGGAGAGATGGTCAAGGCTCTGCACCAGCTCCAGAGTGTCCGTTACATTGGGGGAGTTATTCCTCTCCTAGAAATAAGGTAATTTCTGAATCATCAAAGCAACAAACAGTGACGTGTTGCACCATCATACATGTATAAAACTCGGTCTTACAAGGAGTCACACTCTGTAAGTTCTCCCCTTGTGCTGGAAGAGTGTTCCTCTGAGAGTGGGAGAATCACAGCGGTGCAGGGGGACTGCCCCGAAGGGTACGACACCAGCTGAGGGACACGCCACTCTGCCGCAGATCACAGGGAATACAGGGGCTGCACGTCAAAATATTTCAGACTCTGGGAAAGAGCACTGATGGTTTAGGATGCTGAAGGCAAATGTTGCTCTCTCCAAAGCATCCCTTTGGGAAGAGGGAGTTCTGGCTGTTCTTGGGTTGCATCTCTCTGGTTTATGTAGTTTTAGACTTTATATAGTTTCTGTCTTATGGTGGAAATCTGTTGGGTGGACAGGGCAAATGAGAAAGAAAGGTTGGACACCCTGTTGTTAGCCCCTAAATGTGTGTTAAAGTGGAAGAGAACACGACAGAGCTGTTGGTTTAAAGAAAAAACTACGAAAATGAAATATTTCCTCTGTGCCTCATGGAGACCAACAAAGGTCAGCTCAACCCATTGAGTTTTCCTTGGGAATCATAAAAAAGACTCTTTCAGGAAAGATACTTCACACGTAAGAGTTAATTTTACGATGTAAATCGCTGCCTTTGTCCTTCCTACACTCTGCCGAGGTTCTGTATCCATCCCGGCCGTGTTGATCCCTGTACACTCTGTGTTCTCTCGTCTCCATCCCAAGGGTACGCCGGCTTCATCCCCTGCCTCACCTGGATCACCGGCGTGAGCTACGTCCAGAGCGTGAAGGAAGCCATGAACGAATTTGACCGACAACAGGTAGGTTATATCCCCAAATCTCATTTCAATAACACAATGTTGGTATTGATTCCTCTGCAATACCCAGAGCGGTTTCGTCTACAGCAGCGGCGTTAGAACCGGGGTTACGAGTACAAACCAGAGCAAACGCTGTTGGGTAACGTGTTGAAAAAATCCTGAGCAATTAAATTCTGTAACTTGTTTCCTTGGGACATTAAGGGAGGATAAACGAGTTCATAAAAGGATTAAGTGAATCTAGTGAGGACTGGCTGTTAAAAATGTTGCTCTGAGTGCAGAAACACAGGATGCAGCTATCTGCGCTTCCCTTACGCAATAGATCTCCTCTACCTGGCTGGCAGTGCTGGACCGCTTCCCGGGCTGCTTGGGTGGATATTTCTCCCTTTTAACCACTTGTAAGGCTTTTGCCTTCACTAACAGAATTTGTCTTAAAGGGATCTAGATCTTCTTTCTCCTCCTCTTGGGAAGGATGCAGAAATATCCCTACTGCAGAACTATTTTGTCCCCTTGCTGCAAGATCTCCCGTCTAATGCCATGTGATCCTCCTACACAGGAAAACACGATCCCTCCCACGGTAGTTAATAGTTCGCATTCAAAGCTACACATTTCTTCCTGCTCCCCGGATGGAGTGAGATCCTGGGATGCAGCAGTCTTGCTGGTCCAGCACCGGCCAGGGCTGGTCAGCTCAGTGATGCTCATTAAAAGCCGGTGACAACATTCCCAGCCCTTGCTGTCACCGGGATTCCCTGCAGTGCCTTCATCCCAGAGCGTACGGGTCTGACGGAGAGAAAAGTCCCAGACCGAGGATCCCCAGCTGGGAGAAGCTCAGCTGGGCAGAAATGACTCAGCAGTGGGGCCGCAGTGCCCATGGCAGCCGGTGCCTTGGCTGGGATGTTTCCCTGTGCTGCTGCCTTCTGCCATTGACAGGAACCGAAATGAAGCAAACCCTAGACATTGCCGAACCTAAACATGCTGTTTGCAAAGCCTTTCTGCCCCGATTTCTTAAGCAACGTTTGCCATGCCGTGAAGCAGCGAGGGAGGTGTTTCTCCATCGCAGCATCCAGGCTCGCAGGGGTTTGCTGCAGCACATCAGGCGCTAAAGGAATATAAGCAGGCTGGAAAAAAAAAAAATCACACCACATTTCTATCTAAGATGGCTTCTGACTTCAAGCCACTAATCTTCTGCCCTAAATCTCTGTTGCCCTGGGTTACATCATGGGATGTGCCGTGGAGCGTCGCTTACTGTCTGCATCAGGCAAAATAATGCAATCCTCTCGCTTCAGCGCCGCGCCCGAGGAGCTGCAGCCATCGGTCCATCACAAAACGGTTCAATGCCCCGTGGTTTGCTGGGCTCGGGGAGCCTGGTCCCATCGCTGCTGAGCAGGGTGGTGCAGCGCCAGTGACCCCTTTGGGGTTTTGCCGCTGCAGAGCTGCGCTGTCCCCCTGCAGCACGCCCCGGAGCTGGGTCTGACCTCGGGCAGGGACAGTCCCGGGAGGTGATTTACACTCTCCCTGCAGCTAACGCTCCCTAAGCCTTCCTGTAATTCCCCGGCGAGGAGGAACTGGCTAATCACCACCGGTGGGACTCATGGAAGAACAGAACCAGTTGAAGGGGTCAAACCAAACCATGGATGTGCAGAGTCACAGCGTGGGAGCAGCCACGGCATGTCCCCAGCTCGGGCAGGTGCTGCTGGCTCCCGGGATAGCCAATGTAGGAGCAGAAGGTGTTGGGGACTTGGGGACGATGCCCAAAGGTGGTGAATGCAGCCCGGTCTGTAGAGATCCTGACAACCGCACGCAGGCCAGGAGCTGCTCTGTGTGCCTGGGGTGTGAGCTAGCAGAGGCAGCGCTGCTGAGGGCTGCTGCCAACAGCCATCGGGAGAAAAAACTTCCTGAGCGGAAAAGGGAAGCTGCAGTGTTGCTCCTCATCGGACAAAACCAGAGCTGGAAGGACAGTTCCTTTACATGGGCTGAAATATTTTCTTTAATGCAGAGTCAAAACACGTGACTTGGGTAACAACAATGTGTTTTAAAATTAACCGTACTGTGGTGTTCGGGTTTTTTTTGTTGTTGTTTTCCAGTTTTTGGAGAGAAACCCATCTCGCAGCTTTGGCAAGAGATTTCCCCAAACCTACTGGCCTAGCAACAGAATTTACACCAGTGCTGGACTGATACCTTTCTACGCAGGCTTCGTACCAAGTAAGTTTATCAGCTGAGTGAAAATGAAAGTCATTAATACTAATTACAGTCATTAAAGAACATTCCTCCGGGTTCCAGCTGCCCACCCCCTGCTAAAGCAGAGGAGGCTCAGCACCACCCCACCCCGTACATGAGTGTGCTACAATTTCTTTGTCAGGAAAGTGATTCTGTTATTAAAAAGCTTAAAGTCCGATAAAAAGCAAAAGGTAGATGATACAAAGAGGGGTGAGAAAGCAAAAAAAACCCCAACAGTGCAATGGTGTTTGTTAGCTGTCAAGACAGGTGCTGTCTGCCTGATCCTTGCCGGCTGAAACGGAGAGGTGGGAAGAAAGTTGGATTGTGTGTGTTAAGGGGAAGCTCTGCCAATGCAGAACAAGGGTATTGGGTTAAAATTTCAACAAATTGGCAATTAGGATCGGTATTTTTGGCCACAGGAAAGTCAGGAGCCCACAGGTCTGTAACATTGCATGGAGAATCACAGAGATAAGCTGAAAGAACCAAACGCTGGGAATTAATGTGATAGAGGAGGAAAATGGTAGAAGACAAAAAATGGAGCAGAAATGAAAGCAAAGAGTGGGAAAATATCTTGGCAGGGTTGGACTGTAGCTGGGATGGAGACAGCAGCTGTTGACCCAGAGGGGAGAAGCAGCAAACGTGGCTCGGGCAGGACTTGTACAGGGGCAGGGGGAAGCCGGGCAGAAGCAGCAGTTTAACACCCGCCAGCCAGCGGGAGCTTGGAGGATGGCCCAGGGAAAAGGATGGGAACATCCTGCACGCTGCTGGAGCAGGGTGAGGCTGGATGGGTCTTCTGAGCAAAGATGAGTATGTTGGGTTTGGCTTCTGTCCCCACAGCCCTGCTTGTGGGGAGAAGGCAAGTGCAGCAGCTGCTGTCCCCGGTGGGTGACACTTACCTGTCCCCTCTGTGTGGCAGCTCTGGGGTGTCTCCCCGGCTGCTCCAGGTGCTCTGTGGTCACACTCCTCAAAGCTGCAGCCTGTGGGGTCAAGCCTCTGGAGAAAGCTGTTGTGAACCTGGGGGTAAACTGGGCTCCGATGTCAACACCTACCCATGTGCTTTGTCCTCTCTCTATGACCCTGCAGAAAGCAGGGAGCGAGCAGCCTGAGCTCTTCATGGAGGGTGATGCAAAAGGGGGCTGGGGGGGACGACACTGTCCTGCCCTTGGGAGCTGGCAGGCCAGGGAACACATCAGCTTCCGTGTAATCAAAAGCAGCAAGAAAACCCACCCTAAAACCAAGGACAAAAAACTGCTTAAGGTGCTACCTCACACTTCAAAAACCTGTTGTCATCTGTTCACCTACAAAAGTATTCTCCTGGGTAGGTCTGAAACCAGCCACCTGTTTCTGTAGGCAGACACATTTCCACTGCCCCAAGAGCCACCAGAGTCAGTGCAATTAATTTTAACTACTCCAACCAGTTTGACTGTGGAAGGAGAAACTTATTTTTAAGACAGAAAAAATTAACTCACCATCAGTGACAATCAAGAACACACAACAGTTTCTTCAGCAGGAAAGCAGCCTGCTATCTCCTGTCCAGCTATTCAGAGTGACACGTTTGTCACTTTAGGTTACACTGAACATATTCATTTTCCACAGTAAAAATTTGCAAATAGAGGGTTTTAATGAGATAAAAGTGTAATTTGTTATCAGGTGTTCAGCTCACTTCAAATCAGAGATGCTGTAGTAACACCTGACTTAAAACCTCCACATGCTGATTTTTAAAAAAGTGACTCCAGCAAGGCTGTGTACATGGCAGCTCTTCAGTGTCATTGGTCCCCAGTAGTAAGCACAGCACAGCTTGTCACAGCTGTCCCCAGTGCTCCTGTGACAGGCCACAGCTACCCGCTGGGTTTATAGCGCGTGGCTGCCATGGCTCAGCCAGCTCCCAGCACACCCACCTGCACCGCAGGGAAGGCGCCTGCACCATTTTGTTGCCCAGGCAGCCAGGAGGTTTCCTTGCAGACACCTATTTGAATCTGTTTCCATTACAGTCCAGAGCTGCTCAGCTCCTGCCAAGTGAAGCCTGTAACAGGAGTCCACAGGCAGGTACCTAAATTTAGACCCAGCTTGGAGCTGAATTTCATCCTCCCTGTGAAGTGTACCCCCAATTATAAAGTCATACCAGAGACTTTCTTCCATTCCCCCCCACCAGGAGGAAGGAGTGCCACCACATCCAGTCCATCTCCTTGGAAGGCCGGAGAGGAGCGTGGTTGCCTCGGGCAAGGCAGCAGGGCTCATGCCAAGTCCTTTATTCTTCTTTTCCAGACCTCCGCCACACCTACGCCCTAACTTTTGGGAACAGCACCCGGAAAGCTTACAAAAAGGAAGAAAAGAGACAAGCTTCTGCACTGTGAAAAATGCTTTAATGGTGCCTGTACAGCAACTGAAGTGACTTTGAAACAGGAAGAGGAACACAACACAGACAGAGAAGTTTTGAATGAAAGAGTTCATACAGCTTTAAACAAAATTTACAGGTGTTCATCTGCATAGCTTTTACTCTGCCTCTTCCTCGGCTTCCTCCTCAAACTCCCCCTCCTCCTCAGCTGTAGCATCCTGATACTGCTGATACTCAGACACCAGGTCGTTCATGTTACTCTCAGCCTCTGTGAATTCCATCTCGTCCATGCCCTCGCCCGTGTACCAGTGCAGGAAAGCCTTTCGGCGGAACATGGCCGTGAACTGCTCGGAAATGCGTCTGAACAGCTCCTGGATGGCTGTGCTGTTACCAATGAAGGTGGCAGACATTTTGAGGCCACGAGGTGGAATGTCACAGACCGCTGTTTTAACGTTATTAGGAATCCATTCAACAAAGTAGCTGCTGTTTTTGTTCTGAACGTTCAGCATTTGCTCATCGACCTCTTTCATTGACATACGGCCTCTAAAAACAGCAGCTACCGTCAGATAGCGGCCGTGACGTGGGTCACACGCAGCCATCATGTTCTTTGCATCAAACATCTGCTGTGTTAGCTCTGGCACGGTCAAAGCACGATACTGCTGGCTCCCACGGCTTGTGAGTGGGGCAAAGCCAGGCATGAAAAAGTGCAAACGGGGGAAAGGAACCATGTTCACTGCCAGCTTCCGCAGGTCAGCATTAAGCTGGCCTGGGAATCGCAGGCAGGTGGTGACACCGCTCATGGTTGCCGACACTAAATGGTTCAGATCACCGTATGTTGGAGTAGTTAACTTCAGTGTTCTGAAGCATATGTCATAGAGAGCTTCGTTATCAATACAGTATGTTTCATCTGTGTTCTCCACAAGCTGGTGCACCGACAGCGTGGCATTGTAGGGCTCTACTACAGTATCTGATACTTTAGGGGAGGGTACAACACTGAAAGTATTCATAATTCGATCTGGGTACTCTTCACGAATTTTGCTGATGAGGAGGGTACCCATGCCTGAGCCTGTACCACCACCAAGAGAGTGAGTAAGCTGAAAGCCCTGGAGACAATCACAGCTTTCTGCCTCCTTTCTTACAACATCTAACACGGAATCAACTAATTCAGCACCTTCTGTATAATGGCCCTTTGCCCAGTTGTTTCCTGCTCCGCTCTGACCTGGAAGAGAGCCATTTTCATATTAGATTACAGTCACTGCTTCCTGCTTACTGCTTGCAAGCAAATCTAAGGAGCATCAGGCTACAGAGAAACCCCAGCAAAGCTTTCATTTTATTGAGGGCAGAGCTGTGGTTTCACACAAGCACCTTTCAAACAGCTCAGTAAATACACGGAAAGCATTCATTATCAATGATGCAGCAGCCATTTCATTTCTCCTAATATTATGGAGATGAGAATCAGAAGACCAACGACCTCTTGTGCCTTGCCAGACCTGCTCTCCCCGCAGCTGCCATCACCCACCAGCCGCGGATTCCCTACTATTTCATTCCCGTCATGAAGCGGCAGGATTAACCCCCTCCCGGGGCCGCGCTCGCCTCAGGAGCATGTGCGGCGCCGAAGCCCGCAGTGCAGTGTCCCTGCCCTGCCACCCCACCCCGAGCCGGTTACACGACAGGTCCCTCCCCCGCTCCCGGCGCACTCACCGAACACGAAGTTGTCCGGCCTGAATATCTGGCCGAAGGGCCCGGAGCGCACCGAGTCCATGGTGCCGGGCTCCAGGTCCACCAGGACGGCGCGGGGCACGTATTTGCCACCTACAAAACAGGGAGAAGCCGTGACTGCGGCGCCGGGGAGGGGG
>WKFP01014755.1:692301-714887 GCA_011057875.1 Pterocles orientalis | reverse complement strand
GGCCTGCAGGTGCACGATCTCCCTCATGATGGCGGCGGCGCAGATCACCCTCAGCCAACGCCACTCTTCCCCCAACCGATCTCTGACTGAAGGGAGCAACCGCCAGGCCTTATATAGCAGCGGAATGCGCGCGCAGCCTTCTTTTCCCCTCCCAGGTGGCCATTCACAGCAGCTATTGGCTACTTGTAACGAGGCTCTAAAAATGAGGAAATCGGGTTGGTCAGAAACTTGTCATTCAAGTCACTGGCTCCTATTTGCTCCGCCCGGCTGTCTGTTCATTTCACTGTTAGGCAACCGGCGCCCCCGAAAGCCCGCCCTACTCGCTCAGAACCCTTCGGATTGGTTTAATTGAATGATTGATGCCGACCATGATTGGCTATCGGCCTCAGGGATGAGCTAACGTCATTTGATTGGATGAAAACAAAGTGCCCTAGTAACCGTCGCAATGACTCCGCAGCGGGCCCTGGGCGGTGGCTCGCGCAGCCGCCTATTCCCGAAGCCATCGCCGCACTTTGCGCAGCGTAGGCGGCAGCTCCACCTTACTGCGGGAGAGGGGGAGGGCGGCTTCCGGGAAAAACCTGGCTGGGCCGTCTCCCCCGAGGGTCCCGAACACCCCCCTGCCTCCGGCCCCCGCTCCTCCGGGGGGGTCTCCGCCGCGCCCCCCGTTCCCCGCTCTCCGTTGGCCCGCGGGGCGCTGCAACGCGCGGTGGGGCAGGGAGCCCGTCTGCGCATGCGCGGGCTGCGGCGCTGTTCTAGCACTTTCTGGCGCGCAGCCGCCTGAGGCGCGGGGCGGGCGGCGGGAAAGGGTTCGGCCAGGGCACAGCCCGGCGGCTGTGGTGGGCTGAGGGGAGCCGGTGGAGAGAGCCGTTCAGCGGCAGCCCCTGTGTGGGAAGCCCCTGCAGGCAATAATACATTCCCCCAGAGATTTTGGAAGGAGCTTGGGAGCAGCCCAGAGGCTGTGGGGGAGTGTTCCTGTGAGGTGGTGCCTGCTTGGGAGGGAGCCTGTGGAGGGCTCCGCCCTGAGGTGGGTGGGTGGCTCAGTGAGTGTTTCCTGGGGTCAGCAGAGCAATGCTGTACTTCTGTCCTGGATGTCTGGGTTGAGCCCTGTCATGAGGCAGCCAAGCATCCCCAACTAGATAAATGTCTCCCTCACTTACCTTCTGTTTGTCTGTTACTCTGCCGCACTGTTTGCCTTCTACCATCCAACCTTGTTAGCACATGTTGCATAGATGGTTCATCTGTTGGTCACAGCTTCTACTGAGCATACTTTGATTGTTTCAGCAGAACCTTTTAATGATAATCCGTGTTCATTAGGATGCCAGCAAGGTCTGCAAGTCCTAGCATCTCTTTTTGTTTCATAAGGCAGCTAAAACTTGAAAGAAGCTCCTAATGGGGTTCTCCCGACCTAGCTAGTCTCACACTGTTGCCTTGATGTGGGGGTGGGCTGAGGCAAGAGCAGCAGGTGACCTCAATTCTTTCTACACAAGCAGAATCCATCGGGCTGGTGCTCTGTGTCATCAGGCATTCATAGAAGGCAGAGGTACATTATGGCTTCTGCTATTCTTGGATAACAATAATCCGACTGCTTCTCTGACTGGGTCAGGTGAGGAGGTGGACCGCGGAAGAATAGCCCTATGAGGACTTTGGCTGGAGATTGAATAGCCTCTAGTAGTTGGCTTAATACAAAGGTTATGGTGATTTATATCTCTGTCATGTAGATAATATATTCCCCCAGAGATGGTGGTTAGGAGCCCAGGAGCACTGGGAGCAGCCCCAGAGACCCTGAGGAGAGCCCCAGAGCATCAGGAGTGACCTGAGAGGATCCTGGGCAGCTCCAAGAGGCCCTGGGAGAGACCTTCGTCAGCCCCAGAGGTGCCCAGACAGGACTAGGAAGACACACGTATGGTTCATCTTCCACATTAGAGGCCAGAATGCAGGAGCTTTGTACAGTTTACTTCAAGATAGCTGAGTAATGCAAAGGCATTAGTGTCCAGATTTCTCCTACCTAATTACAGACATGGATTTAAATAGCTAACTGTGGTCTGTGTTCACTCCAGAGTCGGTGGGAAGGGATGGCTCAGCCCACTCCAGCTCCGAATAGCCCTCTGACAACACCTTTCTGTTGCCTGTAAAGGTGTTTGAGGTGACTAAATCCAAAATCTCAGTATCATTGAAGTATCAAAGGCAGCTGGGATGAATCTGGCTCAGACTTGCTTGTGATTTCATACAAGGCTGTAATAATCCGTGAGGACAGCTTTTCCTCCAGGATGTGATGCCACCTCTTCAGAATAATGTAAAAAAGAGAGCATGTAGAATGTCTTGCTTGTGTTCCCCTGTCTAGGAAAGTACATTCAGCATAAATTCTCGTCAAGGCGTACTCAGAACAGCGTTAGCAACCTTCTGTGCTCATGGAGCCCTAGAAAACTATCCCTGAAAACAGAGCAGGAGGAGCCACTGCAGGGCTAGGAGGAGGTTTGCTGGTATGAGTGCTGCTTATTTAATGCAGAGTTGGGTTTTTTTTTTCAGACAGGGCCAGAAAGCGAAGGACTGCCCATCAGTGACAAAGATCTGTCTCCTTACTTTGTTGGAAATCATGAGCCTTTGTAGGTCGTGCTTCTCACATCTTGTGCTTCAGTCCTCGCTGCCTTTAATGTTTGGGAAGCTGTTCTGTAATGTGTAGGGTGAGAAGTGGTTGCCAGCCCTAGAATTCCCAGTGGCAGCAGCAAAGTGGAAACACTCTCCTTTGTTAAGACTTCTGGTATCTGTCTCCAAAACTCTTGCAGGATCACACCCAGCAGAGCACAGAGTAGTACCCTATGGGGTAGCTAAAACTTTGCTCCTGTGATTGAGCCTCCAGAGGTTTCCCTGGGAGATTCAGCCACCTAGAGATCTGTGGGATAGGAGGCATTTCAGACAATTCATGCAGCATTTATTTTTGTTAATTCTTTCCCAGTCAGCCAGTACTTCTGCTCATAGCTACATGCAGATCCACAGGAAATTACAATTCTATTTAAAATATTTTTGCATTTTTTAAATTAAAGCAAAATGCCAGTATTTCTAAGCTCTCTGTAAGGAGGAACACAGCCAAGCTGCCAGGAATCTCCATGGAGAGCTGCTGGAACTGCCGACCATCTTAACCCTGCGACTTCTAATGCTGTGGCAGCCCAGCAACCTAATTAACACGTACCAGAAGGTGAGCTGGCAAGTGGCGAGGCAGGTTTCTGCCAGAGCCTTGTCTCACATGAAGCATTCCTTCAAAGGCAAACCGTCTGTATGAAACACTGACAATTGAGCAAATTGTGGGGAAAAAAACATTGCACATTCCATGGTCCTGCCTGAGCAAAATGCTTAAGTGTGTGTTTCTAATTGTTTTTGGTTCAGTGGACAGCCCACACAGAGTCGCTGCTGCAGATTCCCAGAGCGGGGGGCAGTTGGAAAGCGACTGGGTTAGCAGAGAAGGGAACAGCTCCAGCGAGGTGGGGAAGTACGTGGCTCCCACGTCATGTGGAGACATCTGTTTTATCTGGGATTTCATTTCTTTGGAAGCTCTTCTCAAACCTTGCTGCAAGTAACAAGCAAGGTTTCATCTCATGTAGGTGCTTCTGAACTTCCCATCTGTAAATTTGCTATGTCAATTAATGGTTGTAACAGGGACATACACTGGGGACTGCTGTTAGCAGCCCAAAGTCCCTGGGTATAATCCAAAGAAAGACGCGGTAGTAAAGTTAAAACTAAGTTGGATATTGCATTTCCATTTTGTTGAACTATATAGTAGTTATTTTTATTTTTTTTATTGTAATTGCTGTGTTGTTTTGTTATTTTTTTAACTACCTGTCCTGCTTTCAGCACAGAAATAGATTTTACTGTGAATACAATTGGTTTGAACAGAGTGGGGAGATACTTTCTTTAGAGTATTGCATTCCCCTTTTACTGAAGCAGGGTTCTTTGTGTGCTGTGGGGTATGCAGAGACAGCCCCTCACCTTGGCAGGCAGGCAGACAGTGGCTATAATTCTTCTCTTGATGCTTAACCGTCAAGGTAGCAGTCTGTGTCTCTGAAATAGCATCCTAGTCTAAACTGAGCTGGGGCTGGGATGGTGTTGGGGCTGGCAGGAGCCCAAACAAAAATCACAGAACTAATTCTGTTTATATAGGTAGAAATCTGAAGCCCTGAGTTCAGGAGAGGGACACTGCAGAGCGGATGTGGGTGGAAATCTGCTTCCAGAACTGAAAAGCTTTTGGTACTGGGGCCATGCCAGGTTTATGGTAACACTGAAGTGTGACGTGGGTATGCACAGACCTTTTGTCATTCTAGTTTTTCTGATTGTTACTTCTAAGGATAAACAATATTTTGGTTTCTAGAGATTATTGCTCCCGAGAGATCGAAGGTGAGGAGCTGTTTCCAGAGACTGGTGAGTGAGAGGTGCGGTAGTGGGATTCCTGCTTGAGGGGAATAGGAGCAGCTGGATGGGATGAACCCACAGGCCCACCCAGGCCAGTATCTTGTCTCTGATGATCAGCAGCAGTTGCCAAAGAACAAGGCAAACATACAGATGTGGCAAGTGGTTCAGGCAATTTTTCAGCCACAAGCAAGTAACTTTTTGTTTAATAGGCCCAATGGATTATTTTGAATAATCACTTTTTGCAGCCATGTAAACTTCTGGCATAAACAGCCTCCTGTTGTGATGAGTCCCACAGTTTAACCATAAGCTGTGTAGAGGAACTCCTTCCATTTGGTTTGATGATTTCCACTGAGCTCCACAGTTTAGAAGGCGGCTGGGAGCCTGTCACTTCAAAGCTTGCACTCAAGAGAGTCTTAAATATTGTTGGTGATTATCACGAAACAGAAGGTAATGCTAAACCAGCTTTTACTTGCCATAAGGTTCAGCATTAATTGTCAGTTTACATCTCCGTCATGTTTAAAACCAGTGAACTTTGAACAGTACTCCTGTAAAGTTTCCCTCTGTCAGTTTCACAGCTCCACTGCTGTACATTGTCCAGCGATAAGCCCTGTAGGTATTGTCTTCTTTCCCTCAGGATATCTGTTTCTCTGGAGAATTTCCACCAAGAAGTGGTGACTAATTCGATCATGAGGTGCGCATATGGTGACACCCCCTGCTGTGGACAAAAATAAGCTTTCCTTCGTGCAAACGTTGATTTTATCATTCCTCTGTGTCTCTCAAGCCTCCTCCCCTTCATTTCCAGTGCAGTCTTCTTCCTATTTGGGATTATTCTTCCTCCCACTTGTTTCCAAAAGAGCCTCCATCCATACTCCATGCTAGTGCCCATCTCCCTGCACAGAGGCCTTCTTCCACTAATGCCCTGGTTTCCTAAATCACCAGTTAGAGCTGCTTTCACATCCTACACAGAGGGAGCCTCTGTGCTGCAGTGTGTCTTTCATCTTGGCCACATCAGGAGTCTCCTTGACGAGATTCCAGCCAAGCCTGCTTGCTAATGTATTTGATTTGTGGTGGGAGCAGCTACTGGCTGAGTTGGAGATTTCCTGAGGCTTGAGGTGCTGTCCTGCAAGCCTCCCTCTTGTGACTAATCCCTGTCATTACACACTCGGGGGAGCGACAGCTCACACTCTGTGTTTATCTGACTTGAACAGGTGATCTAAAAGCACCCTGCTGCAAGAAGGCTCTGAATATCATATTGAGGGCATGGTGGAAACCAGGTCAAAGACGCCTCTTCTGCCTGGTCTCCACTGAGTACGTGTTGGAGAAGTTTGGAATACAACGCTTGCAAAACATCAAAACACTTTGATTTACTTGCATTTGATGGCATTCTGAAAGGACTTCTATATTGAGAGCTGTGGCAAAAATTGGAGTTTTACCGATCCCGGTATTCATTCGGGCTTGTTCTTCTGATAGCATTTCCTTCTTCTTCTGTGTGTTCTGAATTAGCTCTTAAAGTAGGAGTGAGAGTCCATGAGGTAGGATATAAACATCATATGGCTTCCTACTTCTCTGGAAGATGTTCAGATACATGATCATAGGCATGGTATAAGAACAAAATAAAAATGTACCGATTCATCTCTAAACCCAGCCACCCTGGAAGGCATTCCTCTCGTGTTCTGCTGGATTTGCTTCACCAGTGGTTATGGATTTCAAGTCATTTCATTATTGTTATAAGAGCCCCAAACGTGCCCGGTGCTGTACATTGTTTCTACAGTTGCTATTCCAGAGGCCTTCCCTTAACCGCTGAACTGGATATCTCCACAGGCAGGACAGTGTCCCAAGGAGAGCAGGAGTTACAATCGCAGCGTGACTAATGGGAAGCTGTTGCTCAGCCATATGACGAGTTTTGCAAAGTCCTTGAAGCATGCCTGACCTTCTCACGACTTGCCGAGATAAACCAGGAAGTGTGTGACAGCACCTGGTAGAAAGTCCAGCTCAGTGAAATCCTGATGCGCTAATTCGTCCATAAGCATCCTGTGAAATACTTATATCTAGAAAAGCTGCACTTATCTACAGCCCTGCCCCAGGTACAGCCACGTAGCAAGCAAGAGGTTAGGACTCAGGTTAGGTCTCTCTCCAGCTGCGGGGAGCCTGCGTGTGTCAGAACAGGAAGAAAGAAACAACTCTGATGCTGTAGTGGTGAACTTTGTACTGCAGAACAGGACCGCAGGCAATAAATTATTATTTCTCTCAATTTTCATGGGAATTCATTGGTGCAACCTAGATGGGATGTACTGGTTGGGAATCCATGATGCTTTGGAAATGGTATAAACTGGAAGAAAGACAGGAGCTAATATATTCCTGCAAACATGCTGAAATGAAATTTAGGCTGCTCTGACCAGCAGCAGGTCAGCTAACCTGTTGTGTTTCTGCAGCTAAAATAGAGAAAGTGCTTTCTGATGTCAATTTTAATATCTAATATGTTTTATTTCCTTTTTAGTGTTACTTGCCGACAGCAGCAGAACCACAATTACATGCGAGCAAACATTATCTGCCAGAAGAGCTCTCCCATGGATCAGCCTGGGCGAGAAGCAAGGTAGCTGTGCATAAACATAAATAAGTTGTGGACAGGTAGAAAATCCTGGTTACATGGCGTTGTAACCAAAGGGCTGCAAGCATCTTCACTGTTTCAAAGTGAGAGAGATAATCTAGAATCTCCTTTTAAGCAGATTTCTGCTGTCCAGGTAATCTGGGGATTACTTCTGCAAATTTACAGAGTGCTGACATGAAGGAGGTGTTTCTGTAGAGAGCTTGGAGAAAGGAGTATGTTACTTTTATTAGTTTCCATTCTTCTCGTAAGTTCCCAAATTTTTGCCTTTTTAAGGACTGAAAACACACTTCAGGGCTTTTAAAGTGCCAATCTAGCTCGTCGTCTAGTAAATACATTTATATTTTTTTTTTTCTGCCAGATAGAAAGAGAATGATACGTACTGTCAATACTGTCCATTCCAAGCGCGGTTCACCTGGTAACCCTCGCTGCTGGGGGCTGTAGCTTGGGATGGGTGGCACAGTCATTATCTGAGAGCAAATATGCCTGCTCCTGCCTGCAGAAGACAGCAGTGACAATATTTGGAAGGAGTGATGGGAAAGGAGGGAGCAGAGCTGCTGCCTGCAGTGTTTGGACCACTGGGGAAGAACTTCAGCCATCAAAATGTCTCACTGCCTTTGACAAGAACAGCAGCTTTTAGCTCAGGAGTTTAGGATCTGCTCTAAATCAAGTGGTTGTGGGTTGTCTTTGCATTGCAGTGGGGTGGCTTGATGTCGAATGGTGGCACGAGTGTCATGGGGTGAGTTAGGCGATTAGTACGTGCAGCCACTCAGCGCAGCTCAGCGGCATGTGTGAGACGAAAGTGAAGTGTCAGGAGGACATGTTGAGCTTCGTGCCTAATTGCTCACTCATTATCTGCATGGAAGTCCCAAAGCTTCTAAACAAGAGCTTGGGGAAGTTCCAACCAATGTCCTTTCTCTTGGACCCTGTGATCTGGTGTTCAAAATCAAGAAGGTGTAATGACTGAGCAGGCCAGAACACCTGGAGTCCTGGGGTTCCCTGCGTCTCCCTGGCTTATTGCCATTTCTGACAGTGGTAGGATTCTTCTTGGGGAGGTTGCAAATCTCAGCCAGGACTCCTACAGCTCTCCTGTGTGCTGACAGATCCCAGAGCTCTGTTTAATGATGACATTTCAGGATGTGGGAGGAATGAAGTCTCAGGAATTTCCCCGATATCGTTGACTCCCTGATAACCTCATTTTTATTTTTTTTTTCTATGCAGGCTTGCCTGAATCCCTCCTACCTTCTTCAGATGGTTTGAGCAAAGAACACATCAAAGATGTAGCCACATCTCTCATCAACTAAATACCAGCAGCCAGGTTATCTGAAGTCATTTTCCGCCTGCCTGCCACCAGGAAGAAAATGCCTTCAGGGGTTCTCATTGTGTACCCCAAAAGTACACAGCATAACAGCTCCTGAGTAAACAGAGGCAAAATCTGCATCCCCCGTCCTCCTCACTGAAACACTTTGTGTTCACAATAAAACCCCCGCTTTGATCTCTTGCCAAGAATAACACAGACAGTCTATTAAAACATCTTTAATAACATGATATAATTAAAAATATCTAATGTGCAACTCAAAGAAATGACTATGAAGCTTCTTTAAAACTGTTTCCACACCCCTCCAAACTTGACTGACAGGTTCCAAACCTTCATTAATTGGCCTGAAAATTCATGAATACCCCAATATTATGGGGGAGGGAGGGTGTCCTACATGTGACTTGGGAGCACAAAGCATTAATAATGACATTTGAAAGGATTTGGGTGCCATGGTAGCTTTAAAAATCCTGTAAGGCACATTGCTACATCTGTGAGTATTTAAATTTCTGTTCAAAGTGTTCTGACATGAGTTGGAGACACTCGTCCCTTAGGATTTGAACAGGTGGTGTGTTTAAGTCCCTGAAACAATCTGAGAAGTGAAGTCTAAAGGGTTTAGTCAAAGGACAGCATTTGAATCCATCCCTTTTCTTCACAATAACCCAGAGAATGTGTACAGCACCTCATCTTTTAGACGAGCAGAGCAGAGCAGAAGAGCTGGAACGACTGCCAAGTCCCAGAGGAATCCTGAGCAGTACAAAGTAACTCTGGTCACAGGCTGATGTGGAAGTCGTTGGACTGACAATTAGGAAAGCTGCTGTTCCTGGCTCTGCTCTCGTCTAAAGGACAACATTAGATGAGGTACTTCACTTACAGAGTCGGCGAGACAAGCAGTTTAGTGCAAATGAACAAGCTGGTGAACCTCCGCCCAGCATGCACCCAGTTTTAGTAGATGTGAAATGAAATGTGTTAAGTCCTGGTGAAAGAGTTTAAATTGACAATGTTAACCCTGAGTTGCCATGGCTCAGCTGAGAGATAGGAACTCAGCTGCACATCTGCACCTTTCATTTCTCTGCGCATTTTGTAGAGACCACAACTAAAAAGTATTGCTTTGGAAGGATTCGCGGTCAGCAGGAGCATCCTCTGGAAGGGACACATGAATACCATCGCTGAGATGGAAGAACAGACAGAACAGTACCAGCAGGCCGAAAATACCTGCTTTCTTCCCTAGAACACGGAGGCGAGTTGGCTGTTACATTCTGATTATGTTTTAATGCTGTTCCAGTCTTCACTAGTGGCAATACTGTAGGTATTGTCTCTCTTGTGGGCACAGAAGAGGACAGAGCACTTTTTTTCAGACACCACCTCTCCTGCTTAGACAGGATTATTCAATGTTAGCTTTGCAATAGCTCAGGGCCTGCCTGCTCAGAGGTGTCGTTCCGATAGGTTGACACTGGTCATCTCAGCTGCAGCCCAAGTGCGACCTGTGCAGGCTGCTCTCATTTGGAGGACAAGTAGCTCGCCATCCACTGGGGATCTCAGGCTTCCTCCAGAGCAGAATCCATGGCACTGAGGCTCTGGGAGTCCTGCAGGAAAATCACTTGCTTCCTCCAGTAACGTCCCCCTCTGTGATTTCTGAATGCACCCTATTAACTGGCAAAAATATCAAGTCCTGGAATAACTGTCAGTTGTCATCAAAAACACTGCTGTTCCTGTTACTGAAGCTGTTCTCCTTGACCATCACTCGGTACGAGATGCGCATGAAGGAGCCCGTGAGCAGCGTGACAAAGAGGATGAGGAGCAAAGACCAGACCCCTGGTTCGATCCCCTTGAGAAAGCTCGGGCTGTCCTGGGGCATGGTGTTGGTCAGACTCAGCAGGTACCCAAGCGTCCAGCCAGATGATGTGTCCCCCATCTGCTGAAATGAAAAGGAGGAGAGATCAGAAGAGAGATAGACAGCCTGCACCCCAGCTGTGTTTCTGTGCACAGATGCAAGACCTCAAATACTTTATTTGAGACTGATCCAAGCATTCAGCTGGAAAGGAGGAACTCTCCCAATCACGGAGCCCTGGGTGCACTAATAGGTCTTAATTCCTCTGATCAGTCTCACCTGCACTTCCACCCACACCATGGGCCTGGGAGCTCCATTTAAGCTCTGGCTTGGGCAGTCTCCTCTTTCCTGGGCTGTGCTGTAGGTGGTCCTTCTCCTACTGACTGGTTTGCCCAGATGGACCCCAGGTCTCCACTGTGGGCAGTTCTCTCTTGGACCCTGTTGCCTGGCTGAACCTCAGACCCCTAGGTTGCTTGTTTCTGTTTTTTCCGGAGCAGGCTCCCTGGATGGACCCTGAACCCACCCTGTTATCTTGCCTCTAATGATCACCACATGGCTGAGCCGCTGCTGTGGCCCTGCTCTGTGGGACCCTGCCTTGGCTGGTGAGTTGAGCGCTGGGAATGGGATTTATTTTCTTTTGTGAAGGGGAAAACTTGAAACAAATCCCCCTTTCCTTAGGGGCTCCAGGTCCTGAGGCAATTTCAGACCTTATAAGCCAGTTACAAACCTTCACTAGGATAAAGGTGATTGCAAAGAGGTAGGACAGCATCCTTCGGCTCAGGAAATCTTACCAGCAGTTTGTCCTTAGCATTAAGTGATAAAGCCGTACTTCCTTCCCTGTTGGGCGTACACTCTTAAAGATGGAATTGCTTCAGATAAGGTTTTGACCCATCTGTTTTTCAGTGGGACAAGTGTAATCTCTGGCTCTCTGACACTGGTTTTCTGGCTTATCACACTTGTGAATTTATTTTGCAAAAACATCTTGCTGGAGAAACCTAGCTGGTTAGGGCTTGCAGGAGTGGAGACAGGCTGGCTTTACTGAAACATTGGAAATGTCACGCTGTAGGTAACTGACCTTCTGGAACGCAGTCCGTACGGACCCATCCAAGTCAAACGTGTATCCCTTTGTACTGAGATGAAAGATGAAGGCAGACACAAGGCAGTAATCAGCAAGTGTATCCAGGCTTGTTTGGGACTTCTTGACCAGCTGGGGTCATTTCCAAAAGAAGATGGGAGGGGAAAAAAAGAAAGTATTAAATATTCAGTAGCTGAATTTCAGGCATGCTGTAAACTTTCTTTTCCTGCCCTGGGACTAACTGTGGGACTGGAGGGAGGGGGTCATGTCTGTGCAGGATGAAAGTACCCACTGGGCTGTGGCCTGGGAACCAGTGTCATCTCTGAGTGCCTTTGTTCCCATCATTAAAGACTGGGCAGTTCCAAGAGCACCAGGACTGGCAGCCAGGTCTCCTGCAGCTGCCTTGCAGGGGAGCTGCTTGGTGTGACTCTGCTCTGTAATTAGTCTGAGCTGATGCTGCAGCCTTCCTCTCAACAGGAGCACTAACCAGATCTTGAGCAAGCTTTAGGGAACTGCTTGGGGGCCTTGCTACCCCACCAGCAAACCCTGGGGAAGTTGTCCAGTTTGAATGCACCCTGGATGCTGGGTCAGTGGGGGTGCCAATGAGGGTGACCTCATAAGCTATCAGCCCAGGGAAAGACCTTATAAATCCCCCCTGGCTTGGTGTCCATGGGACCAGGTGAAATGGGAAAACCTCTGGATTCCGAGCAGATGTGTTCCTTGCACTTAGAGAGGAGGATAACAGGAAGACCAAGGTGATGGACAGGAGGGAGCAGCCAGCCTTCCTATTTACCCCTCAACATGCAGTAGAAGGTACTTGTGGCTTTTCATTCAGTTAAATCCAGGTGTTACCAGCAGCAGCTGGGAATTGAGAGGAAGGAAAATAAGTGGAACCTGTTTCCTCAAAGTAAAAAGAACCCAAAAGAACCCAGTCAAATCCAAGTTTTCCCCTGAGGGAGATAGTAACTGATGGCTCTGGCAGTCTGAGCCACAGGGGCTTTTACACCAGCCTGTTCCTTGCTCCCCGCTCTGCCCCCACAGTGCGGTATTGCAGGGTTACCTCTTTGGCGGACATCCCACACAGCCTGTTGACTGCCTGCCCCAAGTCAGGAGAGGGTGTGCTTTCTCTCATGAAGTCCATGGCCTCAGAAATCACCTACAACAACAGCAGAAAAAACCATCAGGTTGGACTGTGCTCTGCACCCCTGCGTGCAGCGCCTGGAGGGAAGTAAGTGGCTGTGGGGCACATTGCCAGGGTGGCCCTTCTGTGTGCTGGTCTTGGTGGTGGCTACAGGGCCTCTGGGTGCCAGGAAGACAAGCAGGAGCTGTGACTGTCTGGAGACGGAGACAGGACTGTTTCTAGCTTGGACACAGCAGTCTTTCTGGCCCTGCCTGGATAAGGGGACAAGGGGCCTTATGCTCCTTGGTGCTGCATCCATGGGAGGCTCTGGGGAGTAGGATTCTGTAATTTCTCCCTCGGAAATATACGCAGTTTGTCGTGGGATCTCAAGCTGGTCCTCTTAACAACCCAATGACTTTGGACACTAGATTTGCAGTCTCAGATGGAAGGATGCTTGTGGTAGAGCAAGCATGCCCAGATGTCTGCTAAGGAGTGGCAGAGGATCTTCAGCTTCACCACAGACTCTGGAAGACCTGCTCGAAACCCAGCCCCTGACTGCCCTATCCTTGCTGGCTCACGTGAGCTCCCTTATGGCTCTGTGCAACCCCGGAGTTTGCCTTGCAAGCAGATGTTGCTGAGACACGGATGAAGAAAGCCCTGCCACGGTCATGTGTGGGCAGCTGTGGCCCAGGTGTGAACAGCTGTGGGTCAGGGAGGGCAAAAGGGCAGGACCACACGTGCACAGCATCAGCACTGGGTGTGTGTTAGCCAGGGCACTGGCCCTCTTGGCTAGCAGAGGGCACAGCATGGCTGATCCAACTGTATTAATGACCAAACTGGCTTCTCCATACCAGTTGCCTACCCCTGTGTAAGTGAGAACGCACCAGAAACCTGGTCCGGAGGGGCTGGAAACCGCTGCTGAGGGAACGCTGGAAGAAGCTGCAGGAAGAGGAAGAGTTGAGCACGCTTTGCACGAGTCTCATGCAGGCAGCGGGATTGCTGGAGCCGGTGACGTTGAAGACCTCCTCAGGACCGGGGATGTCCCGTGTGTCATCACTGACAGCACAAGGCCCTGCATGCACTGATTGCCACGGCACTTCCCGAGAGTAGGTGAGGGGCCAGCAGGGGTTAGACACGGTTTTAGCCCTTCTCTGCTCCTAGAGAGGCAGAATAAAACAGAGGCAGCAAGAGAAGATGTTGGCATCCCAGGGCTTCACAAAGGAAGACGAAATGGAACACAGTGAAGAACAGTTTTCCTCTGGCATCACAACGTTGTCATCGAACAGGCTGCAAAAGGTTTGCCAAACCTTATCTCAGCTAGTCGACTGTGAGACTGACGCAGCAGGATCCCAGCTCCTGCAGAGCTCAGGACAAACTGCAATGCCCGGACCTGCTGTGGGAGGCTGGGGAGTCCCAGCCCTACCTGCTCTTCTTTAGACCAAAAATTAAATTTCACTGAGTCCTGCACCCTTCCTAGTTGCAAGGAAGAGGCTGTTCTGTCTGCCTTCCAGATGGCTCAGCCCCTCAAGAATTGGTGTTCCTCATCTCATTTGCCCAGAGAAGCTGTGGGTGCCCCATCCCTGGAGGGGTTCAAGGCCAGGCTGGATGAGGCTTTGGGCAACCTGGGCTAGTGGGAGGTGTCCCTGCCCATGGCAGGGGGTGGCACTGGATGGACTTTAAGGTCCCTTCCCACCCAAACCATCCTGAGATTCTGTGATCTCTGGGAATTCCCCAGTACAGCTGTGCTGAAGTGGGTCTCCGTGTGGGACATTCGGGTCTCAAAGAAGGGGAGGGTAGCGAGTAGCTTATTTCTGAAAAATTCCATTCTAGTGAAGACTAAAATGATCCCTGAGTTTGTGACCTGCCACCTTCCCCTCATGTGAAACAAAGTTTGTCAGAACCAAAACACCTGCATGTTTTCAAAATGAAATATTGCCCTTTTGGAGACTGCTTCAGGGTTAAAGTCAAGAAGGGACACAAATACCCCAAATGGAAGGTCCCAGTTGGTTCCTGGGAGGAGCAGTTGAGAGGAGCCAAGGGAATTCATTGCCTCTCTCCACCCTGAGGGTGATCTTGGCATCTCTGGAGAGCAATTTTGTGTTCATGTGTATACGGTAAGGAGCCAAATAGAGTCTGCAAGTAGGAAACTCTTGAACAGGTGCATGTGTGTTTGCTTGGAGGGGATTTACTTGGGCACAGAGTATGTTTTACAAATGCACTGGGTTTTTTTAGATACCTGCAGATGCCCTCTATTACAGACAGGGACATTTTGCCCATTAGCAGCTACACTTTGTGCAACTGTTGTTTAGTGATGCTGTATCCAGGATCCCTGCACACTCCCGTCTGGCAGATACTCACTTGGATGAGGATGGAGAGCAGCCTGCTGCGGAGCTGGTCGGTGCCGTGGCAGGGGCAGTGCCGCGTGTACACGTTGTGCATCTGCCCGTACAGCTGCAGCCTCACTCCCTCTTCTGGTGCCTGCTTCTCTTCTTCCACCTTGGAAGTGAGCTGTGCTGAGGTTCCTCCCACAGTCAGGACTCCTGCCATCCCCTTCCCCGAGGGGACCAACTGTCCTCGCCAGTCGTACTGTCCCAAAAAGAACCAGAGAGGTCAGTTCTTAGGAATTCTACGTCTGGGTCATGGTCAGATCCAAGCATTATTGCACAGAGGGAGAACACAGCTTTTTACTACAGTACAACCCAACTTTCCCCCCACCCCCCAGGACATAAGGATGCTGAACTGGTGGCTTCGGAGGGAACAGAGGAGCCATTGGACAAGCGCTGCCATCTGCATGGAGAACTCCCCGCAGCCAGTGAGAGCAAACTGGGCTCACTGTCCTGGATGGCTGCTCGAGACAGTGGTCTCAGCAGGTAGTGCAGGGGAGAGAGGAGGGGATGGTGGTGGTGGTGGGGAATGGGAAGGAGGTTTCCAGATGGGCAGATACGGGCTTTGAGTATTACTTTGATGCTAAAGTGACCCTCCTGTCAGAAGAACCCTGGGGTTTCAGCTCCTGGTGTCTTGCAGAAGTGATTTTTGGCAATGCTGAAGGCAGCAGTACAGGCAGGAAGGTTTGTGCTGACTGGGTGTGAGTGCTCTGTCCCTGGCTGGGGGAAGCTGTGTTGCTGCAATTTCCCAACCAGTGAACGCTTGCTGCTGGCTGTCAGAACTGCCTTTCGCTTCCCTGCTGTGGAGCAACTCAGCTGCTGCTGTCTGAGCCACCTTTCTCCTGCACTTGGACTTCTGCTTGAGGCCCTTTGGCTTGAGTACCCATGGGCAGAGCAAGGAAACTTAAATGTATTATTTTTGTTCACCGAATGCCTTTTGAACACAGACCAGGATCCTGTGCTGGGGACACCCAGCTACACTCACTAGCATCCAAGTGAGGAAAATTGATGGGCTTTTGCTTTGTCAGAAAAAGACTCTTCTTCTGTGTCCACCATCCAGCTGGACTCCAGTGGCAATCCCACGGCACCCCACAGACAGCAGCAGTGCCTCTTTGACAGTGGTGCTGAGCTGGAACTGCAGGAACTCAGGGCAGCAGAGTTCTTGTTGACAGCCCAGGGCCGGGCTATGTGGAGTTATCTACGTGAGCGTCCTGGCTGTGCTGTCCAGAAAGGCTCACATCTGTCAGGGCAACTGCATGAACAGGTCCGTGCAAGGCTGTATTAGAGGTTTTGTCCTTCCATCCAGTTTAAACCATCTCACATTATGTCCCCCCAGCCAGCTGGTGCTGGATATCATCACCTCCTCGGCAAGGCAGTGGAAGCTGTGCTTTTAGGCATCGTTTGAAGTGTGGGGCTTTAATGATCTCTGCTTCTGTGGCTGTTTGCTAATGGGCATCGCTCATCTCGGTTCTGTGTTCCCCAGGTAGGATTGTCCCTTACCTTGAAGAAGTTCTCCAGGACATAATTAACAGCAACCCAATTGAATGCTTCCTTGTCTGGACTGGACAGGATTTGTGCCCCCTGGAAGTCAAAGGGGGATGACTTCAGGGCCACAGTCAGGGCTGCAAGGAGGCTGTCAGAGAGGGTGGGATGGGTGAGGCTAAACAGAAGAGAACAAGAAGGCACGTTCGTTATTACAGGACCCTGCCAGGAACCCCTGCAGAGCTTGCTGCAGGGTAGTAGCACAAAGACACAGTGACAATCCCACTCCTGCTGCTGCTGCCCTCTTGTACAACACTGGTGGTGAGAACAGCAGAGGGATGATTTGAGCATTTATGCCCCCACTCAAGAATTTAGGAGTTTCGTACCCTCTGCCACCAAAGGATCCTGTGGCTTTGCCCCACTGACCTGTCCCCTCCAGACCTTAATTTTCCCCACTGTCTAAAAGCACATAAAGGTCCCAGTAATGAGGTGGCTGAGAACAGGGTCCACAAAAGTGTTTGTGATAAGAGGCATCCTCCCACCACTGCTCCCACCCTGCTGACCCCTTGCACACCCATGGGGGTTGTCACATAAACTTCCAGGCAGACAGAAGTCCTCCCAGGCACTAATTGGGAAGCCCTAATTGGGAAGGAGACTTCACACAGCCTGGTAGCAATAGCAAGGCTCTCATCCTCGCAGCTGACTGGGGGGACAGCATGGAGACACAGCCAAGCCGTGCTCCCCTGAGGTACGCCGGGACCTGGAGAAGGTTCACTTGCCTAGCAGATATGGGGATGAAACACTGCAGAGCAGAAGGGGTGAGAGGCATTTACAGAATGATCTGTGGGATGGGTGTGGGTTTGCAGCGTTCACTCACTTTGGCTGTCTGGTGCTTGTGGTTGCTCCTAAGTAGAGCGGGGTCTGGCTGTGCTCTTCTGCTGGGATCTCCTTCTGGGCCCAGTTCAAACATGGCTCCAAGCTCTTCCCTATGCTCTGAGGAGAATCTGAGTATCTGGAGACTCCCAGACCTGAGGACCGGGGGAAACAATGACATTTTCTAAGGAAGGGTATGGGAGAAGTATGAGAGCTGTTAGCCCTAGAGTACGGGTAAAGGCAGGACCTGTCACAGGTGGAATGCAGGAGTTCCTCCAGTTCCTTCCATCCTGCTCAAATATGGTTCTGGGAGCAAAACATGTGTGCACGTAAATCCCAAATCGCACTAAGAGAACCCTCGCTCTGCTGCTGAGACATCCTGTAAATGACCATGTACCAGCCACGTGACTGCTGCAACAGCTGAGGCTGGCTCAGCCCACGGAGGAAGAAACGTGGCTTTATCTGCTCTAACAGATAAGCCAAAGGACACAGTGCCATGCAGACAGAGCCGAGACTGATGCGTCACCTCTCCCGTCCAGCCACTTCCTCTTGTGTTGGCGGGGTGGCTTCCGAGCCCTGCGCCTGCAAGCAAGACACGGCTGCTCTGGAGGAAGCTGGTGCTGTGCGGAGAGGAGCTGTGTGCAAGCCTTGACTCATCTTTCCAGCAAGAGTCAATGGGGTCTGAAATGCTGACTTTGAACTGCTCCCCAGAGCGAGCCTCGCTTCCCTATCCTCTGGCCCACTTGTTTTCCTGGCCGTGACTCCCTCACCCTGCGCTCTGCTCTCCTGTGCCCTACGCAGGGCTGGGCTGCAGCTTGCCCACAGCCACTCGAAGGCTGGGACCACCCTGTTCTGCCAGCAGAGGACTGCTGCCCACAGCGGGGCAAGAGACCTGCCTGGACCTCCTGTTGCTGCTGCTGACAAAGTGCTGCACCAAGCTAGAGCTGCTGGTTTTACCCCAGCCAGTGAACGTGGCGGTGAGCAAGGGACATGTACAAGATTTCAGGGAGCCTTATTGCATCTTGTGAATGTGGTTTGTGTTGCTGACAGTCTGCGAGGGCACAAAGCCTCTTTCCTGCTTGTTGCACAGCTGCCCTCCCACAGCAAAATGCTACTGAGAGTTCAGGGTTTCCCAGCATCCTGCTACAGTCAGGCTTCAACATCAAAGCAAGATGGAGAGATAGGGAAGGAAAACCCTAAGCATTAATGTGTTAAACCCTTTCAGCTGGCTTGGGCAGGGCCAAGCCTATTCAAACGAGTAAGGAACACCCCAATATTCTCCAAAATGTGACACCGAAAACCAAGCTGAACTCCTGCTTGTGCTGGCAAACCCCACGTAGGGGGCTGGAGTCTTTGCACCTCTGTTGCCCAGAGGACAGTTGGGAGGAGGCAGGAGATACCAGGAGTCACCCTGCAGCCGCTTTTGTCTCTGTTGCTGTTCACTGTCTTGCCTGGGTGGGAAGCTCAGCAACTTTGGATCCATACGGATGTTGGGACCAGCCCCATCCCCTCTGTCACCTGCTTCTGCCAAGTGCTTTTTTCCAGCTGTGTGTGGCTAAATCTGCCTCGTGTTGAGAAGAGCTGGGCTGAAAATAAGCAGCTTCTGCTCCCCTGTCATCACTATTTCGGTGTACAGCTAGATGGTACAGGGGCCAAGGAAATTGCAGCAATGGTCCGTGCACAGATCTGAGTTTCCAGCCATCCCATGGCAGTCCCACACACCCAGCATGAACCGAGCCCCTTACCTTGCACAGGACAGGAGCTGCATTCCCTGATCACCCCGGTCTTGTTTCCCTTGCTGGTGGTCCACTGGTAGATGAACAGGATGGTGTGGGATGGGCCAGCATCCAGAACAATGCCATACTGGAAAACCCCAAAAAAAACATTCTAGATAAACACCACTGACGGCGTGCTGCTTTGTTATTGTAGGGTTGCTCAGCATTACACAGGTAATCCATGGACCTGCGCTGCAGTGCTGGAGTTAGCTTTTTACACTCAAAGAAAGGCTGAAGCCAGAAGGTGATGTGGATTTGCAGGGAACCATCTGCAATGTGGTTCTGAATATACATGAGGAGCAGCAGGAGTGGAGAGACACGCGGGAATACATCAGAACAACAGCAGCGTTCTCTGTAGCTGTTCCTGAAACCAGGCAGAGGTTTCAGGGAGCTCAGGAAAAACAGGTCCTAAAGCAGCGGGAGATGGCACTATGCAGTCTCGTGACTGATTCTGGGACTCCAGCTGCTACTGGGTTGGTTTGCTGAGGTTCTCATGCAGGATTTGGGGGGCTGTGGCTCGTTCCTGCTTTGGAGGAACCCGAGACCTCCACATCTGTTTAATGCCCCTCTGCAGAGATGCTGTGACATGGCCTGGCTTTGCCCTGCTGCGTGACAGACCTGCAGGAGCTGCAGCATGTGGGGACCAAGCAGCGTGTACGCTGTCCAACGCCGCAGCCCCGCAGAGCCCGAGATAATGTCTTGGCAGAAACAGCAGCAAGTGAACACAAGATTTCTCAACACTGACGGCCGAGGGCTTTCTGAGTCTCTTTGCAGCCCGGCACCTGGTCTGTTTGCTGCTGACCGAGCCTTGCTGGACTGCACCTCGTACGCGAGGGCTAGGAAATGAGAGGTCCCTGGGGTGTTCTGGACATCCCACACTCCAAACAGCCCCAGTGCTAGCTGAGGGTCTCCTCCTCCTCTCCCCCCTATTACATGACCCCAAACTGGGACATCTCCTACACAGACAGGAAGGAAACTGCTGAGATCTGGCAGGTCCGTGGTGGTGCACGGTCTAAGCTGTGTCTTGCACAGAAATAGTTGTAGCTGTGACTGAGTGGGAGGAGAAACCTCCTTAGAGGGTGATGGTAACACCATCAGAAGGGGCTTTTTAGCACAAGGCAGAACCTGGCTGCAGGCTCTGAGAGATGCTGGCTGCCTGCTGCCGTTCTGGGTGCTCCCAGCAGCACCAGGCACAGCGCCCGGGCTGGGAGCTGGTGGGACTGGAGCTGGAGCAGGAATGCGGAAGGAGGATGGAGCTCCCTGCCTGAGCCTGCTGGCATCCTCCCCCATGAGTGACAGCTCATATTTCTCACAGGAACATGTTGGCTGCCGCAGAAGAGGAAGAAATGAATGATATTGGCGGAGAAACCTGGATTTTTTTCCTCTCTCACAAAACAAGAGGCTGCTGCAGGAGCGCAAGGGAGGAGAAGGGATCACCGCGTTTCTGCCTCAGCTCAAACCAGGGAAGGACAGAACGTGGAGCAGTGAGGGGTTTTTAAGTCCAATTCTGTTTCTGAGAGGACTGTGGAGGAGGGGTAGTGTCTCCAAATTTACAGGTTAACCCACTTCTGCTCGAGTAAACCGTAGCGTGCCACTGATCTCGCCTCAGCTGCGATGCCTCAAGAGACAGAGAGGATGGGCATGGACACCCCCACTCACGGGGCAGATCTGACCCAGCTGTGCGGAGCATGTTGGCTCTTCAGTTAAAATCAAGGGAGGACAGAAGAGGAGAAGGCATGCAAGATAGGTGTGGTGGGGTTTTTTTGTTTGGTTTGTTTGTTTGTTTTTGTTTTTTAAGACAAGCAGCAGTTCAGGGCCAAATTCCTGCTGGCTCTCAAGAGGGACCTGGCTCCTTCCTTCCACGGACACCCCTGGTCTCCCTTCACTCTGGGCTAGCTCCTGACGTCGGCTGCCTCAGCCTGCGGTGAGCATCGCTGCTGGACCACATCCCGCCTGTATTTCCCTAACCGGCCAAGGAGGTTGCCTTTTTGGTTTGAAAAGCTACAGGCTGTTGAGGGATGCAAACCCATCCTCCCGGTCTTATTCTGGTCTCCCCTCCTCGGTTTGATTTTTTTGGGCTAGTAACTAAGTCAGTAGCACAATGAATGCAAAAAGCAGCAAAACACCCCAGGTTTTAGTTTAAATGCCCGACTTGCACAAGGAAACAGGCAGGTTCTCCTTAAGAAGCAGCCCCACAGATGAGGAGAAGGTCCTCTGCTCGTTGCCCCTCTTGACCCCAGGCTTGGCACCCCTCGGGCAGGCAGACACCCTTACCTTGGTCCTGAGAGGCGTGATGGGCACATCTTTGGTGGAGACGCAAAGGAGCACAATGCCCGTCAGTCCCGCGAGGATCACCAGCCAGGGGGGAAGGAGTTCACGCCAAGACATGAAGCACTTTGTCCTTTTGCAAAGAGTCAAAAAGAGGAAGCAGTGGAGCAGCAGACTGACAGCGGCTGCTTTTTACAACCTTTAAAAAGAGGAGAAAGGCGGGGCTGGGGCTAGGCGCTGACTTCAGCCCGGCCCCAAGCCACAAGGACCACAAGGAGCACGTGGGCCAAGCTGTGATGCATCAGGCGGTTCTCCCTTCCATCGCTCCGCACCGTAAATAAAACGATGGCTTTGTGCCCCTTCCAGTGGGAGCTTTGCAAAGGCATCGGCGCAACCTCGAAACTGCCCCAGGCAACAGGGTTGAGGTAAACAGAAATGTGGGGTGAACTCAGCTGTGTAATAAGCAGAAAGCAGGCACAGCTCATCCCTTTGGTATTCTGCGCCTGGCAGTGCTAGCTGCCAGAATTAGAAGTGGGGAAACTCCTCCTTACTGGGTTTACGTGATGTCTGGGGTGCATCCATGCAAGCACGTGTCCATCGGGTTGGGGCACAGCCTGGCACTCTGCCCCCATCCTTCAGACTGCTCCTGTCTCCTCGTTCACTCTTGGGTGGCACCTGGGGCAGGAGAACATTGCACGGGTGGGTTTCCACCCGCAGGAGACTCTGGGTGGTTTGGTCTTTGCTGGGGGGCGACAGCAGGGGCTGCTTGGGTCTTTTGCCCCCAGAAGGCCAGAGTCAGTGTAGGTGCCTGGATTCCCCTTTCCAACAGCCTCCCCATGAGAGATAGCCAGCCCCCAGCCTTTACAAAACACGTGCCCGCTTACTCCTTTCCAGTGCCACAAAGACACATCCCCAAAACCAGAATTTCTGAAGAGTGTTAGTCCCAGGAGAAGTGCTGCTTTCAGGCTGTCCCCATCTGTTTCCCAGAGGCCGGGTCTAGGAATAAGAGTTCAGCTCCTTTAAAGAAATGGTTTTGTTTGTGCTCGCTGGACCGTTTATTGGCAAGGCCATCTTGTCCCTACCTGAGGACTTCAGCAGCCGGGCCTCTGTCTGCAGAACTGAAGGTATCTGGATGCATCTCTCCATCTTAGAGTTGTTTGAAGCAAAGTGCCAGAAATGCCCCATCTTCCTGCAGAGTTTAGACCCAGAGTTTGCCGGTCTGCAACTAGAATGCGTCTGCAGATGTCCTTTAGTGAGAGGACGAGGGGCAATGGTTTGAAGCTGCAAGAGGGGAGATGGAGATGAGATGTGAGGAAGAAATGTTTTCCTGTGCAGGGGGTGAGGCAGTGGCCCAGGTTGCCCAGAGAAGCTGTGGATGCCCCATCCCTGGAGGGGTTCAAGGCCAGGCTGGATGAGGCTTTGGGCAACCTGGGCTAGTGGGAGGTGTCCCTGCCCAT
>WKFP01014755.1:670901-692281 GCA_011057875.1 Pterocles orientalis | reverse complement strand
CCATGGGCAGGGACACCTCCCACTAGCCCAGGTTGCCCAAAGCCTCATCCAGCCTGGCCTTGAACCCCTCCAGGGATGGGGCATCCACAGCTTCTCTGGGCACCCTGGACACTGCCTCACCCCCCGCACAGGAAAAAAAAAAATTTCGCGGATCTGACGCTGTTACCAGCTGCTAATCCTGGGGCGGGATTGAAAGCAGGTTGGTGGACCTCAGCCACCCCATTCCCGAGTCCATCCTACAGTCTCTTTAAAGCCCAACTCGCCTTTCCCCAGGGAACGTCATGATCTCTGTCACTTCTCCTTTTCTGGTTATTTCCAGCTTAATTTTGGCTTTAGGGAGTTGGAGCTTTTCACATCCCAACCCCAGTCTGGAGCCAAGAGCCCCTTTTCCTTTTGCACACCTGCAGAAGGACCTTGCTGGAGTGCAGCCGGGAGCCCTGCATCCCTGCAAGCTGCCTTTGGTCCCGCTGCCACACTTCAGGTAGGAGAAGGATGGAATTTTTACCTACAAAGCTTGCCTGGCTGGTGTGGGATAATATTTTCCCAGTTTCTGGTAGGATGCGATGCAAAGGGCTGGATAGCAGCTGTACCACGGAGAGCATCGCTGGCGCACTCCTAACTGATGTGTAGAAGCAGAGATTTGGTCAGTGCTTATAGTTGATTTATTTATAGTGTGCGTTGGAAAGGGATTTGGGATTAGAGCTTTGTTCTGCGAGCGTCCAGGCAGTAGCAGATGGGAATGGGATGCGCTGAGATACAACGGGAGAGCGACAGGCGCGTGGGTGCGCTCAGGGTGTGGTGGGGACCAGTGACAAGTGACATGACCGAGGCCACGTGGGGAGTCTGTGGCAGAGCATGGGGAGCGATGGCAGTTTCGTGGCGTTTAGACTCATGCTCAGATGTATCGGAGGGGGCATAAAGGGTCTTTGTGTCAGTTGGATTCAACTTCCAAGGTTTTTTTTCATGGCCTGAAATTCCCGTCTTGGCCACCGCCCCAAGTGGAAGCTGGCGATAGGCTGTTGAGGGAGGGGGGGAAAAAAAAACCAAAAAGAAGCAGAATTTTTTTATTTATTTTTTTTTTTTACTTAGTAGGAAAGACACACGGGGCTGGAGTCTGGTTTTGAAGTGCTGAAGAGTTCCCTAAACTTGGCAAGGGAAAAAAATATCCCCGAGCAGACCTGCCTTCAGAGCTTTGGACTGGGAAGCTTTTGCAGAGTGTCTGCTTGAGAGGGGACAGTGGTGACAGTGAGGAGGATGCTCTGGTCCCAAGTTTAGGACTTCATTTGGGGAGTGTTTTACAGCAAGCAGCTCTGTTAAACGTCCGCGGTGATGCCTGTCGCCTTGGTTAGAAAAATCTCAGATGAGAAACGGGGAAAAATGAGAAAACCGGTCGCCTGGGGATGGATCACAGCGGTACCAGCAGGATCCGTTATCCCGCGGCTGAGCAGCAGGACGAGGGGGCTCGTGCGTTCGCCTGCGGGACAGCAGCTCTCCGTGGAGAATACGAGAGCTTTAACTCGGGGTCCCTCTGGAGACCGCGGGGAAATCGGCTTCAGAGCCCTTTGGGGACACCTGCGGGAGCAGCGGTGTGGGACGGGGCACAGAGCCACCCCGCCGGGAGATTTGGAGAGGGAAGGGGATGGATACAGCACAGAAGCGATTGCTATTTAAGATATTGCTTCATATATATTTTTATGGGCTGTAATATATATAATAGAGCTATAATAAGTGGTTTGTTAGGGTGCAAGCAAGGCTTTTCTGCCTCCGATACCCCCTTTAGGAGCACGGTTGCACCCAGCTGGGATATTTCCTTGCACAGACGATAAATTTATTCCCTGTGCTCTGAAGCAAAAGCAACCTGGCGGGTTTTTCCATGGTATCGCCACTGCGGTCCTTGCATGGCCTCAATTTGCAAAAATCGCTTCCTAAATAAATACCGATCGATGCGGCTGGGAGGCTGGGGACGGTCTCTGTCGGAATTAACTCGTGTTCAGCGCGTGGGCAGTGGGTGGCTGGGGTGAGCGCGGGAGTTAAAATTTGAGCAACAAGTTCCGAAGCAGGTGATTCATTCCTAGTGCTGAAAACAAGTCGGCGGGAGAAAAGCTGGGCAGAGGATCTGGCTGCGGCGTACCCACCCACGGCACCGCGCCGGGGGGGTGATTTCGGTGCAGGGAGAGGGGTGGGGAGCATCCCTGCGAGCCAAAAGCATCATCACAGCGGGAGCCCCAGGTACCTGCTTCTTCCTCCGGGAAGATTTTAATGTCAAAAAGGAATTTATTTTTTTTTTAAATCTGCAAAGTCTGAGCAAAGCACAGCGATGTTCCTGGGGTTTTAGCGGTGGGCAGGGGGGGAATATCTGAGCCACACGTTTCCCTCGCAGTTAGAGCCACAGGAACGTAATTCAGCTCATCCCAAGGTGCACGTGGAAGGGGACAGGTGCTGGTGTCCTTGCAGCGTCTGCTGTGCCTGTGACACGCTGCTGATATATAACATAAAGGGAGATTAATTGCGTTCTTGCTGTCTAATCCCCGTTGCTCTTCCAGATCCATAAAGCACCTAGAAACCTTACCAGGGGAGGTTACCGTGAGTTTTTTGCTTCCAGTCCTTGTTTCTG
Organism: Pterocles orientalis; assembly: GCA_011057875.1. NCBI lineage: Eukaryota > Metazoa > Chordata > Aves > Pterocliformes > Pteroclidae > Pterocles > Pterocles orientalis. Next base: position 689,667 of record WKFP01014755.1, on the reverse strand, counting down.
GATAATTTTGTATGGCCACGGGCTGCAGGGGAGGGCGGTGGCCACAAGGGACCCCCAAACCATGGGGCCAGCTGGGGATTCAGGGGATGGACCCCAAAGGAGGCTGGTTGGGGTGCGTGGTCTTAACAAAAGGAATCGTTTGATCCGGTGCCTGGATACCCACTGCCTGCACACGAGGATTATTAAAAGACTTATTACACCTGGAGGTGCTTAAACCTCAATCTGCTTTCCTCAAAATCCATTGACCTGGAGGAGATAGAGCAGGTAACCGTTAACACCGATTAGCTAATGGGATCCATCTGAGCTCATAAATGTCGCGAAATGTTGGATAATGGAAGGGAGACATAAAAGAGAGCGGCACGGCGAAGGCATCCCGGTCAGGGAGGTGCTGCTGCCGCAACCCTTTGGCAGAGAGAGCTCCAGCTATTGCAGTGAAATGGGAAATAAAGCTTTCTGCACAGAAAGTCTTCAAAGTAATAACCTTTTTTTAAAAAAATCTCTGGGTATGGAGTGGATTCGTGCTGGGGGATTTTTAGTGGCTTCCCGTGTTCGTGGTAAAGGATCCCAAAGCGCCTTCGGGCTGGGCAGGGGTGTGCCGTCGTGGCCGGAGCTGGTAGAGTCCTTCGGAGCTGAGATCTCTGTGTCGTGGGATGGAGTTCTCCTTCATTTTAATTTTCCTTTTTTTTTTAGTTAATAACAGCTGTTTCATTAAAAAAAAAATCAAAAGTTGTGGAGAAGCAAACATTGTTTGAGCTGGGTCTGTGTTGTGTGCTGGGTTAAATTAAATTAAATTTAATTAAATCGCAGATCTGATTGCCAAGCACAGGTCAGTTCAGCTGCTGAATTGAGATGGGTTTGAAGCTGATGGGTGTACTGGGAGAGCTGGGGGGGCTCTGGATCGGGGGGTGCAGGGACAGTACCAGGGGTGAGGGTTTGGAGCTGGAAGAGGGGAGATGGAGATGAGATGTGAGGAAGAAATGTTTTCCTGTGTGGGGGGTGAGGCAGTGCCCAGGGTGCCCAGAGAAGCTGTGGATGCCCCATCCCTGGAGGGGTTCAAGGCCAGGCTGGATGAGGCTTTGGGCAACCTGGGCTAGTGGGAGGTGTCCCTGCCCATGGCGGGGGGTGGCACTGGGTGGGCTTTAGGGTCCCTTCCAACCCAAACTGTTCTGTGATTCTTTTGCTTGCACTTGGGCTGACAATGCTCTGCTTTGCAATGGGGACACAGATTAAATCCCCAGAGTGCTGACAGTGCTCCTCACCCCTGCTCTCAAGTCTGCCCGGGAGGACAGGCAGGCTCCCCCCGTGTCGCTTGTCAGGATTTGTGCAGCAGTTCAGCTTGCTGTAGTGTCACCAACAAAACCGGTGCCTCGGGCATTCTCCTGTCTCAGGGAAGTGCTGCAGGTGGGATGCGTGGAGCGGCCGCTTGCACCAGGGTGGCTGGCTGATTGCTCGTGCACATGGGCTGGTCAGGGTAGTTTATAGCAATATCGCGATATATCGGCAGCACCTGAGGATATCCAGCAGCTACGGAGGAGCTGCCAGATCCTGCGGTGGTCAGGCCAGTCCTGCTTCCTATGGAAACCACCCGATGGCAGAGCAGCGTGTGCTTCAGGCTGTGCCGGGGCTGCCTCTGCAGCTGGGGGACGGAGAGGGGACACAAGGGACCTGTGGGCGCTGCAGCGGCTCATGGCGGGGAACAGCGGTGTGCATCTGCTCTCTCACCTGGATATGGGGGTTCACAGGGGTCTGTCAACAGCCACCCAACCTTCACGTTGTTCGGGGGGCTCCAAATCACTTATAACTTGATAGAGACGTTATCTGGTGGGAAGAGGCCAGAGGGGTTCCTGTGACGGGCTGTTCTGCCGCGGGTTTGTACCATCCTGGGCTGCAGGTCTCACAAAGGACAAATCAGGATTCTTTTTCCCCTGCTCTGTAGCAGCTGTCCTGAACGTACAGGCCTACAAAGGTCAAACCAGGGAAGGGGAAAGGCGGCTTCTCCTTTGGGAGGCTGCTTTGGGTTGCATTTCCCGGTTCCATCGCTCTCTGAAAGGACACCCCCCACTCATGGGCCTCCCACCCCTGCAGGAACCCATGTGCTGCCCTGCTCCCATAACGCTGTTGGCCAGAACAGTGGGCCCGGGGTCTGACCCCTTCCCAGCGCCCAGCCGGCAGCCGCAGCGAGCTCCCCGGTGCCGGTAACCCGGGCGCCCCACGGCAGTACCGGCGGAACTTTTGTGCGGCGGAGCGGGTTCCGCGGGGCGGAGCAGAGCGGCGGACCGCGGCGAGCTGGGGGACCCGGGAGCGGTGCGGACCGCGGCGCCGGGGGAGCTGTGGCGGGAGCGGGCCCGGCGGGGCCCGGCCAGGCCGCCATGTACGCGGGGCTGCAGGAGCTGGGGGTGGCCAACGGCGAGGACCTGAAGGAGACTCTGACCAACTGCACGGAGCCGCTGAAGGCCATCGAGCAGTTCCAGGTGCGGCGGGGGTGCACCGGGCCCAGGAGGGGCCGGGCTGTGGGGGGGCTGAGGGCACGAGAAGGCCCGAAGTGGGGCCAATTTGGGGGATTTCCTCTTTTTATGTTTTAACCAGCATGTCTTTAGCAGTCCGTGCTGGTGTTTGGTGGCTCTGGGAGCAGGCTAACCCCCCGCCTCCCTCCCTGGGCGGTGTTTGTGTTGGCAGACGGAAAATGGGGTGCTGCTGCCCTCGCTGCAGTCGGCCCTGCCCTTCCTGGACCTGCACGGCACCCCCCGGCTGGAGTTCCACCAGTCCGTGTTCGACGAGCTGAGGGAGAAGCTGCTGGAGAGGATCTCTGCCATCGCTTTGGAAGGGAAGGTCGAGGAGAGGTTTGTCGGCAGTCTCGTTGGTTATTTGGCATGAGCTGGGAATTTTGTGGGGAAAGGAGAGTTAGATTCCTGGGGGATCGAGTTCCAGTGGCTTTGAGATTAACCACTTCAGTCCTTACTCTTATGTGGCACTTAGTCTCTTGCTTTTATACGTTTTCAGATACAAGAAGCTGGAAGATCTGCTAGAGAAGAGCTTTTCCCTGGTCAAGATGCCTTCCATACAGCCAGTGGTGATGTGTGTCATGAAGCACTTGCCCAAGGTAAAACCGCTGCACTCGGTGGCCTGTTGCATTACACCTCTGTTGTGTAGCTTCCCTTAGCTGTGCTGTTGGGTGGGCTGCATGCTCCCTCTGCAGACCTTCTGCAAGGCTGTTGTTCAGTGTTAGGAACTGACTGAAGATTTACTACATTTGTGTGTCTGGTAACAACTGAGTAGACTAAATCAAAAAGCATTTTACCTTCTCATAGTCACATGAGACTATTTCCCTATTTTATTAAATATATGCAGCTTCCTAAAAGTAGTCAAATTCACTGATAGGTGATTTTTTCACAGCTGATTTAAGTATCTATGATAAGTAGATTTGCAGCATGCAGCTAGAAGTAGACAGGAGCGAGATTCAGATCTGTGGAACAAAAATCTCTAGGAGTAGCCTTGGTAGTGGATTTAAAACTGCTACTAGAACTTTTGTAAGTTGTGAGTTCTGAAACGTCACCCCAAATCTCAGCATCACAGGTTTAAAGGAAGTCTTTTTTCCTCTTTGAAAGAAATAAGGAAAATCTTGATGCGTAATTTGGTTGTTGAAGAAGTTCAGTGTCTTAGGACCAGCTCACTGTTACAGCAGTAGGTACGGCAAAAGATGAGTCCGTGATACTGCCTGTTGTTTAATTGCGTTGTTGTGTAAATTACCGGACTGCCTGAGATTATGACTTAGATGTCTTCTGTAGTCTGTTACTTATTACTTGGACAGTCAGGTAGGTGAGCTGCTCTGTGCTTTGGTAACTGCTCTGTTGATCGTAGGTCCCTGAAAAGAAGCTGAAGTTAGTAATGGCCGATAAGGATTTGTATAAAGCGTGTGCAGTGGAGGTGAAGCGCCAGATTTGGCAGGACAACCAGGCTCTGTTTGGTGACGAGGTATCTCCGCTGCTGAAGCAATACATCCTGGAGAAAGAAAATATTCTCTTCAGCAATGATATTTCTGTCTTGCACAATTTCTTCAGTCCGTCTCCCAAAACAAGACGTCAGGGAGAGGTAAGGACAAGGAAACCTCTTACAACATGCTTGTGAATGGAATTAAATCAGCTTTCAGTTACCCTCGTCAAATAACAGTGTCCGTTTCACCCGCCTAACTTTCCTGCTACGGTCCTTTAGGCAGACAAAGTATTTGCAAGAAATACCAGGCTGTTTTTTCCTACATATCTTGATGAAAAATGCAGAATTATTTTAATAGTTACTCAATGCTGTGTAATAATTGATTAGTGCTCTAAGCTATTTATCCACTTTTAAAAAAACAGCAAGGCCAATTTTTTTTCTTTATTGCTCACTCAGGCTTTAATATGGCTCAGCTGTTCTGAATTCTGAGCATCTCTATTAAATCAGTTTGAATATGTTAAATTTCTTTTCTTGGGACTTTTTTTTTTAGCAGGACATAGCCCAGCAAATCTTTGTTGTTCTTATTAAAAATGGAAAGGGACACTGAAAGTTATATCTAATCTGACATTCAGCAAGTTGCTCTTTGCATGGAATTACATGAGGTGGCTGAGCAGATCCAGCACTCAACCACAGGGAGGGCAACTGCTGCTCCTCCCTTCCCTCCCTGGAGCTCTGGCAATTGTCAGACTCTTCTGTGAACTGAGTCAGGTCAGTAATTGCTACAGAAACTTTAGCAAATAAAACCAGTAAGTAGTTTTCCAAGACAGTGAGTTGGATCTGTTCAAAGCAGAGACCACCTGGCACCGAAGCAATTGCAAGGAGATGGGCTGGATCACACAGGCAGCCGTGATGTGGGAGGGAACAGTGGCACAGGCGTTAGGAGGAGTGGGTCTCTCCTCTTCTTGGCAACAGCAAGCCATTGCAGTAGTTCAGCTGTGATGTGTTGCTTTACCTCAGGGGGCTTGTGCAAATATCAGAGTTTCTGTAAGGACCTTGCTATCGAGAGTGCTAAGGAATTGCAGTGATAAGGCAGCATAAAGCTTTAATTTCAGAGAGGGTAGCACGTCTGTTACGTGGGGGGGTTGGTTTTGGTCTGTTTTGCTTTCAGAAACCCATTTAGTGCAATTTACTCCAGGTTTACACTGCAGACTTGTGGTTTAAGCCTGGCCAGCAACTGAGCACTACACAGCTGCTTGCTCACTCTCCCGTGGTGGGATGGGGGAGAGAATTGGAAGGGGAAAAGAAAGAAACTCATGGGTTGAGATAAAAACAGTTTAATAATTAAAAATAATTAAAAAAAAATGTAAGGGAAAAACCAACAAAGAGAGACAAAAATAGCACCCAACAAAAACAAGTGATGCAAATGAAAACAATTACTCACCTCCATCCGAGCGATGCCCAGCCAGTCGCTGAGCTGCAGCCTCCTGCCAACCTCCACCCCCTGGTTTTATTGCTGAGCATGATGTCATATGGTCTCTGGAATGTCCCTTTGGTCAGTTGGGGTCAGCCGTCCCGGCTGTGTCCCCTCCCAGCTCCTTGTGCACCCCCAGCCTGCCCGCTGGTGGGGTGAGGAGCAGAGAAGGCTTCGGCTCTGTGTCAGCAGGGCTCAGCACTGAGGAAGACATCCCTGCGGTATCAACACTGTTTCCAGCAGAAATCCCAAACATAGCCCCACACAAAGCACTGTGAAGAAAATTAACTCTATCCCAGCCAAAAACCAGTACAAACCTTCATTCTCACACCCGTAGCATGAAGGTAGAGAGAAATACAAAAAGAAATCTGAAGAAAATTGAGTTTTGTTCATGTTACAGTAATTGTAAATTATATTAATCAGTAACAGGTACTGCTTCTTAGCTGTTTCACATAGCTGAGCACCTGATTTTAGAAATATTTCAATTTCCTTTTGCAAGAAAACCTTTTCTTGACATTCTGTATGCTTTCATTATGGCTGTGAAAGATTTGGTGAGCATCGCTTGAACAAACAGTCTTGGAAATGTTGGTATAAATAGTTCCTTTTCAGGAACTCGTGTCAGTGTGGATGTTTCACTCTTGATAAGTCATGTAAAAAGAATTAATTTATGTTTTGTGTGTGTGAAATAACAGCATCTCTTGGTACTGAGTGTGTGTTTTTTCCACTTTGAGCTTAGGTGGTTCAGAAGCTGACTCAGATGATTGGGAAGAACGTGAAGCTCTACGATATGGTGTTGCAGTTTCTGAGAACATTGTTCCTTCGGACAAGGAATGTTCATTACTGCACACTACGGGCAGAGCTCCTGATGTCGCTGCATGACCTGGAAATCAGTGAAATCTGCACTGTTGACCCCTGTCACAAGGTATTACTCATGTGGGACAGATAGGAGTATTACTGGAGAATTTTCTTTTCGCTCGCTCCTGTGCGTACCTGCTGCACTGCAGAGGACTCCTCTCTGTGAAGAGGATTCAGACTTTGAATCCAAAAGTCATTTTATATTCCTTGGAACTTCAAGTGAAAATTTCATATTGGTTAGCCAGCAGCTTGCTTTCATCTCATAACCCATAAATCATTCTAATTTATGGTACTTGTGCAGCGTTAAAAATTGTGTCTAATCTGTTCTACGTAGATGCTGCAAAAAATAATAAAAAACATTAGCTAGTCCCAGGTTCTTAATCAAAGCTTGTTTCCCTCCCTGGTGTGATATACTCCATCTGGCAGTAGGCTGTGTGGGTAACATTAATACTTTGGATCTTGAATTATAAGAAAACATTTAATTATTAAAATACTGGGGGGTGACAGGTGTGTTGTTAATGTCACACCAGGATCTCCTACTGGTTCTTTGTCATGGTTAGCATCACTCTGATCTAGAACAAGGCTTTTTCTCTTACGTAATGTTGCTGAGTTTTGTGGGCATTTTGCTTAGAGAGATTATGTCCTAGAGTGGTGATAAATGTTACTGCGTGCTTTTTAATGTCTTCTGATCAAGAGTCCCCAGATCAGTATCAGACAGTGAGTGAATAGGAAAGAGCAGTTCTTGTTCAAGTTACAGATCATTTTCAGCAACCTCATTTTCCTGCTGCAAAATGCACTGACTGCTGCAAGGACAGTGAGCCACGATGAAAGCATTTCAGAAAATTCAGCAAGTTCTTCTTTTTTGACAGCTGAAATGTTTGGGGAAAATATATATATATTGTTTTCTGAAAGGAGAAAAAAGCCCTTAAAATTAAGTCAGATAAAATGTTTCACTCAACTGTCTTTTTCCATGGTGACAATACAACTCTAAAGCAGAAGCACCTCCCCTGTAAAAATCCTGTACTTAGAGGGTGGCAGTGTTACTGGAGTGGCTGGAATATCCCCTGTTATTATTACGAAGTGGTGCTGCTTCCCTGAGAGCCTCCTACTTGTGTAAATCCACACTGACCAGGTGTGGTGGGCAGCAGAATATTTTATGCATGCCCGTTCCTTAATTGCCAGGGAGTGCCTGTCTTGGGAGGAGAGAAAGTGACACCAGTTTAGTGTACACTGGTGTCTCTGACCTCCTTTTGGAACGTTTGTATTTCTGACCTCCTGCATTTGTGACCAGTTTGGTACTGTACCTAACTGTATTAGTAAAGCGTATTAATTCCAGATATTTGGAGGTCATTCAGAGCCTGTTTTCTCTGACATTGTCTATTTTATTGCTGGTTTACCGAGTTGGTGTGGTTCATAAAGCTTTCTCCTTTTTTGTAACAGTTCACCTGGTGCCTTGATGCCTGCATTCGGGAGAAGTTTGTGGACAACAAGAGAGCTCGGGAATTGCAAGGGTTTCTGGATGGAGTGAAGAAAGGACAAGAACAAGTGTTGGGGTAAGGCTGAGAAACTGAAAATGGGTTCCCAGCAGCCACAACATCTGACAGGTATTGTAGGTGTTAATTCTTCCTCGAGCCAGCTAACAGCCCGCAGCTCAAATCCTGTGCATGCGTGACGCTAGTGCACTAGGGCAGAGCCAGGGACGTGCTGGTGGCGTAGCTGGTGCTGCTTCACTTGCCAGCCCTGAGTCTCCCTTGAAGCCTGGTAACTGGCTGTGGGACATCTCCTGCTTGATTTCAGTGCAGAAGACCTTTGCTAATTGTTTTCAGATAACATGCACTTTCAAGTCAAAGAAATAACATTTATGGTGCTTTTACAAGGCAGGAGAAGGTTCATCTGGTAGTTGTAGTTTTGGCCCTGGCTGGCAGCAAAACGCAACAGCAACCGCTCGCTCGCCCTCTCACGTCCTGGGGATGTGGGAGAGAATTAAAGGGGTGAAGGGAAAAGAGACTCATGGGTTGAGATAAGAACAACTGAATAACTAAACTACAATGATATCGACAATAATAATTGTAATAAATATACAAATGAGGATACACAGTGACACTGCTCACCACCTGATGACCAAGGCTCAGCCTGTTCCTGGCCAACAATCCCAGAGCAGGGAGAGTCCTGAAACTGCAATCCTGGGATGGAGATAAGACCCTCAGCCTTCAAGAGACCGAGAGCGCAAGATGACTCCGAGAGAGGGGCAACCCAGAGAGAGACAACCCAGAGAGTAAGAACTTCTGGACAGAGCCTCGCCTCTCCCCTGGCTATGCCGGACATGGGATGGAACAGACCATGGGCCAGTTTAGGTCTCAATCCCAAACCCAAGGTCAGATCCTGGGCTGGTCCCTGGGGCTGTGCTCCCTCCCAGCTCCTCCTGCCCCTGCAGACATGGGCACAGCAGAGAAGCTGGAAAGTCCTTGAGTGTCCTGGCAGCAGCTCTGCCCATCGGTGTGTGATCAGCTTCTCCTCAGCACAACCCCAAACGCAGCCTCACACTGGCTAACGTGGAGAGAGTTCACTCTGTCCCAGCTGAACCAGGATGCAGGTGGACACGTGTAGGTAGCAAAAGACAGAAATTCAGGTTTTGCATTACCATAGTAAGGGTGTTGTTACAGTACTTGACCTGGGTCTACCTCTCTTCTTGAACTCAGCAGTGTGTGTGTGTTTCTAACAAAGCAGTGTGCTCACACACACACTACTCTGCTGTTACATCTGATAGTTCACAGAATCACAACAAAGAATAGACTCAACGATTTCACTACTCTAGTGAAACACACTGGTGTCCCACAGCTGGGTGTGGAACTGTGCGGTAGGGTTGGTTGTTATGTATGCCATGTATTTGATTTTTACTTCTCAGGGACCTATCAATGATCCTGTGTGACCCCTTTGCCATTAACACCTTAGCCTTGAGTACCATACGGCACCTGCAAGACCTGGTTGGGCAGGACACCTTACCCAGGGTGAGTGTTGCAGCTTGTGTACCTTCTCTGAACTATAGTCTCAACTGAATAGCATTCATCAACAAAGGACTGGCGCTGTAGGAGTATGATTAAGTTCTCAAATGCATGTGTGAAGTGAAATAAGGGAAAGGTGATACTACCTATCCATTTGTAGCACGTACCTTGGAGCTCTGCAGGAGCACTCTTTGGAGATGGGCTTTTTGGAGCTCTCCAAACTGACAAGGAATTCTTTGCGTGGCTCATTCTACCCTAGCAGCCATGCATATATAGAATCATACACAGAATATCTGCCTCCCTGCTTTCTCCTTCTGTTGGTTTGCCTAATGGCAGCAGCCTTTTTTCCCTGCCATGGTAAATACGATGGATTAGTTTACACTGTTCTGGTCTGTTGGCTTTGATACAATACAGTTCTTGCAAGTGGTGTCTGCAGGAGGTGCTTAAAGGAGGGTAGCCTTACACGTGTCTGAACAGTGTGAGGCCTTATCCCCGAGTTGTTAAATTTGATTGTTGGATTGAATAACTTCCTCATGACAGTTTAAGACTGAAAATTGTTTTGGTTCCAGGGTAGAATATAATTTAATATAAATTGTCGTTCTTACACATGCTTTCTCTTTCTTGTTTCTGCTGAGATGACTTGATTTGTCCTGTCACATGTTATATTTCAGTACACTAATTTGGCTGGACACATTAAAAGCAATGTGATCAGGTCAGCTGCATACTTGTTGGCACATTATAAAATGTTACAAAAAACCACAAGCCATCAGGTGTGTCTGTCATCTGATTCCCATTTGAGGAGTTGGTTGTCGATTAAATCGGAGAACAGAATGTCTCTAGCAGTCTTTGATAAAGCTGCTGATCCAGGAGAGCTTTGAATGTGAACCACTAGTTCCAAATAAATACCTATATGTGCAATATGTGGAACATCAGAATAGCTGTTTTTCTCCTCTTTTTTAAATTCGAGGAAAGCCCGGATCTGCTGCTGCTCCTTAGGATGCTGTCTTTGGGACAGGGGGCCTGGGACATGATTGACAGTCAAGTCTTCAAGGAACCAAAGATGGTGAGCCATTTTGATGTTTAGAATTTAACACATTTAATTAAATAAATTTAAACTTGTTTATTATTTTATTGTGTCCCTGATTTAATGTTCATTCTGTGTACCCCTTGTCATAGCTTTATTAGAAGAAACAGGTAAGTGGTCACAGCAGCAGCTCAAGTGGACATGTTGGAAGCTTCATTGACCTGCTTTTTATTTACATGAATGCCTTGCTCTTACTGTTTTAAAATCAAACTCTATGTCTTAACTTCTGCTCTGGTTGCTCTTTGTTCCTGGGAGCTTCTACGCAACTGATGAATTTGTTGAAGATATCTTGTCTGAGGAAAACAGGATTTCAAAGGCTAGTCTGAAACTCTGGTACCGGTATAGCAAGTTTTCATTGATGTGAAAAATGTTTTTCCATTCCAGGGATCTGTTGTAGCAGTTTTGTGTACTGCCACATTCAGCTACGGTCTTTCCGTGCCCTGGAAGTACTTCACAGTATATCTGTTCAGCTGCTGGCAGGAAGGCTGACCGTGGTGTTGCACAGTAGGACTGTTTCTCCAGTTTGCTGTTTCTGTTCTGAACTGTAAAGCAGCAAATGTCTACCTAGGGGGATGTTTGAAGCCTCCAAAATACATATTACTGGCTGATTGCATGTTTAAATTTACAGCAGGAAGGGTGTGCATTAATACTTAGATTGTAACAATGAAGGTGACCAAAACTCCAAGAGTAGTGCTGTGATTTGACTTGCAGAGGTGCTCTCATGAATGTCTTAGAAAGACAATGTGAACATTGTTCCTAAATCACTATTTAAAATCGTTTTAGTTGTGATGGCCACAAGCTGTAACCTCCCACTCTGTGAATCTGGTACAACACAGGTTGATCTGCCTTGTGCGAGGAGATGCTCGCTCTTGTTGCTGTTCTAGCTGTGGCAACCATAGCTGTAGCTGTGATCCTGTCTGTGTAGGGAACGAACAAAATGATTTATAATTATTGATGAAAGCAGTTTGGTACCATTCTTAAGATGTGCAGTGCTTGTAGCAGCGTAGGAAAAGGTCTTTCAGAAGAAATGTTGTGTAGGTGTCAAAAGAAAGAATTTGAGGAGGAATATTTTTGTAGGTGAGGTGAAGTACAGCTTTCCCTAATTGCCAGTGGAACACATGGAAGTGAATTATTCAAGAATTTTGACTGGAAGTGGGTGTCCGAAAGGTTGTTTTCCTACGGGTAGGATGTGGCTCATTTTATTGCCTCCCTGTTTGTTACGGCTCTGCAGGACCATTAGGTGGCATGAACTGATTGATGAAGGCGTTGTTCTTTTCCCTCTTTTCTTCCATTCCTCTAAGGAAGCTGAGTTGATCACGAAGTTCTTGCCTATGCTGATGTCCTTTGTGGTGGATGACCACACGTTCAGCGTAGATCAGAAACTGCCCTCGGACGAGAAGGGACAAATTCCCTACCCCAGCACCATTCCTGAAGCTTTCACTAAGTACGTAATCTGCCTTACCGACTTTGTGCGTGTAGTCTTGTTACCACAGCAAAACACCAAGGAGCCAGCCAACACTGGCAGGAAAAAATACTGCGTGTGGTAAAGTGAAGACTTGCTTGGGGTAAGATTCAGTCCTAGTTAATGAAGCCTGAACTTTTCCTTTAGCAGAACAGGCTTCCACCGTGATTCCTCAAATAAAATTTATCTACATAATATTTGTTGTAACACCCATTCTTTAGGCAGGTTGAAAGTATTCGCTATTACAGCTTTCAAATCTGCTGCTGGTGTAGCTTCCCAGGCAGCGAGTGATGAGGGTGTGAGTGATGTCTGGGTGCAGTTGGATGGGTGCCCGTGCTTGGTTCTGAAGAGTGCTGTTGTAAACTGTGAGGTTGGCATTCTTGTCACACAGACACTCATTCTCTGTTGACAACCTGTCAGTCCAGATGAGTGCAAGAAAAAGATAACTAAAACCTCTGTGTGCCATGTTGTATTCAGATCTTGTGTTGATTTCCAGCACGTTTCTTATCTGTATGCCAGAATCTGGAGTAGTGTGTCCTGGCAGTAGTACTCTCCTCTATGACGGTGTTGATATTTGACCTTTAGGAAACTAAAACAAAACAGTATTGGACTTTATGTAATTTTTGAGTATTTGGGCTTCTTCTAAAACCTGTTTTTAATAGCACTTTTGGATTGCGAGACAGTGCAATATTTGCTGAATGATAGATTTTTCTGGACCATGGTAGTGAGCATAGTGATGATCATTTACTTGGTCACAGAGTAGCTGCTCTTCATTGGGTTTAGCCACTGCTGTGACATCTTGATTGTTATCCAGCAGTATTTTAAACCTCTTTTTAAATTTAAAAAAAAAAAAACAACCCACCAACCTGTTTTAGCTTCATTGATTAAGAAACTTTGCTTCTGCCATAACAGATTCTTGCAGGAGAACAGAATAGCCTGTGAGATCGGGCTGTATTACATCCTTCACATCACTAAACAGAGGAACAAGAATGCTTTCCTTAGACTCCTGCCAGCACTGGGTAAGTTTTTGTCTCATTTTCCATTCTCTAGCTGTTTGCCTTGTACTGGACACCCAGGAGGCAAATAAACTGCAATGAAAGTGATTTCAGAGTCAAAGATGTAATGTTCTGCTCTGTTTGGCCCTTCTGGTGGGTTAGTTGTAAGGCCCTGCAGAAGTGTTTGGTTTTGTCTGCAATTAGGATCCGTGTCTGCAGATCCAAGAACGTAGGGCTAGTGGCTGAAGGTCAGCGGTTCCTTAGATCGAAGGCTGTATGAACAGTGAGATTCATTGAGAACTGTTTGGCATTAACCTGAAAGTTAAAAGAGCAGGTGGCGTAATTCTGCCGCTGCTCGTAGAAGTTGCAGGTGGCCAGAAATTCTTGGGACTTGGCTTTGTGTGGTGAAAAACCCTGTAACAAAACAGGACTGAACACAGCCTTGAATTCCTCCCTGGGATTGCCTTCGTCCCTGGGGTAAGCTGCATGAGAGCTCTGAAGCAATCTTAGGAATTGCAGCTCCCGGTAATGTCGGCGGGGTTTCACTTCCCACTCCCTCCCCCCAGCCCTGGTGTTCTGTGAACCCTTTGCTGAACTGTCAGCTCACTTCCACGGGTGAGTTTTCCACTGGTACGTGATTTGCTCACTGCAGGAGTGCAAGGAGGTGGATGTGGCTGTGAACAGAGGATGGTGGAGAGGGATAGTAGGGGACTTTGGGATTTTGGCAGGAGCGAGCTATTCTGTGACTTCAGCCTTGGTGTAGGGCTTTCTACATATTCTCACCCTTCTGCTCCTAATCTTTTATGTCTCGAAGATCAAAGTCACCTGCCTGGGCTAAGTTTTAAAAGCCACTAAGGGAATCTCACTGCAAAGTTTTCAGTCTGCTGTGTAGTCAGGGTTTGGCACATCCGTGTCAGTCTCAGTCTCTTTCTTTCCATGTTGTCTAGTCGAGACATTCAGTGACTTGGCCTTCAGTGATATTTTTCTGCATCTGCTTACTGGTAACCTCACGCTGCTGGGTGATGAATTTGCACTCGAGGAGTTCTGCACCAGTCTCTTTGATGGCTTCTTTCTCACTGCCTGCTCAAGGTAAAAATTATTTTCCTCAGGAGAAGTGAGTTTATGGGATAGCTGAGGTTATACTGCTTTGAGCTGTAATTTAATAGTTCAGAAAGCTCTTCACATATAGCAGAAATATTTAGCCTGATGCTGTTTTTCTTGAAGAAAAGGCTTATATTTTGTGATCAAGTTTTTATCAGCAAAATTAAGTGATTATGAATTATTACCTGATTATTACCTGATTATTACCTTATTATTACCTGAAATATTACCTGATTATGAATTATTACCTGATTCGTTATTCATAAGTTGGAGTTGCAACAGACGATATCCCTCACGCTTTGCAGTAGCTCTGAGTCTGAGGAGTTAACTTCAGCTCTTTGCTGTATCAGCTGCACACAGAAAATCAGTTTGTTAATTCTGTTAAGTCAGTGTGGTTCAACTGGTGGCCGGCAGACCAGATCTACCCGCAGGAGGCTTCCCCAAAAGTGACCAGAACCGCCGTTCAGGCACAGCCGCACGTGCTGCTGCGACCACTTGATCCACACTAACAGAGGGACAAACCTCCTGCATCAGCATACGGCCTGTCCAGTGGAGACCAGCTGCTGCCACGTGCTGCAGGCTGTGCCTAAATCTCCCTCTCCTTCCTCGTGGTTGCTACAGCTCTGCTCCTGGTGAACAGTTACATGAATTGCTTGGGAGTCTAAGGCAGGGTTAGCACTTTGTAGCATGCAGGCTACAATTTTTGGGTGTTTTGGAAAATTATAACAATGCTGCCGGTCTGTGGATGTGTGAATTATTCTGGTACTGTTGCTGTAGCTTGTTCTAAAGATGGTGTTTGTTTGTATCAGTAACTCTGCTTTCAAATTGCTTTTTTGCAGAAAGGAGAACGTACACAGACATGTGCTAAGACTGCTGCTTCATCTGCATCACAAAGTGGCGCCTGCCAAATTAGAGTCTCTCCAGAAGGCTTTGGAACCCACCAAGCAGGTAGGAAGGGAAGCATGAGAACGGACAAATTAATTGCAAATAAGCGCAGCTGCCTTTCCAGACATTGCTTAATAGAACATGAGCTCTGCTTTCCAAGTGTACCACGTTGTGTCTTAATTACCTTGTAGCTTCCTCTTTCTGTGTTGCTTTGTGTTCAAACACAGGGGTAATTGCGTACTTAGTGTTCTAACTTGTAACGACTAGAACGAAGTGTGACTCTGCTGTTTTTCCCCTTCCTAATTCTTCTTCTGCAGAGTGGGGAGGCTGTGAAGGAACTTTATAACCAACTCACTGAGAAACTGGAGCTTCGCAAGCCAAGTCCAGCCGAAGTGACCGAGACTCCTTCCATGGAACTGCCCTTGCCCACTGTGCCCACACCGGCCTCGCGCTGAGCTGCGTCTGTAGTGCAAGAGTGAGACGGAAGAACTGACCTGGTGCTCTGCAGCGTGAAGGCACTGTGCTGCCTTTCAAGTGTCTCTGCCTACAGGGTGGAAACAAACAAAAAAAAAGCCACTGAAGCTCTTTCAGGAAACACTGCAGTTTACCCAACTCACTGGCTCTGGCTGGTTAGAAAATGCTGTATGCAGTGCATTGCAAGGGTTTACTTTTCTTAGATAGCTGAGTGTCTTCTTCTAGATCCACTTAAAATCTGACTGTACTTTCCCCCCCCCCCCAAAAAAAAAATGTGTATTTTTAAGCTTGGTATCTTGTATTTTTAAACTCTAAGAACTGCTCAATGAGTGTTTTAACTGTGTTATGGTTGAGCAGGTAGTGAGAACTGCTCAAGGCTAACCATAGCTTTCTTCAGCTGTTCGTTTCCTCCTCTGGGTCTTTGGAGAAGATGCTTAACAGAAGGATATGTCAGAGGAATAAGCTCCACTGATAAAATGTCTTGTTTGAGGTACATGGTAAGACATGCTGCTCTAGTCAGAGGTGTCCCCCACTGTCACTAGACCAAGAAGCAGTCAACAGCCATCTCTCAGCTAGGCTCTTGCAAAGAAGGCCAGAAATTGAACCATTCTCTCCCCTTTTCTCCCCACTTCTCTTCAAGGAGTAGCTTGAAATGAGTGCTGGAGCCAGTGAAAAAAACCAAGACTAGCCTATTCTTCCTGGATCATGTGTCTGTGCTGCTATAGTTAATTCCCGTTCTGCTTTTATTGATGCCTCGGTGTAACCCTCAGGTAGAGTGTGCAGGAAGATGGGCACAGGGGAAAAATGAGTTGTGTAAGTTTTACAGTGGACTTCAGAATGATTTCAGCAGATATGATATGCCTGAAAAGAATTGTGTTGCCAGTCCCCTGTAAGCAGGAAGGTGCCTGCATGAATTGTTCTGAATTGCAGAATAATTCAGTTCGGAGGCACCTCAGAGGGTCTGTGGCCCAGCCCTTGGCTCGGAGCAGGACCAGCCCAGGTGAGTTGCTCAAGGGCAGGAATTTATATTTACCTTTGAGTTTCACGAGGTTTCTGTCAGGTTGTTTCTCCAGCCTGTTGAGGGGTGTCCTTCTGAACCACAGCCCTGCCTGGAGTATTGGCCATGCCCACGGCTTGGTATCATTTGGAAACTTGCTGAGGGGTGTGTTCTGTCTTCAGGCTGTAAATAGAGGCATGAAACAGTCTCAGCCCCATTAATGACCCCCATGAGTAACGGGCTGCCCGTTGGACTTGGTGCTGTAGGTCACAACCCTCGGAGCCTGTTGTCCTGTCAGTTTTCCCTGCAGCTGTCTGAACTATGCCAGAAGGATCCGGCTGTGTGGGTTCTTCAGATACTTGTGTCAAAAACCATTTAAAGTCAAGGTAAGCCACCCGCTGCACTCCACCCACCCACCACGCCAGGCACCTCTTCCTAGAAGGTTGTTGGGTTTGTCGGGCACAATGAACCTTTGGAATTTGCCCATCAGTGCTGGCCATGCACTGATGCTTCCTTGTCCAGCATATTTCTGGATGTGATTTTTTTTTTTTCCCCTATCATGCCTTGTTTCCTGGAAGTTGAGCACTCCCAGTACCAAGTCATGCTCAGATTTTTCCATTTCCTGAAGCTGTGTCAAAAAAAAAAAAAAAGAGATGTTAGTTAAGTAGAGGTGGAAGTCCCTTCCCAAAGCTGCTGACTCCCTCTTTGTGTGGTTTTCTTCCTCCTGAGCTCTCAAATGCTGCATGAGGAATGTGAGTGCCACCTCTCTGTCACCTTGGTGCTTTATGTCTCCTTTTGTGCAGGGACTTGTCCGTATCCTCTGGGAGATTGGGAAAGGCGGGTTGGGTTTGTGTACGCGACAGGGGCACTGCCCTCTAGTCCACGCTGCCCTTGCGCACCTCGTCTCCCTTCTGGCTCCTGGGGTCAGTGTTGCCTTTGGCAGGCTCTCGGCACTTGTTGGAAACAGGAACTGGTTTTAACAATCAGATCTTTCTTGCAAAGTTTTGTTTTCAGACCATTTAAACTGTCATGGTAACTTACACAAAATAACATCCCACGCTGCTGGCGAGTGTTTCGCAATGAACCTACCAAAGAGCAGCCCAAAGCCCGTGCTTTGCTCAGACTCCGAGGTTATTTTAGCTTTGTGTCAGGGGTTGTCCCTGTCACTGAAGGTTTCCCTTACGCCGCCCGCTGACCTGGCTCTCCTGCAGCAAGAACGTCTTTTAACCCAGGCTGACCGTGCGATTTACTAGTTGGTAGAAAAACCTCTTGTGTTTCAGCCTGTACCCACAGTACTGAGTTAAATGCTGGTGATTTTTTTTTCCAGGATTTTATATCCACAAAGACATGGAATCCCAGCGCACAAACTGGCCGTTACTGGTGCTGGTGGCGGCTTTGGCCAAGGAGGGAAGTGGGTGGGCAGCTGAGATGGGGGAATGGGGGGCAATCTGTGCCGTCCTGGCAGCTTGCGGTCAGAGGAGAGGTGCTTCTCAGAAAACATTCTGTTAGTAGTGAACAGCTTGGTCTGAGAACTATTCTCATTATGAATGAGAATAGTTTTGCTCCAGTGCCAGAAATCACGCAGACTCCTGGTGTATGTGCAAACCTGTGGCAGGAGCTGGCCACAGCCGTGTGCGGGATGCTGGCATCCTGCCTGCTCTGGGGCTGGGACATCGCTGGGTCCTGCTCTGGGGTTCCCACGTGGAGGAGCTCGCTCTCCTCTGCTCCTCCAGATCCTGTTGTATGGGACAGTGCTGTCCTGTGACACAGCTACCGGGTGAAGTACAGCTGGGCTGTGTAAGAGAATTCTTTTTTTAAATATTTTTTTATAGGGCCTCTGGAGGTAGCCCTGTAGAAGTGACACCAGCTGGGATGGTGGGGATGTGCAGGACCGTGCACCGCTGGGGATGTGCAGCACCGTGCACTGCTGGGGGTGCTCACTAGAGGGTGGTGCACCCCATCTTCCTGCCTGTCCTGCCTGGAACTCTCTGCTGCCTGAAATCCCTCCCTGGTTTTGTCTTTACAGCAGGGGTGTAATACCTGTGGTATGAAAATATGTGTATTTTCTCCAAACCTGCTGTGCCTGACTGGGGAGTGAATTTTTACCATTATTTTTACCATTATTTTTACCATTATTTTTACCATTATTTTTACCATTATTTTTACCATTATTTTTACCATTATTTTTACCATTATTTTTACCATTATTTTTACCATTATTTTTACCATTATTTTTACCATTATTTTTACCATTTAGCTTGAGCAATCTAGTCCTGTCTTTGTGCTTTTCCTGACAGATCAGAGTAACTAGTAGCCCTGACAGGTTCGTCAGGCTTTTTGGATGGTTAACATTTAACTGAAATTTTAAGCTGAGCTGTGAAGCAAATAATTTGGATTGATCTACGTTAGAAGGTTGATAGAGCGCTGCAACTGCAGTAGTTGATAAAAGTGCCAGTTACTGAGGACTGGGCTAGCAGAGGAACCAGGTCTTATATAAAATTAGTGAAAAA
>WKFP01014755.1:629838-667903 GCA_011057875.1 Pterocles orientalis | reverse complement strand
CAATTTCCACCCCTGAAAGGAAGCCTCTTGCTCAAAAGGAGGGCTGGATTCTGATCGCTTGCAGCTCCTGCGCTTCTCTGGATGAAACCTAAATTGGTGCAAAAGAACAGCCATGAACTCACCCTCCTGGAGAGCACAGGCTGCTGACTTCTGGTTTCCAACCCATTGACATTATTTCCTGACCAGTCCCACAAAAGCCACCGCTGGGACCCTTGTAAGGGCGGGCTCCGTTAGGCTGGGACTTAAAGGATAATGAGAGGTGGGGATCCGGCAACTGGGAGGCATTGTCCTGCATCTTCGCAAGGGCGAACGCGCCAAAGCATCTGCTTGCTGGCAGCACACCCTGTTCTCCGTAGCGCTGCGGATCCATCGGAACGTGGTCAGGGACAATGCGTGGTGCTGCAGGTGGCTGGAGGGGAGATGGACGGTTAGAAGAAGAGTCTGACAAAGGCTGGAGCAGATGCTGCACAGCTGAAAACAGAATTATCACTCCGAGATGCTCTTTTGGCGGAGTTGCTATATGGTTTGGGCTTTATAGTCGCCTTTGGTTGATTCTGCTGGGTTGTGCGTGGTGGGAGACTCGATATGTGACTTTCCTGTAAGCGAGGATCCCCTTCTCCAGCTCCCCTGGATATTAATGTCTTGCTTTGGCTTTGGAAGCATCTAGCCCAGAAAATGAAGTGATGGGAAATATCTCATTCCTTTTCCGGAATGGTTCAGCCATTAGAGGATGGGGAGGAACGCAGGTTGTGCCTGTAGGTGTATGTGAAGGTACCTCTGGCTGCTCTGAATTCTGTTTCTGATCTCCGTACGCTGGGGTTGTGTCTCAGCGAGGGGAGGTGGTGTTGGGGGACCAGCAGCGGGGCTGTGGGGCAGGAGTGTGCCGCAGCCAGTGCCCAAGCGCTCTGAGCCTCTCCCAGCAGCAGAGGCTGAACCACGTGGGACGGTTTAGAGAGTTTCTGGCCATTACTGCGATTGTGATGGATGACATACAGATGCTGCTTTATGCTCTCTCGTACAGCGGTAAGAAGGCTGTCCTGGCATACAAATGCCGTTATTAATGCACCTGTCTCTCTGGAGAGATGTTTTGATGGAGCAGTTTTCAGGAGGAGTGAGTATTTCTGCAGTTACCTGTGCAGCTCTGATGGATCCCATGGTGACCACAGAGCTCACTGCATTCTCCAGCTTGCGCTCTCACCTTCGTTCAGGCTGTTCCGTTAATTAGGCTTGAGCCCTGCCAGGCTCATGGACCAGTCCAAGCTCTGTCCCCACATCTCTGAACCCACAGCCAGGCTGGGGGTACCTCTGCCAGTGCTCTCCCTCCACCAGAGCCAGGCTCAGCACTAGAAACAAGGGACAAGTCAGCCCGTGGAGCTTCACATGGGTGTAAAACATGGGTTAGGGGCAGCTCTGCCCAAGTTCAGGTCCCTCGCAGTGTTGAGGACACATCAGACGGGGTTCCAGCTCTATGGTTGCTCCAGAGAAGCTGTTCCTGGAGGGGTTCAGGGCCAGGCTGGATGAGGCTTTGGGCAACCTGGGCTAGTGGGAGGTGTCCCTGCCCATGGCAGGAGGTGGCACTGGATGGGCTCTAAGGTCCCTTCCCACCCAAACTGTTCTGTGATTTCCCATCGAGGTGAGGGCAGGTGCCTGATCCCTTCCCTCCGGCAGGGTCCCACAGGAGGCTGACACACGGTGCTGCTATAACTGGGGGAGTGGGACATTTGTCCGGACCCCATGTTGGTGGCTCATCGGGGCAGAGAGGGGGGATGTGGGCTGTGTGTGCTCGAGCCCCCGCTCCCTCTGCGGTCACAGCTCGGTGGCCTCTGCCTGGGGACAAAGCACGGCTGGGCACGGGGTTTTTAGGGACCTGGGGCTCCCACGCTGTGAGCAGCTGCCGCTTGGCTGTTGTCAGTTCTGTGTGCTGGGAATTCACAAACTGCCTCTGGTTTTGTGCTGGGTTTTTATCAGCCCCTAATAATAAGATTTTTCTGGCAGGAGACACTGATGTTGGGAACTTTCTTGCTTTCCAGGGGAATCAGATTTTAAACCCGGCTTGTGCCATCCTCTGTCGTGCAAGAGGGACCGTCGGGGAACAGAGGAGCACCCGTTGACCATGGAGACCATGCTGAAGGGAACAAGGTCAGTCCAGCTTGAAGGATAACCTGGCAGAAAGCAACCGAACCATCTGCGGGGGTGGATTGTGGCCTGTTGGACCTGCACGGGGAGTTTGCCGAGCAGGACAAAGCTGAACAACTGGGTGCAGTGAAACCAGCTTCGTTTTCTTGCGAAACAGTTGCACAAGGGGCCAAGGTCTCAGCAGGGCTCAGAGACGCTGCGTGAGATGGGTCCATGGACCTGTGCTTGGGAAAAAGGAAAAGCATCAGCGTTAGACCCCAGCTCCTGCCTCTGCCTGCGCTAGCGGCCGCCGCCCAGCAGTGAGTACCGCTGTCTGTCTTTCCTTCTGCAGCTTCTCCGCATGTCAGTTCTAGGGCAAGGAAGTAAGAAAAATAATTCCTGTAACTAGCCATCCAGCTTGAGTCAGACTAAACCCTTGCTGGTTTCTGTGCCGTTGTCATGGAAAAAAAAGTCCACAACTCAGGAGACAATTGTTATTACTTGTAGTTTTTAATTTTTTTTTTCCCCCTCAGACTAGCATCGTTTTGCTGTGCCGAAGCTGTGTTGCCTGATGAGGGTTAACAGAATTAAAAAGCGGTGGGATGTTTATAAAATCCTGGCGATGAGTCATTAGCAATCTGATACAAAGCAATCGGATGATTGAGTGCAAGTTTCACGTTGCTGCTTTTTCAACCACATTTGTAGGTAGAAGCAATTAAAAATCCTCAGAAGAAATACATCTCGGAGCATCTGTTCTGTGTCTGTTATTAACTGTTGCCTCGTCTGAGGCTATGCGAGGTGCTGACAGATTCTGCAGTCCCTCTTTTTAATGCTGAAAATCCATTTCCCTGTCCGCTGGGAAGGCTGAGATCTGTTCTCTTCTGGCTCTGCTGGCCGTTGTATTTCCACTTTCCTCTCTGGTTCCAGATCTCTTTGACTTCTCCTGTGCTCAGGAAGGAAGCACCGATGTGACTGAGCGAGGAAAGAGAGAGATGTGTCTGCAGGTGATCTTTGTTCCCTGACCTGCTCTCAAAGCCTCATTCGAGATGGGCCGGAGTCGTTACTGGAATGTGAGACGAAGCCGGGTACCAACAACAAAGCATCTGGTCCAGTAGGTCACGGCCAGATCTGTCACCAGCCCACGACCTGCCCCAGATGAGCACCATGGCCTCTGTTTAACCTCGAATGAATAATTGGTTAATTACAGAGGGCTTTTCACAAGCAGGTGCCTTGAGGAGCAGCCAAAGGGCAGAGAAGGGAATGTGTTTTCCATCTCGCCTGTCCTGCCAGGACAGCATCCATGGGTTTCAACTGAGGACAGGTGTGTATAGAGATGTGCAAGGGTCCTGTGTGGGGTGTTGGAAAACAGCAGCCCCCAGGACCTTGGACCCCCTGTTGCTCAGCAGAGGCGCTTCCACTTGGGATGCTGGTCGCCTGACGGCTGCCTGGGTGTCACCATACCTTCTGGCCTGCGTAGGGACTTTGGGCCATGACCCCATGGCCTGTTGTGGGAGCTGCTTGCCCTGATCTTTGGCTTGATCTGCATGGAGGAGGTTCAGTGTTTCCAGTCCTTGACCATCCCGTTACCTGGAGGGGTCCCTGCAGCCTTTGGGCCCCGTGCAAGGGCAATGCAGGTCATGGTCTTTGCAGTGGGGCTCAGAATTCCTTCTAAAAAGGCAATAATTGCAGCAAGCCAAACACACAGCTGAGGTCAGCCCTATTTACTGGAACAAAACAATTATTGCTGCTTTTCAGTCGCGCAATTTGGAGATTGTGTGAGTTCTGGGCCAATGGTGAGCCTTGGGCAGGGTGGGTTTGCTGGTTTGTTGGTCAGTTGGGTCATCTTCCGAGGGGGAGAATGGGGCGACGGGTGCTTCCCAGGAGCCCCTAGGAAGGCGATCTGTGGTGCTGCAGAGTGCCCTTGGGGCTGCCATGGATAGAAATACTGACCAGCACCTACCAGCTCTGTTTTTTTTAAAATCTCTTTGGCAGTAAAGAGGCCCAGATCATCATCCAACAAAGAGGGAAATGAGCCCTGAGCAGCAGAATGACACGTCCCATTCCTCAGTGCCTTTGCTCCAGAGGAATGGAATGCTGCAGCATCAGGCTTGCAAGGAATGAAGGGCTCAATGACTATGCAGGTGTTCTGGATTTGTCTTCCAGCCCAGTGAGCGGGACTGGGTGCTGTGGATGAAGGAGCTTGGCCCCATTTCCACCCTGGTTTCCAAAGGAATTGCAAACCTGCACGTGCTGCTGCTGCTTCTGCTGCAGAATGAGCTGGTATCGGTGCACCCGCGTCACTGCTGTTCCTTCTGTGTCTGCTTAAACTGAGAGTTGAAGGAGTTATCCTCGGCATGGGTTTCTGCCCCACCAAAACTGGGGCAGCCTGCTTTTCATTTCCTCCTGTTCTTCAGAGCCTGCCTGAGTTCCAGGCTCTCTGGTATCAGCTCAGGTCCTGCTCCCCACTCACCTCGGGCTTGGAGAACTTTTTTCCATCCCACTTCTTTCACACAACCTTCATCCATACACGACCTACTTGTCATTTTCATAGAGTTGTCTGAAAACAGCAGGAGAGAGAGATGACGTGTCTGAGGAGTGCGGGCTCTTAATTCAAACCGTTTGCAGAACAAGGACAGTTTGAGAAGCACATCAAGGCTCGGCTCTGGGCTGCAGGTCGGGTCTGTTTCAGCGCTCAGGTGCCTGTGTTAGGCAATAGCCTTGTACACACATTTCATTGGCGTGTCTGTCTTGTCCTGAGGACTCTGAAAGTGCGCACCAGCCCCACTGTTAACTGCTCTAAACCCTTCGGAGTCCCCGGTGAGTTTGCCAACTGCTTCTTGACTCTACTGAGAGTATTTGTAATTTGTGTTCCCACAAATTGAAGGACCCGCGCAGGTGCTCCTGCCCCCACCACGCCTCTCCAGGACAACGCTGAGGCTGAGCCCTGGGGCTGAATATGCAGCAGAGTGTGCTGGGGGCAGAGAGGAAACACCCACAGCTTGGCAGGGGGGTCTTGGGGTGCTCTGCTGCTGTGTGGGGGTCCTGTGCCCCCTGTACCCCCACATCCCGCTGCCACCGGAGGGGCCCATCAGCACCACAGCCAGCTCCCGCCCCGCCCTGCCCTTCCAGCTTGGGTTGAGTCGCTCTAAACTCAGCCTTTCCCCTTCCTTTTTTTTGAATCATTTGTCAGAGAACTTACTGCTCGTGACAGTCACCGAGCTGTTTGGAAGCCAGCTGCCGTACACAGAGCTGTCGGCTCTGGCAACAACTCACGGGCTGTTGGCTTTTTGTACTATTAAGGATGAATTGGCGGAAGTTTTAACAAAATATTGTGTGTTAAAGTTCAGGTTTTGAAGACTCAAGAAGATTTTCAGGTCTGGGTGATGTTTGCTTCAGCATTGAGGATAGTGAAGGAGCAGAGGCCGGCTGCAGTCTGGTGGGATTTTAGAAGGAGCATTAGTCAATCGAGCTGTAATGTTCAGCAACAAGTGGATTTTTCACAATGATTTTGTATTTGTAAAATGGAGCACCTAATACAGAACTAGGAGTAAGTTGTAAGGAGTTATCCTGCCCCTCTTTCCTCAGTAATTTCTCCCTTTGATTTTGTGTAAAAAGCTGTTCTCCCCTGCAACAAAGGAGTCCTGCTGTCATTACTCACTAAATATTGCAGCTGTATAAAATGTCAGTGTTGTCTTTAGTCTAAAATCCCTCAGTCCATCTGACTTGTTCCATACATCAGAACCCATCTCCCGCAGCCTGGCAACTATCTCCGTTGCTATAGGAACGGTTCCACGATCCTTTCACGGAGAACCTCAAGCATTCCCATTTCTGTGGCTGCTACAACACCTCCACTCCTTGCTCGTTTCATTCACTGGCTCACTCCCATCGTGAGATCGTCTCCTCCCAGTTTAGAGAGTTGCTCAGCAATTCCGGGCTCATAAATGAAAGAACGTTCATTAGCTGAAGGGAAGTCACCCAGTACTCCGAGGTGCACGTTTGACTGGGATGTCGATACTGCCATTGGGTTTATTTAATATGCAGGCGTACAGTGGAATTACCATCCCCTAATGTGCATTAAATTTGCACTTAATAGAAAACTGTCAAAATTCCCAGCTTCTGCACCCTTGTCTGCAGTTATATCCCAAAGAGCAAAAGTTTCTGAGAAACGTGTGACCTCGGGTGTGAAACCCCCAGGTAACATAACCCGTGTTAGCCGAGGAGCAGCTTCCTCCTGGTGTGTTTATCATGAGGTTGGGCGTTACGTGGCTGTCACGCCTGGCCTTGGGGAACTGCCCTGACCAGCATGTTGAACCCTGCTCCGTGCTGGAGAGCAACCGGCCGAGTGTTGCTGTTGGGCTGTGGGGTTGAAGATTGTGGGGGTCCCTGGGTTTGCACCTCCTCTGGGCCACAGACTGTAAGCAAAGGTGGGTTCAGTCTGCCTTCCTCCTTCTGTGATCCTGATAATTAAATGATAGAATTATAGAATCACTGAAGGGTTTGGGTTGGAAGGGACCTTAGAGATCATCCAGTGCCACCCCCTGCCATGGGCAGGGACACCTCCCACTAGCCCAGGTTGCCCAAAGCCTCATCCAGCCTGGCCTTGAACACCTCCAGGGATGGGGCATCCACAGCTTCTCTGGGCACCCTGTTGGTTGAGGGCTTACTCTTCCACTTATGGAAAGGTTTCACTGGAATAACATGAATTTTGAGTAAGATGGTATTAGAAACACATTTGGGGGGCATTATTTTTGTTCGATTTATACATGCATCTAACCAAGACTGAGTTATGCTTTTGTCCTGCTGGAAATACTGGGCACATCGTGTCCTGGGGTTCCCCACACAGGAACAAAGGGAGAAGCCTGGGGCATCTGGTGGCACAAGCAGATCTCAGCTCAGCAAGATCCTGTGCTGGTAACGAGGTGGAGGGGCTGGGAGAGGGGCCGTGGTGGGAAAAGCCTGGAAGCTGTGGCATGAGAATTTTCCTGCACATCAGGTACCCTGCCAGAGCTCTACCTCTGGGGAAACAGCAGCTGAAGGTTTAGGTAAGGAATAATAATGCGGAAAATCAAATAAGAATGAGGGAGAAACAAGCAGAAGAAAAGATTTCTCATCTGCAAAATACTAAGTAATGCTCCCAATCAACATTGGCTCCGTGCAGCCCCAAATCCTCCGAGACAGCTCGGAGAATCCCTACTCATTGACTGGGGGGTTTAATTTATTCTTTGCAGCCAGACAGTGCTCCCGTTCCGGCTCGCGGGCACAGCAGCCAACGCTCCCCCCGCTGCTGATCAAACAGGCGCCGCCGAAGCTGGGCTGCTCCTGCGGGAAAAGTGTCGGAAGCTCACGGCTGCGGAGTAATGCGGAGACAAAGCATGGGAGAGAGGGAGACAAAAGGGCTGGAGCCCCAGAAGATGTGATCCACCCTGTTAAAGGAACCGGCCGTCGCCTCTGCAGCTGTGTTTATGCTGCTTCCCACAATAGGCACCAGCCTCTCATCCCCCCGGGAGATTTTTACAGCCTTCATCCACCCTGCACACAACCCAGCCCGCACAGCTCCTCTCCAGCACTGACCTTTGCATCCCTCCTGCTTCCCCCGATCCCCAGAGCCCTGCCCGCAGGAGCTGACCCCCCGGGGCTCTCCATCCAATGTCACCTGGACCCAATGAAGCAGACCCCGAAGTGCCACGGATGGATCCCAGGATTCTGATTTTCCTGCTCTACGTGATGATCCTGCACGAGCTGGTGAGCGGCTGGATGGAGTACCAGAAGCAGATAGCCAAGCCCAAGAAGCAGGCGGGTCCCGTCTGGTCTTCGAGGTGAGTTCATGGCGGTTATTTTTGCGAAAGGTGAACAGCTCAGGTGTGTTTGGATGGGGAAGGTTGCCTTTTGCATGCGTATATCGGTCCGTACAGATATGTGCGTGCGTGTATCATCTGTTGTGTATTAATGCACAGAGGTAGGATTAGGGTCTGTTAATCCTTTGAGCCTCTGTTGTCTGGACATAGTGTGCATTTGACACAGTTGCAGGTAAACATGCCCATAATTTGTTTTTTTATGTGTGTGGAAATGTGCAGTAACTCAGCATATTTCCTGTGACTCAGGTTTCTGATCGACATACCTGGATGAGAAAAATGTGGGTAGCGTAAGGAGCTCCGCTTCACGCGTGATATTCATCAATGAGGCACAAACCTCTAGGGACTCTGCAATCAGAGTGTTTCATGTGAAATCACCAGCGTGCATGGCACTATCTCGCGTCTCCTCCCACTCCCTGGGCTGTGCCCACTACGCTCATCCCTGCCTTGTTTTCTGCCCAACAACAAAAATGAGCTGGAGGAATTAGAACGGAAAAGAAAAATGCTGCATGGCCTTAAAATTCAGATATTTCTGCAAGCGTTGTTTAACTGTTGTTCACCTGTAATGCTGTTTGGGGTAAAGGTGGTCTTAATATTGCTGGAGTCTTACAATGAAAGATATCCTGACAGCTATCCATCAGCTGTGCGGTTAGAGACCCGCACCCCGGGACCCAGCTCTCGGGCAATGGTCCACCAGCACCTCGGAGCTTTGGACACAAGAAGATGCCCGTGACCCAGTTTGCTCCGGGTCTGGCAGCTGCAGCACAAGTGTGCAGAGCTCACAGCTCACTCTTGATCCTAATCCTGATCCTAATCCTAATCCCCTGCCGTGCAGCCATCCCAGCCCCAGCACAGCCCCACCGGGCTTGGCGCTGCACGTGCACACCCCAAACGTGTCTCCATAGACGAGACCACCGAGAGGACGCAGCGGTGCAAGGATGCGCCCGGGGCTTGCCAGCAGGTACCAGCCTCTGCATCTGCAGTCCAGGGATAAATCCACCGCTGAATCGCCCGCCGCACCAGGCACTGTCTGGTTGTACCAGGGAAATGATGAGCGCTGGGGACGCAGCCATGGGTGGAGACAGCTCCATGCAGAGAGAGCCAGAAATCCCCGGAGCTGGCTGGGTTATAGCGGGGGTTAGGGCAGATTTCCTCACTGTCTTCGAGGAGGAGTGCAGGAAGGTGTTGGACAATAACTTGTGCTGAGGTCTGAGGTACCCCAGGGCTAGCAAAGGGATTCCATGCAGAAAACTGAATGGAATAATTTCATTTACTGGAGGCCAGACAACTTGCATCAAGCAGCCAGGATAATGTCATAGGACTGATTCTTTCTTTAAGAGAACCTAAGAGAATTAGGTACCCCATCAAACCCCAAAATCTCCAGAGGCTGCCATCTAACCCCACTTGTTTGGGGAGGTGGGACAGTCCTGGTTTCAGCTGAGATGGAGTTAACTTTCCTCGTAGCTGCTACAGTTTTACCCGGTAAGAGGCTACGGGATAAAACTACACCAGGGAGCAAGCCGGATGACTTGCCCCATCCCTGGAGGGGTTCAAGGCCAGGCTGGATGAGGCTTTGGGCAACCTGGGCTAGTGGGAGGTGTCCCTGCCCATGGCAGGGGGTGGCACTGGATGGGCTTTAAGGTCCCTTCCCACCCAAACCCTTCTGTGGTTTGCAAAGGGTCCCCCACCCTGGGGGCAATCCCAGATGTCTCCATTGGAGCCGAACGCAGCCCCCCTGCCCAGCCTGGCCCTGCCCTCCTCTGACTCCAGCCGGTTTGGGAAGGCAGAGCCACCAGGTCTGTGCATGTCCCATGGATCGGTCACAGGTTGTGCCACAAACAGGTGAAGCTCTGTGGGCTGGAGAACTGGAAATTGCAGAATGAATTGGGATCCTCTCAGTGGCATTGAGGTTTTCCTGCACGGACACCCCAATTTGGCGGTAGCCTGGGCTCGTACACCCCCACTGCTATAATGCTGAAGCTCTCTCGAGTGCTGAGCCCTTGAGACCAGGTGTCCCAGTACTCAGGCAGCATAGCTGGAGCCAGATGTTCACCCTTCATCTTGGGCTTAGAAAATGCTCAGAAATTATTGCGACTTCTGTAGCCTGGGCTCTCCAAAGAGTCCAAGCCAGGGATCAGCAGCGCAAGAAAACATCCTCCTGCCGTCCATCCTCCCGCATCTGGGTGGGAGCACCGCAGCACGCAGCCAGCTCAAAAGTGAGATCCACACCCGTTGGTTTAACGCTGGACCAGGTTCCGTCTGTCTATGCCAGCCTGGCCCCAGGATCACCCGTCCTCGCGCAGCTGATGCGGTGCCAGCACGAGAGCGCAAAGGCAGCCCCAGTAATCGGCTTGGGTTTAATTGACAGAAAGTGATGCCCGCCCACGCCTGCGCCATCGAACGCGCGGATCTGGGGCACCCAGCCCTGCTCAGCCCCGGTGCTGGCAGAGCCCCATGGGTGCTCCCGCGATGCCGCGGCCACTGAACCGCTGCTCGGTCCCATCTCGAGCTGGGGGGGGATGAGAGCGAGGGGCTGGTGCGATGTGACATCCCAGGATTACTGACGTTTAGGAAGGATTTGCAGACATTGCCAATGAAGTCACCCAAAACCTTCCTGTAAGAGCTTAAACCTGAGATAGCAGCCTGGCAGAGCTCCTGGGGGGGACGGATGTGGGGCCACCTCGTGTCCCAGCACAGCTGGAGCTGGGCCAGCGCTGTCGAGGTGATGCTTCATCTGCCACAGGGCCTGAGCTGCCGCCTCCCAGCCTGGCTGTTAAAAGTAATTAACTTGAAAACCGATGAGGAAATTAAGTTATAAAGCAGCGAGCTAATGAGAACATGAGAGAATGGTCTGCTGGCTGTACCCTGGGCACAGGCAGGGACGTCGGGGCCCTTCCTCCGTTTGTGGCTGTGCAATAGTAACAAGCTCTGTTGTAAAGCAGCTTTTTCTCACGTTCGCAGCTTTTCCCCAGCTCTGTCTTCCTCCACTCCCGCAGCGGCTGGCGGCTCCCCCACCCCTGCCTCCATTCATCAGCTGCTTCTGGCATCCCACGTCACTCCTGCTGCCACTAGCCTTCCCTCCTGCCCCCCCCCCACCGCTCCCGGGTGCAGGGGGAAATGGTATCCGGAGGGTTTTTTATTGACAAAGCCCCTGGGGATCCTAGGAGGAATGTCTCTGAGCAGGATCTGGAGAGAGCAGAGATCTCCAACAGCCAGCCCCAGGGATCACCCGCCCTTGTGCAGCGATGGGGAGCGGACACACTTCACCCCGTATAGGGTGCACATCTCTGCAGACAGCGCTGTGCCCCACGTCACCCCCCGCGCTGGCAGGAGGACGGGTGCGTTCACTGCGACAGTCTTTTACAATCGTTGCAAAAGCTAGATATAAAAACGGGTAGTGCAAGTGTTAGCCAGGAGGAAGGAAAGAAGAGCTGGAGACACAGCGCCTGGGGAGAGGAGGAATGCCGGGGCAGGTGGGACTGGGCATTGGGTCAACCCTGGAGAGACCCCCGTGAACACAGCCCCCGGCTCCTGCAGCCCAGCTGGCAATGCCAGGATGTCCTGGGCATCTCTGCGCGGGGCGTGGGTGATGGTGGCACAGTTGGGTTGTGGTGGTGTTAATTGTGGTGTGGTTGGTTCATGGCGTGGTTGATCGTGGCATGGTTGGTTCACACCCTGGACCACCCCCTTAGTGAATGTGGACAGCAACAAGGGTGGCAAAAGCCCGGAGAAGTGCCCGGTGTGCACGTTGTTGGGTTTAGCGGTTTTAAGGAAAACTGCTCACAGGTCTGTGAAGTGGAAGTTTCCAAGAGCTGGGGGTTTGGTTTCGGTGACCTGCCTGGCCAGAGGTGATGGTCCTCGGGGCTCTGATGGGCTGTTGGTGGGTTCCTGAGCTCACGTCTGGGCACTCATGGTTCAGCAGCTGTTTCCAAGACCTCCAGCAGCTGGGGGAGGAAGGGTCCCCATCACCCAGGTGCACAGGAGAGGCTCACCCACCCCTGGGCTCTGCGGTCCGGGCACCTGGAGCATCAGGAGCTGCCATAGGATCCCACACTGTCCCTCCACTGGCAGCAGTGGTGGTGAACCCCGTTCTCCTGACCCAAACTCCCTGTCCTTGCAGGAGCCCTTACTAGACCCTCCCCAGTAACTGTGTCTCTCTTTGCTCCTCACCAGCCACACCACCAGATCGAACCACTCCAGCTTCTCCAGGCCTCTGGTCCACTCAGTGCGCAGGGAGCGGTACAGGGACTGGAGGAAACCGGGACGGATCATCCGGAAAGCATAAGGACGTGTCTGTTGGGGAGAGATCACTGAGCCCAAGGCAACCATCCGTCATGAGCTCTGCTCTGACTGACCACCTCTCAGCAGCAACCAGCACGAGAGCATCCTCCAGGCACCCCGACCTGCATCCTGCAGCTTTCTCCTTTGCACCGAGCCTGGCACAGCCAAGGACCGAGCCCCTTCCTCCTGGGAACCCGTCCCTGCGTGGTGAGGAGCCGTGATGGAGACACCTCCACCAGCAGCAGGATCACTGGAGGTGGGATGAGGCTTTTGCCACCCAACGCAGCCAAGTGACTTTTCTTTCTTCTTCCCAAAGGGTCAAGTAGGTGGAGAGTAGATTTCTTGGGGGAAGAATGAAATTTGCTCCTACACAGGCAACCCTGGGAAGCCTCCAGACGGTTTCAGTCTCCTCGCCTTCCATGCCAGGACTGCGTGGCTGGTGACCAGCATTTCCCAAAGTGACTGGAAAGTCTCTGGTGTCCAGTTTGTCACCATTCCCAGGAGAGCTTGCCTCCACTGGGCCTCCCAGAAGTCACAACGCTTTGGAAATGCTGGCTCCCCGGTAAGTCTCATTCACTGGGAGTCTGTAAATTCTACGATTCTATAAATTCCATGATTCTATAAATTATTTTTTTCTGCTTTTCTTCACCCTTTTTAAATGAGTTACTCCAGGGTGGAAGGGGAAAGCGCCCTGAACAGTGACTCAGAGTTATGCCACCAAATGCAATTTACTGCAGTGACCTTGTAATTAGCTTTCTTTGGAGCATTCCCAGCAGTGGAGCCGAATGTAAGAGCGACTTTCTAATGAGCAGATAGATGGGAACGGAATACAATATTGCTCTTTTATGAGCATCTGGGATTTAGGCATAAAATTAGCTTTTTAGAGGCAAAAGTTGTCACATCCTGCCACCCCCCCGTAGCAGTTGTACGCAGGATGGGAATCGCTGGGCGCTGGAGGGATTCTGCCACCGAGCTCCTGACAGCAAATGTCCGTGGCCAAGCTGCCTGCCTTATTTGCTGAACAGAATGTTTGGCTCGAAAGCAGCCTGTTTTTCTCGTTGCCAACCATTTATAAACCTGACTCAGGCTCCCAGACGCATTACCCAGAAGTAGAGAAGGGAAGGGAGTCGGAATAGATTATGCATTCATTATCCCGAAGTAGCCACCAGATACATTTGCCCACTTGTCTGCTGCTCGGTTGTTTGCAAATTGTTCCCGGCGGTTGACGCCGTGTTTGCTCAGTCCCCTGCAGCAGGAGTCACCTGGCCCTGGGCAGAGCTCTGCGTCCCAGCCAGGCTTCCAGACCCTGTGTGCAAAGTGGGGCACACGAGGGGCTGGGGTTTGGCTCCTCCGGAGTTAAATATCAAAAGGAAGCTGCTGAACCCTGCTCTTGGTGTGCCCCATCCTCTATCCCAGGCAGGCTCGATAAGGGACTCGGAGGCAGAGCTCTGCTGTTAGGGGAGATGATGTTTTGGCCTTGGGAGATGAATTTCACACCTTGGCTTTGGATATTTTTTAAAAAGGAGATAGGCGTAGCAACGAACGCTTTGTGCACATTTCAAAGCATAAACTCCCTGCAAAGACGTGCCTCAGCTCTGTGACACTGTGGCTGTTTCCCGAGGCGTCCGCTGCCTGTCCCAGTACATGCAGGTGCACCCACAAGTAACAGAGCAAGAGAGGCAGGTGTTGGGAGGAAACATGTTCAGAAAGCGTTTCTGGGTGGTGGGGACTTTGCTGTCCTAGAGCTGAGTCTGCCCTGGTCTTACAGGGGACACACAGCTGATGTTCTCCCCGCTCTTCTGCTAGAGCGTGTGTGGGTTTGCCGGGAGCACTTTGCAAAAAGTGTTGAAATTTAAAAGTGGTGCAGGAGAGGACTGGACTCGCTGCATGAGCTGGGCTCCCAGCCTCAACGGGATGGACAGACCTGAGTGGGGACAGACGTGTCCTGAGCAGGGACAGACGGACCTGAACAGAGCAGGCGGGTGTCCTGACTGCTGCACCCTTCAGGAACGGTGACGGGAAAGGAATGCCTTGCTCTGTTCATCAGATGCTGGATTTATCCCTGTGAATGTTGTCGTGTTTACTTCCAATAAACTCTTTTACACACATACGGTGTTTAGGTTGTCTCCGTTCCCATTCAGACCTTGATCTCCACTGGTTTAGGCTTTCCCAGCCCAGGAGCCAGCAAAGGTAATGAAACCACCCCAGAGGGACCGCTGGTGGGGTCAGGGGTGATCCAGTGTGGCTAATAGCATCTTTGCTGGATTTATCACACAAATGTTTGTTCTCTCATCCTTTATGCAGAGGAACACGTAACTCCGACCGATGGGTGTAGGCTTTGCTTTTTTCTTTTGCAAGTGTTCAAGTTGCTCTGCAGCTCTCTTGGAGGAAGTCCTGCCCAAGAAACGCACCTCGTGGTGGGAGCCGACGATGACAGAGAGCTCGGGATCCACCAGCCTTCAGTGGTGTGGAGCCAGAGACCCGAGAGAGTGACACAACCCACAGCCTGAGCCCAGACCCCCGGGGGCTCCCCTTCCCCTTGGTATTGGCACAATAACTGGGTTGACTGAAAGCCCAGCCTAACAAGGACGCAGTCGAGGGCGGCCAGCTGGTAAGTGAAGTCCCCGGGGGGGTTGGGGCTGACGCTGCACCCTCACCCCGCTGTTCCCCCACAGCACCCCTGAACACATGTTGACCTCCGTGCAGGGGAGGGGGCGAGTCCACAGCAAGGACAGGACACACAAGAAATGACCCCAAACACAAGAGACCCCACACACTGCAGCGAGCAACGTCTCCAGCACAAAACCAGCACAACCTGCACTGAGCTCTGCTCTTTATTATACAAAAAAAAGGATATACCCCCCAAAAGAAGGAAAGCAATGAGCACAGTGCTGGCTGTGAGCCCCTCGCCCCTGGCCATGGCCACGGCACACCTCCTTGAGCACAGCGCGATGGGAAGATGTCACCTTGCGTGGCTCCCAACCGCGCCAGTGAAGTCCCGGGCGGGAGGCTGCGGGGGCTGCCGGCTCCATTCGAAATAGACTCCGTGGGCTGGAGGCTGTACGCTAAACTGCACTTTCTTAGAAATTTCCCTTTTGGCTTGAAATGGCTCAGAGAAGTTTCCAACCCCTCCAGGGTGAGCGAGGAA
This sequence comes from Pterocles orientalis, assembly GCA_011057875.1. Taxonomy (NCBI): domain Eukaryota; kingdom Metazoa; phylum Chordata; class Aves; order Pterocliformes; family Pteroclidae; genus Pterocles; species Pterocles orientalis. The sequence goes on along the minus strand of WKFP01014755.1, from coordinate 652,507 downwards.
AAGCCCCCATCGCCCCAGTGCTGGCTGCCAGCAGGAACCTTCAGGGAGGTTTTAAAGCACCAAGTTTTGGCCATCTGTGGAATAATCTTCCTGCAGGGACTGTCTCAAAGAGTTCATTGGGATGGAGCATCAGGATTTCACCCTCTGGGCTTTTCATCTCCGCAGGGATGTTGTCCTGCCTTACAAGGTAAAGGGTTTGTACAAGGTAGAGCTGGTAGCAGTGGGTTTCATGAGTTGGGCTTGGACCAGAAGGCTGCTGGAGTCAGCACACCAGAGATCATCTTCTGAATGAAAGCCCTTTGGGGGTTTTCTTTTGCTTGGGAAAGAAGCAGGGAGACAGTTCCAGAAATTCACATTTCTGACCTGCAGTACGATCCTTGGTTGGAGTATTTGGTGTCACTCGGGGGCACACCTCCCCTCCAGATCCTATGATCCTACTGAATCTGCAGTTTTTACTGAGCCGAAAGAGCAAAAAGCCCCCCAGAGCTGCTGGATTTAAACGCTGTAGCAGGGGGAGCGGGAGGCAGCACTTCTTGGGCTGGCCAGGCTTTCTACAGATCAAAAATAGATCATAATGTTAAAAAATATTATAACCTGGGGGGAGGAGAGGGACTCTTGCAGCCCTGTGTTTCACACTGGAGGATGCAAGAGAGCAGTCCTGGGGGCACTGGTTGCATGAGCTTCGAACTGGAGTTTCATAATGGAAAGTGAGGAGCAAAAATGACGTTCCAGAGCTGTAATGTGCCAGGTGCTCCAGGCCTGCCCCTGCCTGGATTAATCTCTGTGTAAAGACCCAGCCCAGCAGAGTGGTGCTGGGGAAATGCAGTTGCACCTTTGAGCAAGTTTTCCTGTTGTTGTAGGGTTGCAAACTGTGGGAAAGAACACAGCGGAGCAAGTGCTAGAGCTGGGGGCCAGAGAGAGGAGATGCTCTTCTAGTTAAGGCAACAGCTTGGAAGTTCAGGGTTTATTTTTAGGCTTCACTGTAAACTTAGTCTGTGAGCATTACACAGGATCCATGTTTTGCTTTTCCATCTCTCACATAGATCTGAATTGTCCTTGGACTCGCAAACAAGAGGCAAATACACAAAGGTCTGAGTAGAGCATTGCAGCTGGCTTTCAGTAGAGCACGATGAGCTCCTGGAAAAGCCCTGGTGACCCCATGCTAAGAAAACCACCGTGGGACCAAGTCTTGTACGACCTGGTGACATGGAGGTCCTGGTCCCATGCTGATCCACCAGCTGTTATTTTAGATTTTGGTATTGAGCTCACCGAGCAGCACAGCAAAGGCGGTGCTGTGGGATAGAGGGTTGTTAAGAGACTATAAACCATGGAAATACCTTGGAGTGCGAGCAGATAGTGACTTTCCGTGGTGCAGCTGGGTTCAACCTTTGGATGAAGGCAGTGGTTTCTTCCCAGGTGACACCAAACCCAAACCACCTGTCAGGCTCTGCAAAGCACAGCAGCACTCTGCGGAGGTTTGCACCGTGTGGTTTTGCACAGTATGGTTCATTGTGTTGCGGTTTGCATCACACAGTGCTGCAGCACATGGCACACAGGGGAGCAGGGGTGTTATAAACAGGTCCTACCCCAGGGTGAGAGCCACCCTCAGTGTTTCAGCAGAAAACTATCACTTTGGGCACAAACACTTCATTCTTCAGATCCCCTGGTTTTCCCCTCCTCTCCCAGGGAAATAGCCTCTTTGCATATTAAACGAGACGCTGGATGATTGAGCTGTTGAGAGGTTTTCTCATTATGCCAGAGCCCTTCTCAGCATTTCCAGTGGTCGCCCGTGGGAGGAAGGACTCCCTGGGGCCAGCTGGCTGCTGACGTAGGTTTGGGGAAAGCCCTTGTCTTCGCCACACCACACAGGGCTGAGGATCTATTTCATCCGTTGCGTTCGGGCCCAGCAGCACCGATCGGGTGTGTGGGCAGCCTGCACTGACAGAGGCTGCTTGCCCAGCAGGATTGATGGCCACTTAGCCACATTTTTAGCTGGTGACTTGCAAACATTGCTTCCTGTTTGTGAGATGATAAAACTTAACCGCAGCCTGGATGAACATGCCATGCCAAAGCTCAGCTCATCCCGCTCCCATGTCATTTACTGGACGCTGCCTTGACTCGGTGCTGTTGTGAAAGCTTTCTTCCTCTTCCACAGAGCAGGTGAGATGGGCAGGGACCTCTGGAGGTTGTCTGGTCCAACCCCCTCTTCTCAAACAGGGTCACCAGAGATGGTTGCCCAGGACGGTGTCTGCGTGGCTTTTGAGCATCTCCAAGGATGGATGGCCCTCCTTTCGCCAGCTGCCGGGGCCGCCCTCCAGCATCACTGGCGGGGTGGCTTCTCGGTGGGTGGGGCAGAGTCCTGGGAGCCACCCGCCTTCCTCTTCGGAGGGCGCCGGGAGCAGCCCCCTCCCGGCCTGGGCCCTGCCGCAGCCTCCCCTGGCTCCTGGTGTGGCTCTTGGTGCTCCCCTGGGATGGGAGTGGGGACAGAAGGGGGGCAGTCCAGACCCCCTCCAAGAGCAGCGGTCGAGGTGCCCGGGAGCTCCTCTGCATCGGCTGCAGCAGCACTGCTGGAGGGGGCTGGTGAGGGCGCAGGAGACCCTCCTGGGGCGGCAGCAGAGCTGGTGCTGGCCATGGGGCTGCGGCTTCGATCCCGTCCCCTTCCCTCTTGGAAACCAGGGGACCTGGTTCTGACCCCGAGGTTGCTCTCCCGTCTCTCCTCCAAACCCCTGGCAGCACGGGAGGTGTCCCGGAGCAGGTGGTGGTAGGCTGCCCTCCCGCACCGTTCCACCGTGAACTCAATGAGTCCTTGCACAAACACTGTTGTGTGGCTTCCCAGGTCGTCCGACAGCACCGGGACCAGCTGCTCCTCATCCAGATCCAAGAGGGGCAGGACAGCCAGGATGAAGTCCTGCAGGATGAGCACCTGCTGAGAACTCTCTTCCCCAAAGATGCTCCCCAGCTCCTGACGCAGCCAGGGACGCAGGGGCCGGAGGAGATCTGGGTGCTGGCGGAAGAGGAGCCGCCAGGTGCTGCTGGGAATGGCCCCCAGGAACTCTGCATCCAGTGCTGTTGGCATCGCTGGTCTTAGAGGGAGCTCTTCAAATTCATCCTCCCGCAGCAAGTGGCGGATGGCAGTCATCCTCCTCCTGCAGAGGGGACACTGGATCTTGGTCTCTGCCCACTGCCAGATGCAGATGAAACAGAAGCGGTGGAGGCACGGGATGGTACAGGCTGCATTGTCCCAGGTGTCAAGGCATATGGGGCAGCGGTCCTCTGAGGCCGTGGCCATTCTCTGCACACACTGTTTTAATAGATGCAACATGAATGCAACAGAAATTACTGTCTTTTTCCCCAGACTAGGAGAGGTTTGAGACCTGTCTACAATTTCCACGTTCTTGAGTGACAAGCACCCCATCCTCCCACTCCTCCTTGTCTTTAACTTGTATTAGACAATCTGCAAGACAGGGACCACCAGTGTCTGGACTGCACAGTGCTCCCTGGCACAAGGAGGCTGGCACGTGGAAGAGAAGCCCAGGTGCCTCAAGAAAGGAACCTGCACAGTTCCCCCCCAGGGTGACGTTTCCCCGCAGACCTCACCTCTGCTGTGGCGAGCGTTCCTCCTGGGTGCCCCAGCTGCCTGAACCGGGCAGGGCTGGGGACAATCCTGCAGTGGCTCTGGGGATGGGCACTGAGAGCTGTGGCCACCAGTTCCCAGGGCACAAGCCCAGCACTGAGCCAAAGGCTTGCTCTGCACTCCAAGCCTCGCCAAAGCGCTCAGCTGGAGTGAAGGTATGAGCCGGCTGGGAGAGTCTGGGTGCCCGAATTTGAGCAGCCAGGGCCACGATGTCACAGTGCATGGCTGGGTGATGTCACAGTGTATGCTTGAGGGGTGTCACGGTGCACAGCTGGGGGTCTTCACAGTCCTTCACTGGGGGATGTCACGGTCCCTTGGCTGCAGGATGTCACTGTGGGCTGTTCTTGCCTGCGGCACTCGCTCCACCAGCCCTGATGCCCCGGCACACACCTCGGGGTTTACCCCTGCTCACTCCATCTCCCACGTCTTCTCTCATGTGCTTGGCATCGGTGCTTCATGCCACCCACCGAGGCCTTGGTCGTGTCTTCCTGGGGCTCCGTCAGCTGGCTCTGGCCTGAGGTGGCACATGTCTCCAGGCACACACAGCAAGGGGGTTCCTGGGGAGCCCAGCACAAAACACCTGCTAGGGTCAGTCCTACTGGAACTGGCACAAACCCAACCCAAACACACTTCTGCAGGGAAAGGAGCAATCTCTGGTTGCCTTGCAGCTCCTTTTCTCTCTGGAAGAAGACAACATTTGTTTGCTCCCCATTATCAGATGTGGCTGCACCCTGTAAACCCGCTGGGGTCCAGGCTGGAGCTGGTGTATGCTGGTCGGCAGTGGGTCCTGCAGGACCAACATCGCCCTGGCACGCACTGAGCACACGATAGCTGGTCCACACCAACAACCTCCCCAGCACCTCGCTGCCCCAAGGCAGGGACCAGCCTTTCCAAGCCCAGCCCAGCTGTAAAGGATTAGCCTACAAAAAAAAAAAATCAGTGCCAGCCACCATCATGAGCTTGGCACACAGGTCCCCTGGGGACGTCCCTCCAGAGCAGCACAGGGAAGCCCTGGGGCACTGTCACAGAGCAGGGACATGCTGCTGCTTGCTGCACCGTGGAGCAGCTGAGGGCATCCCTTTCCCGTGCCCAGCGCCCCAACGTGATCCCTGCTCAGGCACTCTCCCAGCTGGATAAAGCACAGGTTGTGCCTGTGGGAAGGGAAAACAGAGGACCAAGAGCAGTCATGTTTGTACCTGCGGGGAGTTAGTTGTCTGCCTAAGAAAAAAATAACCAAAAAAAAGTGTTTCTGCAACCACAGCAAGGGGCTGGAGGGTCGCGAAGGCCAATGGGCACCATGCAGCACCTGGGGCTCTGTTTAGAGCCGGCTGCCCTGGAGAGCTCGCCCCGGCTGCGGGAATCCAGCTCGGAGAGGGGCAGAGGCACGAAGCACCACCATGGCCCCAGCGCCTCGTCCCGCCAGCTGCGGGGTCCCGTCATGCTGTGCCTCAGCTTCCCTCCCTACCCTCGTCTGCTGAAGATTGTCACCCATCCTGAGGATGGAGAGTTGGGGGAGGGATTTCTTCCTCTGCTCAGGAAAGCTTTGGGATTGAGGTCTTGATCCCATCGCAGGCCATTCCCCACTCCCGGGGGTTGCTGGGGAGGGGGACGGTGCGGGGTGGAGGGTGATTGTCCCCCACAGCTGGGGGTGGGAGGACACTGAGCCCAGGGTGCTGCCTGGGGCTGGGCAGGGCTGCGGGACCCTCAAGCACCGGGACGTGCCTAGTAAGTGCCACCCATGGTGATACTTTGGCTTCCTGCAAGGGTGGGTGATGTGGGAGGGTCACGGGGTGTGCGTGGCGCAGCTGGGGCTCAGGCAGCAGTACCCCAGGGACTGGCACTGTCCCCCAGTGTGGGTGTCCCAGCACTGAGCTCCCCAGGGCCCCCCAGCCCAGCCTGCGGCGAGACGCTGGCTCCTGGTCTCCAGCCTCCCTGGAGGTCACCAGGGATGGGAAGAGGGTGGCACCTGGGTGAGGAACCTAGAGGAGGGTCCCCATCCTCACCTTGTGCCATTGGTCTCGCAGGATTTGGAGCACCCTGGCAAGGGTCCCCTCTAAGCTTGGTGGGCCCGGGCTTGGTGGCACATGCTGATAAGCCACAGGGTGTCCGTTCATCAGGGACATCACTTGCTTGGGCTGCTGACGCACTGGGGACTTTGGGGGATGACACCCCCTGGGGACTGTGATGGCAATGCTACAGCAGGAGCAGCTCTGTGTGACCTGTCTCCCCCCGCAGCCCCCAGCCTGGGGCAGCCTCCCTCCCCCAAACCGAGGGATATCGTGACTTGTCCTTGAGGACTTCTTCCCAAAAAAGTCTGAAGAAGTCCTCGAGGACTCAGCTGGAGAGGGCTCAGCAGAGGGACCGTGTGTCTGGGAATGGGGATCGGGGCTGGTTAAAAGTGCAGAGAAGCACCCAGGGGGTCTGCCCAGGGCTGACACAGGGTCTCGGTCCTGCAGGATGCTACATTCAGCTTTCCTCCATGGCTTTGTCTGCTCTGGTTTGTCCCATGGCCACCTAAGCCGTTAGCCAAGAGGCCAGCAAGAGCCCCTGGCTTCAGCGGCAGCTCAGGCGTGAAATTACACCTGTAATTAGAGCGTCCCTGCCGCTGCACTGGGAGATGAGTGGTGCGTTAGGGACACCACTGGCCCCTGACTGTTGTACAAGGAGCAATCAGTGACTTTACAGCCTGGCGAGGCTGGAGGGTGGAAGAGAGGGGTGAGTGAAGGCACAAGAGCCTTGCTGCAGCTGTGTGGGTAGCGGCGCACTGGCCAGCAGCCTTGGAGACACCAACCGAAGGGGGGAGCAGAGAGAAATCAGGTCCTTGCAAGGGGATTTTGCAGCCCAATTTTGGGGCAGCTGAAGAGGAGGGTGTTGGAGGGGTTTTTGACCCCATCCTGGGGAGTAAAACAGGGGAAGGGGATGGGGCAGGGGTGGCCCAGGGTGATGCTCTGGGGGTTCAAGGCCAGCTGTGTCACCTGTGTCAGCCAGCACAGGGGGGTCCCCAGGGCCCAGCTCTGGATGTGTCAGGGTGGCTCTGGCTGTGTCAGGGTGCTGGAGTCCCCCTGGCCAGGCTGAGGGCTCAGCCCTTGGGGTACAGCCCCCCTGCTCCCATGTGCCTGGGGGCTGCCATGCGGGGCTGTGCCCGCTCTGCCCTTGGGGCTCTTCTGCCCCATGCCATCAGGTTGGCTTCTTGGGTTTGGCTGCTAATGGGCTCCAGCAGCATCAGCCCTGGGTGCAATGATGTCCCTGGGGGTCAGGCAGAGAGAGCCCCAGGGGCAGGGGATGGTGGGGGGCTGCGTTGCCAGCTCATCCCGGGACATTGCTGGGAGAAATTCCCAAGATTTGGGTAATGAAAGAAGTTGCATTTTGGTCTTGGTTTGGGGGGTGGGTTATATTGGGGACATGGAACGAGCACCCAAAAGGGCAGATAACTCCCAGGTGGTTGTTTTCATTGCACAAAAGTGAACCTGCATCAGCTGCACCTCTGCTGTGGGGGCTGGGAGCCAGTGGGGATGGGGATGGGGATGGGGATGCGGATGGGGTGAGGATGGGGATGGGGATGGGGTGGGGATGCTCTGCCAGGGGACAAAAGGCATTCCTTCTGCATCAACCAACTTGCAAAATGGGTTAAACCAGACCAAAATGAAGTGCTTAGCGGGCCTTTTTCCCCAGAGCAAGGGAGTTTCCAGGGCTGGCAGGTTTGGTGTAAGTTCACATGAGAGCCCTCCCGAGGGCAGCTCCCGGTTTGACCTTTGCAGGGTCTAAAATGAGTTACAGCCTTGGCCCGTCTCGAGTGCACCCGGCTGCTTGACTCTGGGATCACTCCAAGGCAACTTTTGCCAGAATTTGCCTTTTGTTTGTGCAAAGGGCTGGCAATAAGGTGTTTTTCTTTAAAAAAATAAAGCTTCTGCCCTGAAAATGTCTCCCCAGCTGCACTAATGGCCTCAGACGCTGCACAGCACCTCTTCGAGGCAGCTTCATTCTGGGCATCTAAGGCCAAATCCCACAAGAATTGCCTTAAAAGTGCTTAATTAGGGGTTTTTTCCCCCTTTGAAGTTCCAGCTCCTGAAAGCAGGTGATTGCAAGGAGCTGGCATTGCTTCTGCAGAGGAAAGCACTGGCTTGGGGTGAGCACCGGCGTAACAAAAACCAGCACCAAAGAGCCTCCTTCTATTTTCTGTGGGGAAAAACCCCTCACGTCTCCGGCAAAGTCACGTTGGTCTGGACACCCAGGCTGGCATCAGCGAGGGCTCGAGGGAAGTGAAAACGCTTTGCACTTGTGTAAGGCTGCAGAATCGGGTTGCCAAACAGGATACAGGCTGGGAAACCAGCTGGGCGAGGAGGCTGCGGTGAGCCGGGCGTCTTGCTCGGGTGCATCGCTTGCTGGCGCTTGTAATCCTATTTGCGATAAATGCTCGTTAATCTTTTCGGTGGTTCGCTGCTTATTTAGAGACTCTGCTCAGGGCACTTTGCTGTTGCGGGAGTTTTGATGAGCTTTGAGATTTAATTTTGCTAAAATAAATGCTGTCAATCAAAAATCCCCTGGCTCTGCGTCCTGGGAGGCTGGATGCAGCCCGGGGGGCGTTTCACTGGGCTCAATGGGACCCTCAGTCCTGTCCCCAAAGCAAAGAGCTGGAGAAAAAGCTGGGAGCTGGGTGAGACCCCACGGGACAGGGCTCCCAGCTGCACCATGTGGAGCTCCCACTCGGGATTTCTTTCTCTAAAGAGATGAGAAGGAACTTTCCCCATGAGTCACAGCTTGCAGGGTCCATCTCAGCAGAGGTCACAGGGAATTGGTCCTCGATGGCCAAGAAACCCTCGGTGCCCACTGCCCGTTCCCCAGCGCGCCAGGGCAGCCCGAGGCTCCCGCAGCCTTTCCTCCCTGGTGCTGGGCTGTGGGTGACCCAGGGGAAGGTTTGCGTGAAATTTAGGTTTTGTGTTAGGACACACCTAGGTTTTGTGTTCCTACTCGTGCCAAGTTGCCGCTCTGTGCTGCTTTTCTGCACCGGCCAGCTGCAAATTGGAGCTGCTTGGCCAGAGATCGGCGCCTCTTGTTTTGGCTTCCTACATGTCCCTTCTTTCCGCAACAATTTCTTTTCCTACAGCCTGAAGTGACAGCCAGATCATTAAAAGGAAAATTCAGATAAAAACCTTGCAGGTGGAAACTCCTTGGGGTTTGCAGCTGGGTTTTATTCTGTCTGTGGGCTGGAGGAGCGGGGATGCTCATGGGCTGCGTGAGGATGGTCAGAGGATGCTCGGGGGCTGTGTAGGGATCCTTGGGGATGCTCAGGGGCTGCACAGGGATGCTCAGGGGCTGTGTGGGGATGCTCAGAGATGCTCAGGGGCTGTGTAGGGATGCTCAGGGACTATGTGAGGATGCTCAGAGATGCTCAGGGGCTGTGTAGGGATACTCAGGGCTGTGTAGGGATACTCAGAGGATGCTTGGGGATGCTCAGGGGCTGTGTGGGGATGCTTGGAGCAACCCCTGCCCTGCGTCCCTGCTCTGGGATCCCCTTTCTGCTGCCTGCTGAGGGCAACCTTCCTCTAACAAATGCACACACATCCCTGAAGCTGAAAATAACCTCCAAAATCATTGATAAGAGCTTCCTGCAAACAGACCCAAACAGCAGTCTGTGCTGCAAGGGATCTTGGGCTTTTATTGGCAGCTCACAGGAGACCCGCGAGGCTGGAGGGGAATCAGCAGCATCCCCAGGAGGTATTTCAGACCTGCACAACCACTGCCCACCTTCTTTCCCTGCGTCCCTCCTGCATTTCCCGGGCTAGAGAAAACCGCCTCTTCCCCAGCGGTGCAGGAAAATTCCCCCCCACGCTTCCCCCAGCCCCTCTAATCCCTTTATGGTGTTTGTGCCGGGCTCCCTGCTCTTTGCCTTCCCTCTAATCTCCCCATCAAACAGTTGGGGCAGGAGACAAACCACCGCGGGCTGTTTGGAGCCAGGGAGAGGAAACGCTGCTGCCGGGGCTCGTGGTCCAGGGCTCCGGGAGATGCTTTGGGGGTTTAACCTGGGGCACGCGAGGAGAGGGACAACCAGTTCTGAGCATCACCCCGAATCCTGGAGGTCAATTCAGAGTCAAACCCAAACTCTTCATCCCAGAGTGTCTGCTTTCTGCTGTCCCCAAGGGTGAGCCCTCCCGGGGGTGGCGTGGGGAGGGATATGACCACCACGGCTGCAGGGTCCCCAGCCCCAAGACCCTGCCCTGCTGCAGCACCAGTTTGTAGCTGGGGTGAAGATGTTAAAAGTCACCCCAGGAGGTGAGTTAATCCCTGTTTAACCCCTTCTTGGTAAAGCATGTTGTTTTACTGAAGTTTTTCAACCTGGAAAATTTGCTATGGTTTTTTTTGATTATTTATATTATACCTTTGAGGTGTTTTGGCAAAGCTGGAAAGTGCTCGGGCTGATAACATCTCAAAGTCAGAGAGATAAAAACTGAAAGCATTTAAACCTTGGCCAGGTCCCCCCAGGAGAGCTCTCTGGGCATCACCAGCTGCAGGTTGATGGCCATCAGCCCCAGAAGAAAAGATGGGAAAGGTGACAGCCCTGCTGCGTCCTGCACCATTGCCAGGCGGTCCTGGCGGGTACCGGGCTGCCACCTCAGCCTCCACGTGGTCCGCGCTGTAGCAATAAAGCAGAATCAGCTCTTCTTCCCGCACTCCTTTATCTCCAGAAACCCCTCTGTGCTGTGCCGCAGCTTGAAAGGGTCTCCGGCAAAGTCCCCTGGAGATTTAATCTGTGACCTTTTACTTCTGCAAGGACATCCCCGCTCCTTCCCGCCTCCAGCTCCTCCGGCCGCCCGACCTTGGGCCGGTCACTGATTCCCGGAGCCGGGTGCTGGTGGTGGTTAATATTTACTGTACCTGGTGCGGCGGAGAGCGGGCAGCACCCGCTGATTGCAGAGAGCCAGGAGCACCTTGGCTGGAGCTTCTTAGGGGGAGAAAATATTATTCGGGAGGCTCGATGATCCGGGTGTGGATTGTGTTTGGTGTTATTAATGTAACGTAGAGCTGATGCTGGAATTAGGCTGTGCTGAGGTTAGACTTGATCCCAAGGTAGATGGAAAAAATGAATAAGCAGGTGTGCAACACTATATGGCAGAAATAATTTTTCCTGCTTGTTAAAATCCCCTTTGTCATGAAATAATTCGGCATCCATCATATATTCGGTGAGCTGCCTTGCTGGGGGGTTTTCGGCAAGGATGGGACCCTGCTGTGCGCCCACAGGCTGGCGTTGTCCCCGCTGTCCCCAAACAGCCATAAACACTCGGTGTTTGCCCTCCCGGGGCCGCGTGGGCTTTGGCCAGGTACGGGATTATCGGTGTTTATTCTGTCTTCCCTGTTTGGGTGTTCGGCGATTCCAGCTGTTCAAAGAGGAGCTCTGCTCCCTGAACCACGCGATTACGAGCGAGCGTTCCTGCAGCCTGAATTTTGTTTCATTTCTCGCTGGTTTTGAGGCCACTTGTGCTTTTGGGGTATTTCTGCCCAGCTGGGCACAGCCAGGAGGGACGCTGGGGCTTGTACCAGGAATAAAATGAGGCTCTGCGGTACCCGGCGGACTCGGGGAGATGCGGGTCTTGGCCGAACCCTGGCATCTCATACGAACACACCGCTGCTTGTTCCACTGATCAGACGTGTCCACCGAGGACACAACACATGGGGCTCCAGAGAGGCAGCTCATCTCTCCCCGGGTTGGGTTTGTGATGCTGCCTGAGGGATGCAGGTCCACTTCCACCCTCCCTGCTTTTTGTGAAAGCTCAGCATCAGCCCCTATTTCCCAGCTGTGAAGCCAGTCCCACAGGCTCCAGCTCCCTGAGCAGGATGGAGATGGGTGCACGGGGCCGAGGGACCCAGTAGCACCGCGGACATGTCCATCGCTCGAGCTGGCTCGGCCGCGTGTCGCAACATCTCTGGGAAACGCTGCCACCGGGTTGCGCACCCAGGGGTACATTTCCTCCTGGGCTGCCACCCCGCTTGGGATGATTTCCAAACAGGAACGAGGAAACGCTGAGCTCTGCAACCACGCTCATGGATGCGTCCCTAAAACACCCCGCAGAGGGAGGTGGCTGCTTGCGGGCTGCACCCCAGTTTCAGCTCCCAGAGACCCTGCACGTCACCTGGCCAGCATCAAGGACACAGGTGACATTGACCCACGCAGCTCTGTCACCGCTGCTCCGGGGACCTTGGGCACAGCCCTGGGTGCTGCCCTCCTTGGCATGAGCTGTGCTGGGGCAGTGCTGCGGGCGGTGGGACGGGTGACGTCCAGGCTGCCCACAGCCTGCTGCCACTGATGTCACCACCCGGGGACCCAAATTGCTAATTAAGTTTTGCTTCTCTCTCTCGCTGCCAATCTCATTTCCTGGTTCTTGTGCAATCGCAGATGCTTTCAGGTTTCTTCCCGGTTGTTTATCTGCCTGCGGGACCAAAACATCTTCAGAAAAAAAACAGAGCCGGGGGTTTTGGGCTGGCGAGGGGGTGTGATGGGGGGACAGTTTGTGAGTCTGTGCCCTGGGGGGGGGTACATCAACCATGAAGCTGATTTTTAGCTGCTCCAGTGCAGATGTTTTACTGTTTTGCAGAAAAACATTCCTGGGGGTGAGTCAGGCAGCCGCACGCATGAGTCTGCCTTAGGGCTGCGGGGGAATTAGCAAAACCCCCAACTGCTTCAGAGCCTGGTCACGCTTTAGAGCCTGTTCTCCTCTTGGAACATTGAAAAATTGCTGAAAAACTGGGACTGGAGAGTCCACGGTGCGCTGACCCGGCTGGCTTTGCTGGGGGTTTATTTGAAATCCTGCCCTCCTCCCAGAAAAAAAATATCATCGGCGTATTTGAGATAACAGCCGGGAGGCGCCGGCACGGGCTGTTTGCGCCGCGGCTGCCTTCGCACCGGGTTGTGCGCTGGCACGTTTGGGATCTGCCTGCTCTGCCAAACGTGAGCCCTGGAACGCTGAATCTATGGAAAACTGAAAAGGCAGCGGCCCGGTTAATTAATCTGATTGAGATTGGGGTTCAGCTCGACAGCTGGAAGTTGCTGCTGTAGTGAAATAATCTGCACAAATTCCCACCTTCTGGCTTCGGTTTTTTCAGCTGACTGTAAATCACCCCGGAGCCATGGCTGCGTGTGGATGGTTTTGGGTTTTAAAGGTGTTTAACCACACTCTGGTGCTTAAAAATGTAAAAAAAATGTACTTTAGCTCAACGGTTTATGGATGTGAGGGGCTAAAGTGGGCGATTTTAGTGTTTTCCCTGTAGCTCTCCCTGCAGCCCTCAGCCTTTTGTTCCTCCAGGGCTCCGACACCCGGGAGGCAGCGAGGGGCTGGGGCCAGGGGGCAGGAGGTGCCCTGGGGGTGTCCAGGACAGGGTGAGGGCTGCCAGGGATCTGGGTGCCCATGTCCCCAGGGACCAGGGTGCCGGTGTCCCCAGGGCCGGCCAGGCACCCTGATCTGTTCCCAGTCATCCCAGCTCTGCAGGGCATGGTCCCAGTGCGGCTTCTGGGGCGCCTGGGGGGAGCACACTGGAGCCACACCCCAGAGCAGGGCTGGGGGGCAAAACCCCCGCTCGCGTGTAGGAAGGCAACCCTACAAAAACACAGTGCCGGGAGGGAGGACACGTGCAGCAAGGGGGTTAAATAATGTTTAGCAAATAACTCGTTATTTTTTAATAAAGTGGTATTTTAACCATGTGATATTACGGGTTTTAATGGGTAATATTTTAATAAGAAACAAAAATCATAACAAACGTTTTTAATCAGTAACCCTCGGGCTGGGGGCCGGGGCCCGCCCCAGGGGAGGAGCCACCCCCCGCGCCACCCCCCGCGCCCCGGCCGCGGGCGCGTATAAAGTGCGGCGGGAGCGGCCGCGGGCAGCGCTGAGCCGGTGAGCAGCGGGGCCGCGGGTTCGAGTCCCGGGGGGGGACGATTGGCTTGGGAGGCCGATGGGCGGGGGGCGGAGGGGTCGGGGACTGCTGTACAGCACCGGGAGGGACTTATTTTGGGGCAAAAGGTTCTTTGGGTTTTTTTTTTTTAAATAACTGGGGAGGGAGCAGGGAAAGGGGAAGTTGTTTTTTTATTTTAAATAACTGGGGAGGGAGGGGGGCAATGGGCAGGGGGTGATGGTGGGCTCACTGGTGTGTCCTGGCAGGGCCGTCGCCATGTCGGTGTCACACAGCTCCCGGCTGAACAAGCTGGTGCGGGAGCAGTACATGAGGCTGCCCCAGGACGGGCTGGTGCAGGTCACCTACGTCTGGATCGATGGCAGTGGCGAGGGCGTGCGCTGCAAGAGCCGGACCCTCGACAAGGAGCCCAAGAGCATCGAAGGTAACACTGCTGCGTCCCTTTCGAGAGGATAGTTGGCATTGTGGAGGGCCCTGAGCATCACCGGGGAAAAGTTCTGGGGCACTGTGAGCGGTGGGAGTTGGAGCTTGCTGCTCCTGGTTGCATGGCACCGGTGACAGCCGCTGCGGTGTCCCATGGGGCTATACCAAATATCCGGTTTGCTGTTTGCAGTTTGCTTAAGGACGAGATCCCCACCCCTTGCCACTGGGTAAACAGGCGTGGAGACGTGTTGGCATCTGGAGGGGGTTTGGCAGAGGGAGGTGAAGGGGATGGGGCTGATCCTGCCCGTGCCCCGTGGTGCTGGGGGGGGGCGAACGCGCTGATGCTCAGGGAGCACCGCTGGGCTCTGGGGACATGAGGGAAAACCTTTGCGGCTGTTGTCCCATGGCATTCTGTGCCCTCTGGATGCTCCATCCCAGGTCTAAGCCACCAGCACTTGGCACAGTCTGTATGAGAGATACAGTTCCCCAATCCTACCCCCCCTCTGTCCCCCCCCTGCCTCGCAGACGTCCCCGAGTGGAATTTCGATGGCTCCAGCACGGCGCAGGCGGAGGGCTCCAACAGCGACATGTTCCTGGTGCCCGTCCGCATGTTCAGGGACCCTTTCTGCCTGGACCCCAACAAGCTGGTGCTCTGCGAAGTGCTCAAGTACAACAGGAAACCCGCAGGTGAGCACCGCCGCCACGCACCCCCCGGCTCCCCAGGGTCACCCCCAGGTTATTTAAGGTGCCATCTCTCCGAGGGGCCGCTCGCTCTGGACCGCTGGCACCAGGGAACAGCTCAGCACCAAGCGCTTGGCCCCAGGCTCTGAAATTCAAGCGCTGGTGGTGGCGGTTGTTTGCAGGAACCAGTTTTAGGGCGCAGGGCGAGGAGAAGAGTAGCGAGCCGTGGAGCTCGCGGCGCTCGCCAACTCGAGCGTGCCGAAGGCGTCACCCTGTGCACCCAGCCCTGGGGCTGTGGGGTTGCCATGGGGGAGCTGGGAGCAGTTTTAACGAGCTGGGTGCATGGCCGCTCTCCCCGTGGATGGGCGGCTGCAGAAAAGGAGGGAGAAGGTGGCGCGGGCTGGCTGGGGGTGACCTTTCGCAAGCAGCCCTGGAGCGCACTGGCGCTTGTTCTTATCGCTGCGGGCAGAAGTCTGCAGTCCCAGTGTCTGTCCCGTCTGTCTGATAAAGCCCCAGACAGAGGAGGGGGAGAGCTGGTTTGCAGGGACACACCAAGGGGCTCCCAGGGGGTTATTTGCCAGCAGAGAACTGGTTATTTGCCGGAAAAGCGGGGCCGTGTCCCCGCTGGGTGTGTGGGAGGAGGGAGACAACATCAGCGGGGTGATGCACGTCTGCCGGGGAGGGGAGAGGCTGCAGGCAGTGATGGGGAAAGACGGGGCTGGTTCCTCTCCGACCAGCGTCATGCCTCGCAGCCATGGGGGACACGGCTTGCTGGAGATTCCTGCCCGGCCGTCCCTCCACCGGAGCGATTTGTAAAGGGACCCCCTGGCCCTGGAGCTCCCAGCCCTGAGCCCTGCGACACCCCGCAGAGGAGGGGGGTGCACCCCCGGCGCTCCCTAGGGTGGGGGTCTGCAGAGGGTAGGGGCTGTGTGGGCTCGGGGCAGGGGGGAACTGCCTTCCCCCGTCAGTGCAAAGGAGATGTCACTGCTCCTCGCCAGCCCCACGCTCTGGGCATGTGTCACAGCTGCTCTGGGGTCTTTTATTGTGATTTAAAGGTAGAATTTGCTCCTGTCCCTGTGACAGCAGTTTTTCAGCCTGGCTGTTGCGGTCCAAACTCTCAGTCTCTTCTCCTGGCACCTTGTCCCATGTCAGGATGCTTCTCCTGTGTCTGTATGTTCCCGGCAAAGCCCCAGTTGCCCGAAGCCCCCCCAGCAGAAATGTGGAGCAGAAGAGAGAGGAGAAAAATGAAGCTGAGGCTGGTGGAAAGAGGACGGGGGTGAGGGAGTGATGGGAGATGGATAGTCCCTGTCCTCAGATCTGCTGGACGGTAGCAGGACAGGGCTGGGGCATGGCTGCTGCTCTCTGGGTGTGCAAGAGGAGGATGTTCATGGACCATCAGCGGTGGTTTGGGAGCAGGCTAATTAGGCTAATTAAACCTCCGTGGCCTGTGGCCTGATGCAAGGAGGAATGCGGTGAGCAGAGAGCATCACAGGAAGGGGGGATCTGCTCACCGGTTTCCTTACGGCTCCTGTGGGAAGCGCTTGGCAGTGGTGGGGTCTCTGAGCGGGACGGAGCAGAGCACGCCAGGCGCCTGCCCACGGCACGGGTCTGACCCCACCTCTCTGCTCCCAGAGACCAACCTGAGGCACACGTGCAAGAAAGTGATGGAGCTGGTGAAGGACAGCCACCCCTGGTTTGGGATGGAGCAGGAGTACACGCTGCTGGGCATCAACGGCCACCCCTACGGCTGGCCCGACAACGGCTTCCCTGGCCCGCAGGGTGAGTGTCCCCTCCTGTCCTCAACCCAAGTGCTCCCCTTGGCTCCCACCCTGCTGCTTGGGGGGCACTGCCTGGTGGCTGGCATCTCATCCCCGACCTTGGGCACAGCTTTCCCATCGCGGTTGACTCCAGGCAGGGCTGGGATGAGGTGTGGAGATGTTTGCCAAGGGTGCTGAGGTGACCAGCAGTGCCGCTCCCCCGGACCCGGGTTGCACAAACAGCTCGGTTGCACGACTTGTTTTGCAAGGGCTGGAGAGCTCAGCCGGTAAAACCTCCTCCCTGTGGGTGTTTGGGAAAGGGCCGGCACATCACTCCCTCCTGCAGTGGCCAGCAAGCCTCGGAGCCTCCGCTGCCTCCTGGGCGAGGGCCAGGGGTTTTCCAGCCCGGCTTAACCAGCCCTTCGCAGGACTGGCTGCTTTCGACATCTCCCTTCCCCCGGGTGGGGAGAGGAGCTTCATCTGGCTGGCTTGAATGAGGAAGAGCCGGATAAATTCATGGTGAGCTGAATTTTCTAGCCATGAACAATGCCGGCTGTTGTCGAGCAATCTGGGATGCTAGCCGTACTGCGAGGTGCCGCGGGGCAGGCTAAGCCGAGCTGTCCTTATCTGCTGGCCACCTCCCAGTTGATCCTTTACAAGTCCTGTTTGACTGCCTAGATAAGGCTGAGCTTGCACAGATGAGTTGCTCAGCTGCTGGTCCTGGAGTCAGGGTTGGTGGCTCGATGCACCGAGCAGAGCTACACCCTTTAAATCCCGTAAATCCTCTGCAGATGGTGGCTGGTACCTGGGAGCGGTGGGATAACTGGGATGAGCCATTGCTCCCAAAAGCTTTACCTGGGTGGTAAATCCTCTTTCCTCCCCAGGTCCCTACTACTGCGGGGTTGGAGCAGACAAGGTGTACGGGCGCGATATCGTGGAGTCCCACTACAAGGCGTGTCTGTACGCGGGGGTGAAGATCTGCGGCACCAACGCAGAGGTGATGCCCTCCCAGGTAGGTGGGGACAGCCCCGCGCATCCCATTTCCAGTGACGGGTACGGGTTAGGCTGAGGCTGGACTCACCCAGCAACTCCCAGCTCCTCCAGGATGCCAAACCCAGTGACTCCCCACATCGGCTTTGTCTAGATAGGAGCAGTCGCACTGCTAGGATGAAAATGTATAGAATCATAGAGCCACAGAATGGGCACGTTTGGTTTTCTCCTGGCTCACTCCGCTGTGCAAATCCCTGGTTTTTGGGGTGGGTGAGCAAGATTACAGACAAGCCAAATGACAGGTGAGCTTCTCTCACAGCTCAGCCTGAGCTCTGGCAGCCCGTGTGGAGCCAGGTGCTCCCGTGGGCTTTCCTTCCCCTACGGAGCAGGGATGCGGGGGACAACGTGAGCTGGGATGGGATGCAGAGGACATCATGAGGCAGGACGGGGCTGCAGAAGCAGCATGTGGAGCCTCGGGTCTCTGCATCCTGCTCCTCTACTCCGGGAGCTGGGAAGCTGGGTGACACAGCCTTGGGAAGCAGCTGGGGGGGATCTGGGTTTATTTAGGAGTCAGCCGGAGGGAGTCCCTGATTGCATTAGGTGGGTGGTCAGACTGACCGCCGGCGATTCCGAGTCGCTGACTGTCCTGCTGCTGATGCGGCGGTGATAAGCAGGGGGCTTATCTGCAGTCTAGTAGCTGAGGCAGGACTTTTAACGACCCTGCTGTTTGCCCTGATGTTTTCAGGGTTCTCCTTGGCTGCTTTCAGCATCCTGGGCTCCATCCAGGCCAGGCCATGCCAGGCTGTAAATGTGTCACCCCTGCTTAGTCACCCTGGGTGGCGCAACCTCGGCTCCGGCTGGGGAGGGAGCGGTGCCGGGAAGGACTAACCAGCTCCTCGTTAGTCCCGTGCCCTGTTTGCAGTGTGGGTTGGGGGTTCCAGCACACCAGCAGCTCCAGCACCAGCCTCGAAGGCAAGGCATGGTGTTTATTTATCTGTTTCGATTAAAACCCCTCTGATTTTCTCTCTTTAGTCAAGAGCCGTTTATTCCCATTATTTTCACATGCCAAAGCTGTCCTGTTGCTTAATTCAATGCTCCTCATCGCTGATTCCCAAGGGGTAAAGCTCAGCCGTACCCCAGGCTGGCAGCCCTCCCCAGGGGGTGGTGGGGATGCGATGAATGAGGAGGCACGAACCTGCCCATCCTCACCAGTGCATCCCATCGCCCCTTCCAGTGGGAATTCCAGGTGGGTCCGTGTGAAGGCATCGAGATGGGGGACCACCTCTGGATGGCTCGGTTCATCCTCCACCGCGTCTGCGAGGACTTTGGGGTTGTGGCTACTCTGGATCCCAAACCCATGACTGGCAACTGGAACGGCGCTGGGTGTCACACCAACTACAGCACCGAGGAGATGCGGAGAGAAGGGGGTCTGAAGTGAGTCCTGGGGGGTCCCTGGGATGTACCTGTGAGGTTGGGGGTGTCCTTAGAATCCCAGAATGGTTTGGGTTGGAAGGGACCTTAAAGCCCATCCAGTGCCACCCCCTGCCATGGGCAGGGACACCTCCCACTAGCCCAGGTTGCCCAAAGCCTCATCCAGCCTGGCCTTGAACCCCTCCAGGGATGGGGCATCCACAGCTTCTCTGGGCAGTGTGGCAGCTCCCTGTAGCCCATGTGTCTCTGTACCTGAGGGACTGCACCAGGAGGGGCTGGGGCCATCCCAGCTCATTTTGTTTTAAAAGCAGCTGGTCGTATGGGAGTGTCCCCATCCCCACACAGAAGGAGGGGGTGACAGCCTTCCTGGCCATGGCAACACCCCCCAAATGGACCCACTGCCAAACCCAACCCTGTTCCCCTCTCCCCAGACACATCGAAGCCGCTATCGAGAAGCTGAGCAAGCGGCACGACTACCACATCTGTGTCTACGACCCGCGGGGCGGGAGGGACAACTCCCGGCGCCTCACTGGCCACCACGAAACCTCCAACATCTTTGAGTTCTCTGCCGGTGTGGCCAACCGAGGAGCCAGCATCCGCATCCCACGCCAGGTCGGCCAGGACGGCTACGGCTACTTTGAGGACCGGCGGCCAGCAGCCAACTGTGATCCCTACGCGGTCACCGAGGCCATCATGAGGACGACGGTGCTCAACGAGACCGGGGTGGAGACCAAGGACTATGCCGAGCACTGAGGCCGTGGGGTGGGTGGAGGTTTTTGGTTCTACACTAGCTTCTCTCGTGGGATTCGTGCCCGTGTGGTGTCCTCGGCTGCAAGCTTGGACTCTGTAGGAACCTCGCTTCTGGTTTTGTGAAACGTCGCCTTAGAAATATATATATTTTATAGTAACGAGGGAGGGGCCCAACCTATTTTTCTCAACCACTTATTTTCTGATTCTTTTTTTAAAAAACTTGGGTTGAATTTTTTTCCGATGGACTTTACACTGTGATGTACAGAGATCCCTACGTGGAAGCTGCAGCTGCTGCTGTTTGCACCTGGGGAGGGCGGGTGCTTTTTTTTCCATATCTCTGTTGCAAGGAAATGATAATAAATAATTTTCCTGGCTGCATAGCAGCCAGGTTATACCGCAGCGGGTGCATTTTTCTGTAGCTCCTAGAGCTCCCTGGAGGATTTAATTTGTTTTGCTGATGGGTTGCAGCCACTGAGCATCCTGCACTGGCCCTGGGCTGGGGCTGGAGGAGTGGAGACACTGGAGGATCCTTGGGGCAGGCGCCTGGAGCTGCTTTGCCCCATTTGTTGGTGGCCAAAAGGCCATCTCGCTCCATCGTGATCCCCGAAAGGCAAACAGAGCGCTGCAGGCTGAGCAAACAGCGGCCAGGGCAGCAGCTGGCGGGCGTTTACACAGGGCGTGCGGTGCTGAGTCAGCAGAACCGGCCCGTGCTGGGCACCGTGCGCAGCCCTCCCCTCGGGGACACTTTCAGGTGAGGGAGGGCAGCGTGGGGACACCCCCCACTGCACCCCGAGGGTGATGCCCTGCTGAGCTGCAGGGACACCGTGCAGTTCTGTGGGCTGGAGCCTCTTCCCAAGGAGGGGGTCAGAGATTTTATTCACGGAGTAAAACCCCCACCCAGGGGGGACATTCCCATGGGGTGTCAACAGCATTGCTAACAGCCAGGCCCTCGGGGTCACTCCGTGCTGCAGCTGTGGGGTGGGATGCAAGCCCAGGGGACAGCTCTCTGGTCCTAGGGACACCTCGAGCAGGCAGGTGGGGTCCCTGGGACAGATGTGCAGGATGTGACCCAGCCACTGTCACCCAGAGCTCCCCGCAGGTGAGTGGTACCAGAAGCATGGACAGACGAGACGTCACGTCCATGCCAGTGCAGTCATGGGGACTTGAAACTGGTTTTACCTTTATCTTTGAATCTGACACGGGTGACAAGCCCAAAGACCCAGAGTCCCTCCTGCAGGTGATGGTGCTGCCAGCGGAGTGGGGAGCAAACGGTGGCTGTGTCCCAGACTGCAAACAGCCAGGAGCCCTGGGTGTCTCTGAGCTGTTTATGAATAGCTGTCACCCAGTCCCCACCCTAAGAAGGACAGATTTTCCTTCCAGAAATTGCTGTTTGGGATGTTTAACGTTTTTCATCAAAACCACAACGCTGTCGTGTTTTCCTCCCATTTCTAGGATGCTTTAATGGGTAATGTGAGCACTGGGACAGCGACTGAGTGGCTGCTGGCTGCAGCTGGAAAATCAACAAAAGCTAAATCTGGAGCAGGAGGACTCATGTTTTGTTTCGTTTTTTTTTCCCCGATGGTACCAGTGGCTTAAAGCACTTCAGCTTTCACCACACTGCGGTACAGCCCCTCCTAAATTTGGGGAATCATGTGAATCCACATTGAGTCCCTCTGTACATCCAAACACTTTGTACCCCTTCCTGGGTCTCACCCCACGATTCCTCCTGACAGCAGACCCTCCTCTTCAGGGGAGGACAGCGAGGCTCCGGGGGAGATCAGGGATCACCCAAAGCCACAGCCGGGGCTTTTCTCTGCACTGGGATCAGCCCTGGTCACTGCTCGCTGGGGATGCTGCTCACCGGTCCCCACGTGCCTGGAGCTGCTGCGTGCTGGCACACCTTGATGCCATCCTTTGCCAAAATACAAATCTTATTGCTCATATTTTTTGAGGTCAAAATGGGCCAGAAACCAGATGTTTGGGGTTTTTTTGTTTTGGTTTGGGGTTTTTTGTTTGGTTGGTTTTCGTTTGTTTTGGTTTTTTTTTTCCCTAAAGCAGGAGTGATTCCCACCCGCAGGGCCAGCAGCTCAGGGGAAACGAGGACACCGGCAAGTTCCCATGAGAGCTTTCGTTGTCATTTTGGTGTGCCTGATTCTGCTGGAGGTGGGTTGTTGGGTCCAGGCAGCCAGCGGAGCAGGCGCTGGGATGGAGCCAGCCCTCGGGCCAGGGCTGGGGGACAGCATCCCTGTCCCCACGCAAGGGTTGGGCAGTGCCGGGAGGGATGCACCCAGCATTGCCCAGTGCTCCATGACGGATGGAAATGGATGGGAACAGTGCGGGTGGAATCCACCAAGGAATCGGGCTGCTGGGGGTGCGGGCATGCAGCTTCAATCCTTATTGAACCAAGGCCAGGCTGGATGAGGCTTTGGGCAACCTGGGCTAGTGGGAGGTGTCCCTGCCCATGGCAGGGGGTGGGACTCGATGCTGTTTAAGTCTCTTCCAACCCAAACCCTTCTGTGATTCTGTGAATTATTCATTCAGTCACTATCCAGGGCTTTCTGGATGGAGCACCCCAAGGAGACTGTGCCACGGGCTGGGGGGGATGATCCACCGTGTTCCCTTGCTGGGGGTCCCAACTGGGGCCGGGCTGCAGCCTGTGCGGCTGGCATCCCCTGGGGCTGGGGTGCAGGAGGGTGATATGGGGTCTGGAGGCGTTTCCTGGGGGTTTGATTCCCCCCCCACCCCGCAGACATACCCCATGGGTCAGCGGGGGCTGGCAGCAGGGGACTCAGTTTCGTTGGGAGGGTGCAGAGGAGCTGGTTGACAAAAGTCTTGTTTCTAAAAGGTATCGGGTGGGCGATGCCAGGAAGCTCTTCAATGCAAGCTCCTTTTTTTTAACCTTTTTTTTTTAGGCTCTGACCATGCCCCCCACCCCAAGACCACCCTACACCCTTGCCCACAGGACAGATGCACCCAACTTTACCCAGTCTTGCATTTCCACACCAGCACTCACAGAGAGTGACAAATAAATACCCCTCTTGGCTCTGTCCTGTCCCCATCCCACCCCGGAGCTGGGTGCTGCCGGGGGGTGCGTTACCCCTCA
>WKFP01014755.1:617639-629080 GCA_011057875.1 Pterocles orientalis | reverse complement strand
GTGGAAATGCAGCCGCAACGGGGGGGTACAGGCATCATGCAGGGGCACCCGATGGGCCAGGAGAAGAGTCAGGGAGGGGTCTGGCTGGGGGGTATGTGGTCCTGGCCCCCCATTACCCTGCACAGCTCTCCTGGACCCTCGCTCCCAGGGGGCACAGCTGGCAGGTGGGTGGTCGATGGCCACCAGCCTGGTGCTGGGTTGGCATCCATCTGATTTTGGCTCAGTTTGGTCCCTAAAATGACGGGATGAGGGGAAAGAGCCCCCGCAGCCCAGCCTCAGGGCTGTTTGCAGAGTCCTGGGGGACACTCCGGGTGACACAGCGTCTTGCTGAGAGTCTGACACAGCCCAGCGCCTGGCAACGCGTGATGGGTTTGCTCATCTATGTGATGAACCCGCCTGGCATCGCTGCCGCTGGAAAGCCTCCCCACATCTCATCCCAGCGCCGGGCTCACGGTGCGTGCGAGGAAGGGGTCACACAGGTTGCTGGAGATCTGCTGCTCGCTGGCTGCCAAGAAGATGCAGCAATTAGACTTTCCAGGAAAGCTCGTTACCATGGCAGGGCGCTGGGAGCAGCCGGTCATTTACCTCAGCCACCAAACACGGGGGATTTAGGCTGGGGGGGGTCAATGGGGCCAGCAGCTGCAATGACACCTCCCGCCTGCTCTGCACAAGGATGATGCAACTCAAGGTAATCCTGAGCGGCACGATGCCCTGGGCAGCACCCCCAGTTTGGGGGGTTGTTTGTAGGGGGGGTGGATGCCTTCATGGGGAATGATTGGGGGTTACGTTGGGGCTTGCACCCGGGTGTAAGAGGAACCAAGTCTGCCCTCCTCCTCTGGGGCGAGTGGGCAGCAGAGGCTGTGAACATGCAGAGCACACAGCCCCATGTCTCCATCCGCCCACACAGGGCTGCAGCATCCCTGGCATCTCAGCCATGCTGGGATGGGCAAAGGGTCCCTGTCCCCTGGTAAGGACAGGGCAGGGTCTGCCTCAGTGCTCCCGGCTGCAGCAGGCGCTGCTGCTTTGCATGGGCAAGAATTTTTTGCAGAACTAAGCTGTGAAGCCCACAGCAGCAGTTTGATGGGTTGGCTTGAGGAAAATCTGTGAAAAATCCAGCTCCCCCAGGTGTACCTGGAGCAGCTGAGTCCTTAACAACCTGCAGCAGCCACCTCTGCTGCTCTCAGCACCCAGCACCCCTCCTGAGCATCCCGCGATAGATGAGGGGGGTTAGATAAGCTCTCAAAAGCATCCTGGGGGCTGGGTGGGGGCAGGAGCTACAGAGGGTGTCAGGGCACTAACAGGCTCTAATGACCCTGACCAGTCCCACCTGGGACCCCAGCCTGTGGGTCCTGGGGGTCTATTTAAGCTCTGCCAGGACCAGTGCTCCCTACCTGAGTTGTACTGGGGAGTGTTGGTCTCCAGTGTTGGTTATCTAGACCTTAACTGGGCTGATTTCTCAGCTCAACACGATTTATCACTGCAGAGTTGCCAGAAGATCACTGGGCTGTGTCTCATCCTGAACTGCAGGTTGGTTTTTTGTCTTCATTTTAGACCTCTCTCATTGTGGGGAGCTTTGCTGATGGTCTGGGCTCCTGGTAGAGCGTTTCTCCCCTCTCAGGATCTGCTGTGTGTGGGAGCAGAGGGATGGGGCTCTTGCTGGGGAGACTTTGCCCTGCAGCTGGGGGGGTCCCTTCTGGCTCCCTGGACCTTTAGGAGCCCCTCACCCTCACTGTGTCCTGGGAGGGGGGGGTTGTACAGGAGAAAAATACTATATTGTGAGGGGCTGTAGGGTATAGCTGTCTGTTGGGAGGGGGTAGGACCATCTCCCCTGTAGTGCTCCACATAGCGCTTGCTGATGGTTTTTCAGCACAAGGTCTCGTGAGGCTGGTGGTGCCCACAGCCGGGTGCCTGATGTCCAGGAGGGAGGTGACCCATTCAGCTGTGCGGGAGTGTTAAGCTGTGGAGCTGCAGCTGGTTTCTCAGGCACTGCTGGTTTGGGGGTGTGGGCTTTGCCCTTGTGGGTGCAGGACCAGATTCCTCCCTGGCACCCGTCTGTGTCGTGCTGCCTTTGGAAATGTCCCTGCGCATCTGTTTGGTTAAAGGCCACTAGGATGCAGCCTTGGCATTTGTCAGGCTTAAGAGGGAGGAACAGCAGCTTTGTATTGCCTGTGGCTGCCCTTGGGGTGGGAGGGTGTGTGCTCCGCATTGACAGTGACAGTCCCTGCAATTGTCACAACACCGAGACAGAGACATTTCCAGCACAGAGTTGGCTCCCTGTGGTGATACCTTGTGCACAGACACCCATGTGAGCAGCTGGGAAACCAGAGAGCTGGCCCATCCAGGGTGTTCACACTGCAGGCATCCCCTGACTGTGCATGGGGACAGCCGGTGGCATGCTGGGTCTGGGGAATGTGATTTCTTCTTTGGTCCTTACTTTCCGCAGCCGCTGAGAAGCGATACTGATAATGGGATGCCACAAGCAGGAACGTATCTGCAGAGGATGATGAGATGCAATTGCTGCAATTTCTGTCTCTTTTCCAAGGCCATTCTCTGGTGGAGCTCACGCAGGTGCTCAGGCTGTGGCAGGGAAGGTGATCGGTGACATTACAGCAGCAGGATTTGCTGAGAGAACAAGGGATGGGCGAGCTGGTGCTGTGCTGTGGTCAGGCAGGTGTCTGGTGGAGGGATGATTCAAACCCAAATGAAGTGATTTATTCTGGTGCTGGTGTAGCCTGATGACTGATAACACGCATCAAATGCATGTGTTGGCCTTGTTCATGTTGCAGAAGGTGTTTGTGCCGGCTTAGCTATGCTAGTGGCTGAAGTGTCAAAGTACGGCAGGGTTTAGGACTCTGTAAAAGTAGCTGTAGGTAGGGCTGGGCTTGGAGTATTTCCCCTCGGGAGGAGCGTGCGAAGGTGATGGGTGCTGCTGGGAAACAGAGCTGCTGGTGAAGGAATCGGGTTTGCCCTGAGCTACCTTGAGCTCCCAGGGAAGAAAGGGAAATACAACCATGATGCTGTAGTTCAGGGAAAGGAAAAAGTTGTGAGAGATTTGGCAGCTGATCTGTAAGGCAAACTGCAGCCTCAAGAAGTGTGGTGGAATAAGATAAACCTGGGGAGATTTAGCTCGGGAAGCTCTTGTCTTTTCTGTGGGACTTAATCCAGGATGTGGACCCACACAGCATCCAAGGTTTTTCCACCTCATCCCCATGTTCACAAGGAGCTGAAGCATGCTGGTAACAGCCATCCTGGCTGTATTCAATCAGGTTTATCATGTCTTTCCCCCCTTGTCCTCAGACAAGGCTCTCATGGCTTGTTATGCCAGCTCTTCGGTGTCTCGCACATCCTTTTCCCATCTCCCCGGCATCCAGGGAAGGGATGGGCTATCAGGTCTTGGATGTAGCTCACTGTTGGTTTGCCCTTGAGCTGCCTTTCTGGGCTGTTGGAACACACTGATCTGCTCTTGGCTTTCAATTTAATTGGTGAAATTCTTAGATTCCTGTCTGTGGCTCTCCAAGGTGTGTGCTCTGGCAGCACTCCTGGATGTATCTCTGCCCTTCTGCACCCTGGTATCTCCCCTGGGTGCTGGTCCCCCTGCGCTGCCTTGCATGGGCTGCTGTCCCTTTGGGACCCTGTGCTGTGACAGGTCCCTGGGGTACCACAGTGGCTTCAGCCCACACTGTCCCAGTGGGTAAACTGGGTGACTGTAGCTTAACAGATTTCCCCCACAGAGGCAGTGGGGGACCCACCTTCAGCCACTTTCCTTGCCACCAGCTCAGCTGGCGGTGACATGGGCTGCCAAGAGATGACCAGGACATGGTCCTAGCATGGGCAAAGCCTCTATCAGCTTCTTGTGCAAGCAGCACCGTGCCAGCACGTGGCTGGGCAGGACAGTGCTCGTGTGGTGGCAGTGGAGGAACCTCTAGTGATGCCTCCTGCTCTGGCCAAGGTTTGCCAGACGTGACTCACCTGCTGCGTGACAAGTCTGGCTGCCTGCCGACCTTTGAGTCTGGTATTACGGAAAACCCCAATGAGCAACGACTGGGGAAAGGGAAATACCTGAGGAGGGACAATCCCAGAGCAGCCCTGCTGTGAGCTGGGATAAGGAGTGGAAACAGCAAGGTGTGTTGGTGGGGGACACCCATGCCCCTCTGCTTTTTCCACCCAGATGCAGCCAGCCAGCAAACTCTCTTGGAAAGCATGACTTCACAAAGAAAAATGTTCAGTGGCGGATGGTGCCCTCAGGCAGAGCGCTGCTCTCACAGCAGCTTGGGCTGAGAGATTAACTCCTTCCCCAGCACAGCTGGGTCTGGGGGGGCTTTCTGGCCCACCCTGTGGGGTGTTCTTGGGGCCAACACTGCTGGTGTGCTGTCCTGTCCCTTAGCTGGGCCCTGGGTGACAGGGAAGGGGCTCTGTGCATAGACTAGCCTTGTGCTATGGTGCGGTTTTGTTCCAAAGGGGACCCTGAGCTGTGTCATCAAGCGCTGCTCCCTCCACTGGAGCCACTTGCAGCAGCAGGAGGGGGTGTAGGATGTCAGCATCACCCCAACCCTTGGTCTTCTGGATCCTTTCTCCATGGTGTGGCTCAGACATCCCACCCAGCACGTGCCAGGAGGGTTCTTCTCTGTGTTCCTGCAGGAGCAGCTGCCCAGACATGTTTCTCTGTGCTGGGGAGGGATGTTTTTCACTCTGGACACATGGAGTGACTGATGATAAGCAGGAAAATGAAGTGTTTCTCTTGGTAGTGCTGGGGAGATGCGTACTGAGAGAGGGAGTGGGATTCTCCACCAGCTGCCAAAGGCAGCCAGGGGTGTGAGAGGAGTGTGGGGCTGCGGGGTGCTCCCACCCCAGGGCTCTCAAGGTGATGTGCTGATATGATCTCGTGTATGATCTCCTCTCCCCAGACACCTCCCCCTGGGTTGTTTAGAGGGTTGGGGGATTTCTTGGTGATTTTTGTGCCTGGTATCTAGGGAAGGGTCCATCCTACAGCTTTTTATTGGCTACAAGTAAGACATCTGGGCTGGTTAAAAAAATTAATCCTTGCAGGGGACACAGAGATCCCCTCCTCTAGCTGGCAGCTGTGGTGGTCTCAGATATTACCACTGCTGCCTTCTGTCTCTGGGTATTTGTCACTACATCTCTGCTGGAGGCTATCTCCACAACAGCCAGCAATGAGGGAGTGCTCCTCAGCCATTTCTGGGGGGAATTTGGGGGATTTAGGTGAAAGTGCTGCAGGAGGTGTGATGGTGGACTTTGCATGGGAATGGTTGATGAGATATCTCTCTGGGGAGACCTTTGAGCACCTCCCAGTGCTGAAAGGGGGCTACAGGAGAGATGGGGGGCTCTTGATCAGGGAGGAGTGACAGGATGAAGGGGAACAGTTTGAAGCTGCAAGAGGGGAGACAGAGATGAGATGTGAGGAAGAAATGTTTCCCTGTGCGGGGGGTGAGGCAGTGGCCCAGGTTGCCCAGAGAAGCTGTGGATGCCCCATCCCTGAAGGGGTTCAAGGCCAGGCTGGATGAGGCTTTGGGCAACCTGGGCTAGTGGGAGGTGTCCCTGCCCATGGCAGGGGGTGGAACTCCATAATCTTTAAGGTCCTTTCCAACCCAAACCATTCTGTGACTCTATGTCACATCCCTGATGGTGGGTCTGTGATCTCCCCCAGGAGGGGTGATACATCAGGAGCATTGGGAAGAGCTGCAAGCTGGGGTCACAAGGGGTTGATGTTGTCAGAGGGACCTGTCACAGGGGAGAAGGGAGGTAGAAGAACGGGGCAGTGATGGAAGACCTGCGAGCCAGGTCAAATGCAGGATCCCAGTGCTGTGCCCCCCAGGTGGTGACCAGGCAGGGTTGATGATCATGCTGCCATCGGACCCTGTCTGCTCAGGACATATCTTGGGGTGGCAGACACCTGGGTACCGGGCTGCCCCTGCAGCCCAGCATTTCCCTGGCAGAGTCCCCGTGAGCCTTGACCTCAGCCTGCTCATAGGTGTTAAACAACAACTGCCACCTTTCCCTGGCATTGTGCAAACCCAAACTCAAGCCCAAGTACACACAGGTTTGCAGTGAGGGAGAAATGCAAAATCCTGCATGGTGCTGGGGGTATGAGAGTCCAGCCCCTGATTTCAATTTGTGGGGTCCCACTGGGATCACTGAGAGTGAGTGAATCCTTGAACCCATAGGTGAGCTCAAGCAAACCCCTGTCCCTGCTCTGCCTGGGCACAGATGCCAAATCCCCTGGGGACAGGAGGACAGGTGTCCCACTATCCTATCCTCCTCCCCAGTCCCACACTGAGCAACAGAGGCTCTCCCAGTGAAGGAGGAGATCAGATATCCAGGCAGGATGATTAGATTTATAATTTCAGTAATTAATGCCTTGCCTCTCTCTAAGGATTTTCTAGGGAGGCTCTCCAGGTGCTGGCTGGGCAGGAGCTAATTAAAGCAACAGCACCCACGTGAAGGGGATGGGTGCCAGCTGGGTCAGGGGACCACAGTGGCTCAGCCAGGGGCTCGCTTGCCCTGCCCTTGTCTCTCTCCATAGGTTGGAGGGAGGATTAAAAAGGAGGAGATGGCTTAGGAGGGATGGCCCTGGATCAGGCCTCTTCCCCCAGGGGTGAGGTTTAATCCATGGGGGAGAAAACAAGGCAGGACCCATGGGTGCTCCTCTGGTCTCTAGGGATGTGAGCTAAAGGGCTTGCATGTACCTCTGTGTGCGTTTGGGGATAAACACACTCCAAGGCATCGGCTCCTGTAAGCGCACGTGTCTGTGCAGGGGAGGCTGCTCCTGTACGCAGATCTCCATCGGCACACAAATGCCAGGATGTGGGCTTGCACAGACACAAGCCAGCGCAAAAACAGGATGGCTGGAGAAAATGCTTTACAGGGAGAGACTTGGAGAGCTCAAACTGCTCCATTCCTCAAGGAGATTGAGAGGTGACTTGATTTTGGTGTGTAAGCACCACCACAAGGAGAAATTCTGTGACACTAAAGGACTTTTTATTGTCAAAGAGAGAACAAAAACCAGCAGCTGAAGCCTGCCAAAGTGGACTATAAAGCAGGCATGCACGTTAGCAGCAAAAGGGATGAGCAGTGGAAGCAAACTGTCGAGGGACATGGCAGGGTTTTGTCCCTGGGTAAAGGGCAGTTTTGGCTGAGACACCTCTGCCAGAGACAAATTATTCTATAATCAGGCACACAGTATGAGGGTAAGCAGATGATATTTATTATGCTATTACAGCACCTTAGGGTGGTGGGTTTTTTTCCTTGAATGAGGTCTGGGAAACTATCTCAGGATACAGGGTCATGGAGCATCCATGGGATGGAGCCCAAAGCTGCTGCCTGCCCCTTTGCAGAGCCCTGAGCAGTGGCCTGGTGGCTCCTGGCTCTGCTGTGCGGGTTGTTTCTGATCACTTGCTGCTCTCTTCTCATCCACCCCAGGACTGTGGCTGCGGTGGGGCTGATGGCCCTCACATCTGGGAAACTTGCTGCAGCCATGGGGCATATCAGGCAGATGCAGCTCCAGGAGGAGGGAGGAGCTGCTGTGGAGCCCCGGGACATCGAGATCTCAGAGCTTCATACACTGCTGGTGGGACACTTAGTGCCAATGCCACTGTGTGCCCTTGGGAAAGCTGCCTGCGAGCTTCCCTGCTGGCCCACAGCTGAGCCGTGAACCCACCGCAGGGAGACAGGGACCTTGGCTGTGGCCTCCTGCCAGGAGAGGGCGGGTGTGCGGGATGGTGTGGGGGGGCAAAGTCAGTGTGAACTGGTGAAAGGTGTCAGCGCAAAACAAATGAGTAATCCTTGTTGCTGTTAGTATCAGCTGACATGACGTGGATCACTGGCCAGGGAATCAGCAGAGAGGTGGGGAGGTACTGAGCAAAGCACGGAAGTGATTTGGAAAGGTAATAAACATAAGTGGGATGTAAATATATCAGTATTATGGATTTTTATATACACACACAGACACATAAAGTGGTTAGCAGTGTATATAGCGTAACTGTCAGCAGTGGGCCCTCCAGGGGCTCACTGTTCACATGTGTGCTCTAGTCCAAAGGACCAGCTGAAGAAACCCACTGGCCAGCTCCCTTGGCCATGCTGCTCTGCTGCTTTACCTCTTCCTCCACCACAGCAGCTCTGGGGACTGACCTTATGGGGTGTGGTGGGCTCACCCTGCCAGCAGCAAAGCCCCGGCCAAGTCACTCCCCTCAGTAGGATGGGGGAGAGGTTGGAAAAGTAAAAGTGAGAAAACTTGAGGGCTGAAAGACTCCTCATTCCCTTGTAACAGTGGGGCTGGGGAGCAGGAGAGGCTGGGAGCGTCCCCAGGGTGCTGGGCAGTGTGCTGCAAGCTGGTATGTTGTCCCAGCAACATGTAGCCTGAAGGGATGGAGAGGGTGGAAATGACCTTGCAAACTACAAATTGCCCCAGGGGTAATGTGCTGATGCCTCACCCAGAAGTGTTCATTAAACCTTCACGTCATTAAACCCTGCTATCAGTCACGGGTCAGGTATCCTTTGGCATTTCCGCAGTGCCCCTCCCTGAGGACTCCCAGATCCCTTGCTCAGCTCTGTCTCTGCTGGGTGTGATGGTCTTGTCCAGCTTGGGGGAAACTGAGGCACGGTCAGGTGGGGCTGTGCCATGTCTGTCACTGCACAGCTGGAGGACAACGTCTGGAATGACAAAAGAGGAACAAATTTAAGGCACGAGACAATGCCTATGGCTTAACCATGAAGCCTTTTGCATATATATAACAATACATCTATAGGTAGTACAAAACCTGCAGCTGACCCCTTTGTGGGCACGTTTTGCCTGTGTGCAAGAGCACCCACAGCCGCTCTCCCAGGGCCCATGGTTGCAGCTCATCTGTTGTGTGGGCAGAGCACAGCTCGGCTGCCAGTGGAGGTGTTTCATTGATAAATGTTTTATTTTATTAACTACTATGTTCTTTGTCAAGAAATTTCATGTTCCTTGAAGTTAGGGGAATGGGATGACATCTGAAAGGAAAAATTTATTCTAAAACTGGGGTTGACACTTAGTTTTTCTTCTCCCTTTTTAAATTTCCCTTTTAATGAGGGGAAAAAGAAGGAAGGGAGAGCAGACAGAACCCAGAGGAAGTAAGGTTTCCCACCACCACAACAAACTCTTCAAAACAATTTTTTTAAAGCAAAACAATGGTCTGAAATAGCAGGAAAGTGAGTTCTTTGCAGTTTACCAAATGTCCTTAGCTTTTTCTTTTTTTTAACCCACTCTGAATTTTGGAGCTGGTGACTCTGCATGCAATTAGATAACTGGGGTGACTGTGCACATGCAGATGAGCAAGGAGGCAGGAATGCAAATACCTGTTTGACTCCAATGAGTAAATCCTTCCTGAACCAAGCACCTCCAGGCCTTGTAGAGGGAACAGGGGGGGTGCCCTGGCACCGCAGGCATTGAATATATTGAATTATACCTGTCTAGTTACGTCCTACAAACCTGCAACACACAGTGTAGCTGTGGTCTGGGATGGATTAATGCCATGGCATCGCTGCCAGCCGTGTCACCAGAAGGGCTCCCGTGTTTGTGTTTAAGTGCATGGTGCCTGCCTTGCAGCCATGGCCGGAGCCCGGGTGCCTTTGTTCAGCTCCTGGCACAGGAATGCTTTTCATTCACTGTGACCTTGGGCGAGCAACTTTGTCGTGCTTAAAATTAACTTTTCTGCAAACAAAGTGCATAAATCTCTCAGCGTGAGCCGAGCTGCGCTGCAGCACAAGGAGCTGGGTTTTGGTGAAAGGATTTTTTCACCCTAAGTTGTCAGATGAGTGGTGTCTGTCCCTGTGAGGGTGCTGGTGCTGACCCAGCGATGGGGTGGCCCCAGCAGTGAGTCTTTGAGCACTTTCGATGTGGGAAGGGGCTTCAGTAAAATCTGGTTTTGCTGGCAGAGATAAACAGGGGCTGCAGAGTCTGATGAAAGAGGCTGCAGGCTCATCTTAAAAAAAAAAAAAAATTGGAGAAAATTGCAGCGTGCATAGCCTGGTAAAACAAAAGCTAAGGGCAGCACAAGGAGAGCAGTATATGGCTGCATCCAGGGTAAGCCCTGCGGGAGGAGATGAGCTGCTGAAAGCTTTGGCAGAAGACTCCAGGGGTGTATGTTGCCCATGACTACTGCAGGCTGGAAATAAGAGGTAGCTTTTAAACTCTGGAGGAGGGGAGTCTGGAAGAGCCTCCCAGCAGGAACCCTGTGTGCTGGGAATAACAAACTCCTCTGCGGTTTTATGAGGGGTTTCACACTGACACCCTCCCTGAGGCAGCACCAAGGGCCCTGCAGCCCCTGTGCCCAGGTGTGCATCGCGACAGGTCTGCGGGAGGATGTCTGTCTGTCTGTCCGGCCAGGTCCGGGCTGGTCATGCTCTGCAGATAAACAGCTAGTTTCATACTTATTCATTCTGCCTGTGTGCACAGCCTGTTTGCCTGTGGCCGGGAGGTGCCTTTCCCCAGGGCTGCCTTTGCTGGGGGGTTTTACAGATGTGTTTATTCAATCACACACGCTCCGCGGGGACACGGCACGGGTGACGGAGGGAAGGCTGCTGCTCACCCCCAGCTGCCTGGGGTGTCCCTGCCAGGTCAGGCACCTCCACCCTGCTGATCCCCGGAGCGCGGGGCTGTCATCTACCCCCCAGCCCCAGTCCAGGCAGCCACCAGGACCCCTGCATTTGCCTCTCACTGGACACTTAGAGCAATTGGGGTGATAAAAATAGGAGGGGGGAGAGGGGACAGCTGAGCTGGGGAGAATTACAGGGAGGAGATCAGATCAGAGGGTGTGGGGAGCACTGGGAGGCAAAATGGGCCCACGCTGGGGCATGGCAGCCAGCTCCTTCGGCCCCACAGCCGGCTCCTTCCCCCCGCAGCCCCGGCCCCACAGCCGGCTCCTTCCCCACACGCTCCCCGGTCCCTCGCAGCCCGGCCCGGCCCCCCCTCCCCAGCCGCCCCTTTTTCTCTCAGGGCCCGCCCCGTCCCCCCAGCGCGGCCGGGCCGGGGCGGGAGGAGGCGGAGCGGGGCGGAGCCGGCCCCGCCGGGGCAGGGACGTCGCGGGCCGGCGCGGCGCGGGGTGGCAGGTAGCGCTGCCGGCAGAGCGGAGCCGAGCCTGGCCCGGTGGGGACGGCGGGGCCATGGGGAAGGTGCAGCTCTTCGAGATTCGCCTGAGTGAGAGCCGCGTCGTCTACGGCCCCGGAGAGCCGCTGGCCGGCACCGTCACCGTGCGCCTCTCGGGCTCGCTGCAGTACCGAGGTGAGCCCGCGGCCTGCCCGCCGCCTCCCCCGGCCTGGGGGGCGCCCTGTCCGCTTCCCCCGGGCGCCTGGGCCGGGTCCCCGCCGTGTGCCCGCAGCCCGCGGGGCCCAAGGGCGGTGCGGGGGTCCCGGGGGGTACAGGGGGGGTTCCCTCGCCTGTGGGGCTGGAGCCGGGGCGGGGG
>WKFP01014755.1:588282-617619 GCA_011057875.1 Pterocles orientalis | reverse complement strand
AAAACCACCCCCTTCCCCCCAAAAAAAACCCTAGAAAACCCAAAACCCCCCAAAAACATCAGCACGGGGTCATTCCACAGGAGCCCCCACAGCTGGCGGGTGCCCAGGGTGGTGGCCCCGGGAGGTGGCCAGAGCAGCCTGGTCCCCACATCCAGCCCTCCCGGAGCCCTGTGGCCTCCCCAGGCTGCCGGCATCTCCCAGGCGGTGGCCCCTGAACACCAGCCCTTGCGCTCCTGGGAGCACCGAGACCCGTGTTTTTTATGGCAGGGTGAGGCTGGGAGGAGATGGGTGATGTGATGTCCCGGCTGGCAGCTGCCCCAGCAGGAGGGGTGCCCGCCGGTTTGGAAGCACGGTTCATGGCAAGCAACCGTTTCGTAACGTCTCGAATGAACTTGAATGTTTTGAGTTGTGGAAGTACCAGTTTGGGAGGCGTCCAGGCTGAGTACACAATCCTGTGTGTGCCAGCAGACAGAGGCAGGCAGCAGCGGTGTCCCTGCTGTGTTCAGGAGGTGTCGGGGGTATGTGGGTGGCTGTGACTCCCAGCAAGACCCAGGTGCTGGTGGTGGCTGGTGGAGGGATGGGGATGGACTGGGGGGGAGGCGAGCTGCTGCATTCAGATCTTCCAAACTGGGAACTTGCTCCCCTGCTTTAGAGAAGTCATTCGCCTTTACAAGTTAGTTTTGTGCTCGGTGCCATGGAAATGCGAACTGATTTGCTGTTTTCCCCGAGGTAGTCTTGCTTGCTTTTCCTGCGCGCACGCTTTTTCCTTTATAACAAATTATTGAGGGGAAATAAAGACCAAAGAAGGGAAAATGCAAAGTCTCTTGAATAGAGATGTCAGCCTGGATGACAGTGTCTCTGCTTGCCTGTGTCTTGCTTTTGTGAGCCCCTCTCGCAGTTGTCTTGCTTTTTGGAAGCTTCCTGAGGAAAAAATAAAAATATCTAGGACAAGCACAGGCTTGTAGCCTGTTGAACTCCTGTTGGAACAAACCAGTTGCACATCCAGTGTTTATCTCCTTGGAGGGTACTCCCAGCCGTACTTCTTCCACCAAAGACATTCCTAACAAAGCGTGGCTGGCTTCCATCCTCAGCCCATCCCATTGATGTTCACCCCTGTTCTCTTGGGCGAGACGGGAGCGTTTGGCCTTGGAGGGCTGGGTTGTGCTGGCCCCTTGCGCTGCCAGCTGGCCATGGTTACACCTTGTTGTTGCCTGTACAACTCCCATGTTGGAGAGGAACTGCCAGGTCCTTCTCTACGCCAGATCTCCTTTGCTTCCCGGTGTGCTGCAGCTGGTTGTTGTGGGGAAGGAGGAAGGTGTCTCTTTGTTTTAGACCTTCTTTCTGATTTCTTATTGACTCTGAAATTTCGAGGTCTGGTGTAAGTGTTGGTCCTGAAGTAAGGAGTGGTTTTGCTTTTGGATCTGGTGTTTGATGCTGAAAACTGGCTTCACCAGCTGGGACAGCAGCTTGCCGTAACTGGTGTGTGAACCTGCCCAAAAAGCCCATTTGGGATGTGATACCGATGTCTGCAGAGTGCGAGGTGACTCTTTGCTATGTGATCTCCCTGCTATTCTGTATCTTACCATCTCTGGTGTCTAAACCCTCTGTGGTGGGACTGGGGATGTACTGGAATGGGCACCCTCTTCTCCTGCGTGGCTGAAGGAAGTGTCTCGGCTTCAGAAAAAGAGGAGGAGGCTCAGGTGGCTGCTGAAACATCCTTCTCGGTGTGCCAGCAGGCAACTACCTGCTGGAAAGAGATCTTAAAGGAACTAGTCAGCCCTGGTGAGCTCCGAGGGATCAGCCTCTGCCATGCTGTGGCTTTCTGCTGGGGTGTGGGGAGAGGTGCATGGCGTCAACTTGTCATATGTAGTATGTACACCTACACCTTCTGTGACCAGCTGTGACTTTTCAGACTAATAAACAACTTCCAGGAGAAGACGCAAAGTCCTCCCCTATTGCAGTCTGTCCCACAGCACCGAGGTTTGGTACTTTCCATTTCCTGAGCTGGACTAGCCTGGTGCGGTGGTTTTTGAGCTCACAAATGCAAACCAGCCTCTAGATGACTGCTTCACACGGTACCTTGTTTTATGGCTCATGAAAATTGCACCTTCTGAAAGGTGGACAATACAAACAAACAAAAACTTGTTCTGCTTTGTTAAACACACTAGAAATCCTGGGTCGTGAGAGACCGTAACTGGAGACACACCTTTCGAGATCATAAATGCTCCCACCTACGCTGGTTTCCGTGCCAGCCCTGCTGACTAGCAGTAAAGGCTGTTCAGTAGCATATCTTCTTCAACTGACCCTGCCGCAGCGTCACAAATGATGACTGGCCTTTGGTGATCCACACGAACCTTCTGGGGAGGTACTCTTCTCCCCAGGGCAGTGCCAGGGTGAAGGTCCTTTCCTGAAAACCTCTGAGCCTTGGAGGAGGGTGTTAATGGCAATGCAGATTTCCTGATCATTGTGCCTGGCTTGCTGGGTAAATCATCAAACACGGGCGTACAAAGAATAATTAATCTTAACAGGAAGCTGGCACTGGGACAGCTGGAGATGGAGTTAATTTGGGGGGAGGGAGGAGGGAGATAAATTCGCTCAGAGCAGGGCAGGCAGCCCCGGTCGCTGGCAGCAGCAGGCTGGAACAAAGGCTTGTGCTGCTCGGGGATGCTGGAGCACTTTCCTCTCAACTCTGCGGCTTCCAGGGCCATGCGGAGTATTTCAGTCCTGCTGCCTGCCATTCAGCGAGGCTCCTCATGGGCAGAAGTGTAATGTTAAAATGACAGCCCTCTCTCCTGGGTCACTAAGAGTAAAGAAACCGCAAGTGCTTTCTGGGGCAGATTTCAGCACTTTGCTATTCTTGACTCTGTTATTTAGCTGTCCAGGTTTATGCAGTGATGACTTGACTTTAAAATCACTCCCTTGAACTACAAAGCTCCAGACACAAGTACCTGTGTCTGTTCATGCTCTAGAAGTACCCCAGTATGTAATTCCCATTTCTGCAGAGCAGAGAGCCTGTGAATCATAATTTCCTTCTCTAATCTTAAATGTAGTAAATATTCTCACTTCTCATATGGAGAACAGAGAAAGCTGGTGGTGAAAAGGGGGTTGAAAAGCAGGTCACTCGCATCCTAAGTCATGTGTCCAAACTAGAAGATGACTTCTCTTTTCCAAGGAGTGCAGGAGGAAGAAGTTTGGGTTTGGCTAATATGTAAGGTGGTTCTGACGTGCGTGTAACCTGTGCCCTTCCTGAGGGGAAGAGGTGACACCAAAGGACTTTGTTGGCTGTGATCCTCTCTACCACTTGACCTCTGATACAGAGGAAAACATTGTTCCTGCAG
Organism: Pterocles orientalis; assembly: GCA_011057875.1. Classification (NCBI taxonomy): domain Eukaryota; kingdom Metazoa; phylum Chordata; class Aves; order Pterocliformes; family Pteroclidae; genus Pterocles; species Pterocles orientalis. Next base: position 614,281 of record WKFP01014755.1, on the reverse strand, counting down.
AAAGGCTGTGGCTTGGGCTGCTTGGGAAAGTGATGGTGAAAGGATGGATTTAGTCCCTGGTTAGTAATCTGAAGCTTCCTCTATCCTGAGTCAGAAGTTTGTGTTCTGTAAAGGTGGATTTGAAGCGTCTGTGCTTGGCAGTGTGGGTCACCTGTATGTCATGGGGACAGGAGGAACCCCGCGGTTGGTCTCCGCATCAGGGTGCGGTGTGGTGAGGGAGCGAGGTGCCTGCAGAGCCGAGCAAGGGCCTGGGGGGATTGGAAGGCAGGAGCAGATCCAAAGCTGTCACTGTCCCCAGTGATACCGGCAGTGCCTGGTGAGGTCCTCGAGCTGGCTGGCATCCGGTAGAAGTGGTGGGTGCCAGGATGCGGCGAGGCTGGCACTGCTGCCCAGGAATGCTCTGTCGTTCTGCAGCATCGCTCCGGCAGGCTGGATGGCTCCTGCTATGGGAGAAGCGGATTAACTTTCTTTTCTCATTGTCTGGAGTGAGACAGCAGGGAGCTGTGTGGCCAAGTCTGTCTGAGGCTGTGGAACAAAAGAGGGATTTTTGCTCTCCTGGCTGGCTTGCTGCTACAGCTCCAACTCCTCTGGAGTCAATAACTCATCACGAGATTGTTTTGTGTCTCTTGTCGCTGCAGTGTGTGCCTCTCTCCACTTCTCCCCCCCCACCCGCACACCACTTGTGCTCATCTGAAAAACTCTGTTTGCTGCTTTCCTTGGCGAGGAGACATGCTGCAACCTCCCATCTCTTGTTTAACAAAATGGGAGAACAAGTGGAGCAGAGTTCTGTGTCTGATTTGCTTCCAAGTGTGACAAACGGGGTGTGAGTGCTTATTCCTTCCCTGGAGCGGTACAGAGCTGGCAGAGACGTACCTTGCCTTTCCGGGGCTGGAGTCAGGTAGGCAGCAGGGAGGTTCCCTGGTTGGAAGGAAGGAGTCCGTGGGTTTACATCCCTCTTGTTTGGAGGCAGCTCCCCATCCCCAGCACGGCCCCGCAGGCTTGGGCTCTTCCCAGAGAAGAAGGGCAATGGGGTGGTTGAGTTGTACTGCGACCTGACCTGTGCAAAAACATAGAGAAGGGTGCTCTGCCAGGCGTTGGAGCAAGTCCTTCCTCCTCCTGCTCAGGGCAGATGCTCCTGAAATGGCCTGGTAAGCACACCGGGGTTGGGTTTTGGTTTGGTGCCTCTTTTCTTGAGGGCTGATTGCTGAGATATCCAACCTAACGGCCTTTAGGCTACTGTTGCGACCTCCGAAATCTGGCGACAGGGATTGCTGTGAAAGTTAATTGCCTCTTTGTGCAGCTCTTAAAATCTGTCGCTCTTCAAATCTCTTGTGTGGAAGTGCAAAGTGCTTAGGAGAGGAGAAAATGCGCAAAGGACCAGACTGCTGCCGGTCAGCGGATTTCTGCCTTGTGCACAGTTATGTGTGCTCTGAGCCCCTGGGTCGTGTCCAGGATCTGAAAAGGGAGGTGAAATGGCTTCAGACCACAAAGACGTTCAGGCTTCTGTCTGCTTGTGATGGCTTTTAAGCAGCAAGTCCACATGCCCCCATGCTGTTTGATGGCTAGTTAAAAATAGCTGATGGTGCGCCAGTGTCAGGGGGGAGCTGGGTGTTTTGCTGTGAATAAGCTTGTGGATGGAGGCTTGTCACCAGCAAGGGGGTAGCTGTGGCCAGAAACCATGTTCACGGGGGTGGTCAGTGCTGTGGGGTTGAATTGAATGGCTTGAGCAGACTCCCAGAGGTGGATCCAAACCTTGAGATGCTGGATGATGGTGGCGGAGGGGATATGGGGGTGTCCTGAGGTAAGGATGGACCCTGCTTTTAACCCTCTTGATGAGATAAACATGGGAAGCTCTAGTGCCAGTCTGGAGTTATTCAGAGAACTAGTTAAGAACACCTCGACCTTTGAGCACCTTAATCTTGATTAAAAAACCGGAGCTATCAGATATCCGTAGCAAAAAGGCTGTTTCCAAGAAGCATGAATCATTTCTGGAGCTCTAATGCTTATAACTTCCAGCCCTTTGTTCTCACTGATGGAACCGTGCTCTCGGTCGCTCTGGCTCCAGCAGCTCAGGCCAGTTTGCTGTCCATCCCTCCCAAACACGCCCGCCTTAATCCAAATACTCCCTGTGATAACACTTGAATAAAGCTGGCTCGGAAGGCAACATCTCCAGGGAGGAAAGCTCACCATGTGGGGAAGGGTTGGTGCCTTCTTGACGGGTAGTGGCAGCATGGGACCGAATGTCAGGTCCAGGGGTTTTGTTCTCGATCGCAAATGCTCCAGTTTTTGTCTGCTTGGGTTTCTGCAGGTGTCCAGCGTGTGAGTCTTACCAACTTGTACCACCCCTAGCATAGCGGGGATTTGTTATGTATCTGGTGCTCTGATAATAACAAGAACATGAGTTGTCTTTCCAAACTGATGATCTTGCTATAAATAGAGAATCCAGCTGCTTGCATTGAAGGCATCAAAGAAAATTGCAGGAGCAGCTTTTATGCAGAATGAAGTGGATTCTGGCTGCTTTCTCTGAAGAGACTGGGGGAGGGGGATTTCTTGACAACAGAGGCGTGCGAAAGCAATGCTTGAGAGCTCGCTGTGGCGTGTGAAATCTTCAGCAAGGAGCAGGCAAGGCGGGGTGGCTGGGATCTCCCGTCACGCCGTCCCACGCTGCATCTTCCTGCCTCCCCGCCGGAGAACCTGCCTGCGCTGGCACCCGGGCCGAGTGAGGAGTCACTAAATGCAGGGTTCCTTTACTACTTGTAAATAAGGCTTTTCAGGAAAATGCACTTGAAAGCTCTTCTGCTGGGAGGAGGTGAGCTGCCTCTGGGCTCGTGCTTGGGAGCTGCAGCAGCACTAAATCGTTTGTAGGTGTCTCAGCAGATTCTAACTGCTGACTTGCGAGTCGAGTGCCTGGAGCGGAGCGGCAGGGTGGAGGAGCCTTGGTGCAGAGTTACACACGGTTGCTTGTCCCCATGCTTGTCTTCTCCCCTTGTACATGGGCTCCAACCCCTCACACTGAAGCTGTTGTTTCCAGGATGGCTGAACAGTCCTCAGCTTGCTTCCTTAGTCCTCGGTGTTTTGCAGACAGAGGCTTGCTCAGGACACCCGGTGATGACAATATTTTCTGTGCTGAATCATTTCAGCCCCAGGTGCGTGTGGTGGGGGGTGTCCAGCCTGTGACAGGCCTTTTCTTGGCCAACTAGGTGCTGAGCTGACTGTGAGCGCTCCTTTGTGAGGATGGGGAGCAAATGCTGGGGAGTTCGTGCCCAGGAGCATCCCTGGAGCCCCAGGAGGGGATGGAGGGCGTCACCTCCTCTCCTGAGCATCTGCATTGCCTCTGCAGGGCTGGCTCTGGTGAGAAGACTGGGATAGCTGTGTCAGGCTGTGTTCTGGGTGTCAGTGGGGATCTGCCAAAATGCACATTAGCCAGCAGGACTTGTTCTAGCCTTAACACCTGGACAAGTGTATCCGAGAGTTGCAGAAGAAAATGTGCGTGACTCAGTCCCACGGCAGAGGCTGCCCCACAGGAACCCTTGCGCTCTGGCATTACAGTAAGCCTGTTAAGCATGAATTTCCAGAACTCTTTGAAGCCTTTATTTAGAAAAAGCCTGAAAAGGGAGTAGGCTCTTGTGAATCAGCCTCTTTGTGGAAAGCAGAGAAACCTGATCAGTCGGCTGTTTATCTGCCTGCAGTGGCTTTTGCACCCAGCGCAGGGTGATGCTCCTGCAGCGGGGGCAGAGGGGCTGTCTGGGGGGCAGAGCTTGTTAAACCTGCTCCGGGGTGTGGGAAGAACAGAGCAGAGCTGGCGGTGGTCGGTCGCAAACAGAGGTGTGTTCCCAGGACTTCAGAGAGATCAGCCTCCCTGACTGCTCCTTGTGTCGTGTGAATCGGTGGCTTGTTCTGCCAGCGAGGAGGTGGGAGAACGTGTCTGGCTTCCCACTTGCTAGGAGAGAACAATCAGGTTTGTTAATGAGTTTAGAGGGGCAGTTTGTTACAGCATGGATCTGACCGATCTTAAAGCATCAACCAAATGCCTCCTGGGACCTGCAGTCCTGTGTGGTAGATTGTGGTGGGGTTTCTTGTCTGGTTCTTCCTTTTTTAGCCAGCCAAGTCAAGTGTACCAGAATATCATAACTACTTTGGTCTAAAGTAGTGCTAAGTGCTGGGTGGAAACCTATTTTAGTTTGGGCAAGCTATAAAAAAAGAGGTTCCCCTCTTCTGTTTCAGTGCTGCTCAACCCAGGGAAGGGTGGCTGTGGTCCCTGGCTGGCTGAAGTGTCGAGTGCTGGCAGGTCCTGGTGTCCATCAGCATTCCCGTGAGCCGGAGCAAGCTGCTGGCTCTGCTCCACTTGCCTGGCTGCACGTTGGGCATCTGGGGCTTGTGTTCCCCTCCCACAGGGCTGTTCCAGGGGCCAGACACTGAAGATGAAGATGCTCAGACTGCTCGTGTATGTACAGCCTTGTTTTGCTTTGAAGAGCATAAGCCTGCTTGAATTCTGGTTGCCCAGGGCTCACTAAAGTGAGTTTAAGTTGCCCGGGTCCCCTGAGAAGAATGACAGTAAATTAGGATCAGTCTTGTGCAGGGGATCATTGAGTAAATCTTGCCTGGACCTCACCAAGATCCTAAACATGAAGTATTTCTGTACTGAGCTGGCAGCATGTGCCGCTCGGAGGTGTGGGTGCCGGCAGAAAGCCTGCAGCCCCGCAGAGCTGGGTGTAAGCGCTCTGGGCAGCGAGGCGAGGGTGAGCCGGGGAGCTGGGCTACACCCGGGCTATCGAGTGTCCCGAGCTCTGTGCAGAAAGGAGGGCGAGGAGGAGGCAGCACAGGCAGTGACATGACAGAGGTCACGTTATTTGCTGGGATCTCCTGGATAGCAAGCTGAGCCGCTTTTAGCCAGCGTGAGACTTGCTACAAGCCCTGCCTGAGCTTGGTCCTGTCCTAGTAAAAGTGCAGCTTGCTCTCTCATGAACGGAATTGAGTCTTGAAGATCCACATGAAACACTGCTGGTATCTCCTCCAGCCTTCTGCTCCTCTGCCACCTCTTTGCATTTCCCTGTGATGCTTGGAGATCTGGGTATGAGGAGAGGAGGCAGTGAGTGCTGGCAGTGCAGCTGAGGTGGGTGGCTGGCATGGAGATATTCCCAGTGAGCGGTGAGATCTGCCTCTCCCTGCCAAATACTTACTTTCCCACAGTGCCTCCTGTGCTGCCGGCAGATCCGGCTGTTCCCAGCACTCAGGGGTGTCTGCATCTGCCATCCCAGCTTGGGAGGAAGAGGCCAGTCCCTGAGCATGCTGCGGTGGTGCTTGGCAGTGTCCTCGTGCAAGGAGAGTGATCAGCATTGCCGAATCTGCCCCGTGTGCGGCAGCAGGGATTGCATGGGGTGCTTCTGCTGCATCCTCTTTAGGATGGGACTCCCAAAACTGGTCCAAGGTTCAACTTCCTTCATTCCATCCCTGCTTCCTCCGAAGCCACCATGGAGGGGTATTGCCTGTCCCCAGCCCAGCCTGGGCTGTCCCTGCAGGAATCCTGGGGCTGTGTCGGTTGGCAGCCTGGCCCCTGCAGAGGCTGGGGTGGGTGGCATGGTGCAGGGGGTGATGGTTGTGGGGCTGTGCACCCCTCCCAGGCTGCGTGCATGGACTCTGCACTGCCCGGCTGTGACAGTGCAGCCACCTTGGTTGTTGTGGGCTCTCAGGGCAGGGTAACCCCATCCCTCCCCACCTCTCTTCCCGGACTGTTTGGGTGGTACAGCACTGGGATCTGCATTGATCTGAAGCTTCAAAACAAAGCAACTTGTGCTTTTTTTTTTTTTTTTTCCAAGAGGCAATTTTGGAGAAAGGAGAAGCTGGGAGAATCCTTTCTGGAGCATGTTTGGTGAGCAGTGGGGCAGCTGTGGCAGCAGCAGCGGGGCAGGGATCGGGGTGAAGGGCTGGACAGGGTGCAGCCCATCAGTTCTGTGTGTGGATGCTGCGGCATTTCGTGCCCGTTGCTAAGGAGCTGTGGTTGCCTTTGGCAGCAGGACTGGCAGATCCAATGCACAAACTTTGTGGCATGCGGCTGTACCCCTCCTGTAGCCCATGTAGCTGTGAGTTTTCCACCTGCAGCCTGACATGTACAAACAGGCTTGTTAAATGTGTTCAGCTGGGGATTTTGTTCCAGATGTTCGAGATGACCCCTTTCCTCCGAGGGCAGCCGGCGTGCTGATAAGATGCTGTGATGCTATAAATAAACCTGGCAGCTCTGCAAGGGAGGAGAGCCTTTGGTTTGAATGGGAGTTTGCTCTAAACAGAAGCCCAAGAGGTTGCTGCTTTCTTCCCTTGGGATGTACATTGACCTTTGATTTTGGGGAGCAGCTGGAAAACGTAGGTTTCCCTGTTGCTCTCAACTTGATGGAAGAAAGCACTTGCAGGGGGAGAGGATTGATCTGCCTGGGAAAGGGCTCGGAGATTTGTTGCTCTGCTGTTCTGCAGGCACCCACCTTCCAGTCTCACTTTGGAGACTTCTGCGTTTGCTGGAATTAAGACATCCTCTGTGTGTCAGTACCACCTGCATGGACATGCCCCTCGGTCGGGGCTGAACTCTGGGTAAAATAACTCATGCGTAGCCAAAATAACGGCTGTGAGTCGCTTTGCCCATGTAGCAGAGCTGTCACTACCCTGTTGTTGTTATCAGTGGAGCTCTTACAGGCTGTGTTGGGTGGCTCTGGTCCATCCATCCTGCAGCGTGGGGCTGTGTTGGGTGGCTCTGGTCCATCCGTCCTGCAGCGTGGGGCTGCGTTGGGTGGGTCTGGTCCATCCATCCTGCAACGTGGGGCTGCGTTGGGTGGCTCTGGTCCGTCTATCCTGCAGCGTGTGGCTGCGTTGGGTGGGTCTGGGCTTCTTGTGGGTTATGTGGGTGACCCAGCAAGGTCCTCCTGCCTTAGCAGGCAAACACAGCTGGGGAGAACAGACACTTGTGGCCCTTAGGATGGGTTTTGCTGAGCTTGGCCTTGCAGGGCTGGCTCTGCTATCCTGGAAATGAGCTCGCTGAAAGGTCAGGGCTAGGAAGGGAGGGACCATCCCTTCCACTGCTGTGAGTGGTTTGGGGAAGGACTGGCTGAGCTGCAGGTCTTGCTTCTGGACGCTAAATGATGCTAAAGCTCATGTCACTGCAGAGGGGGCTGCAGGATGGTCCTGAGCCCCAGCTGGGCTTGTGCATGGCAGGAGAATTGCCACAGACGGCAGCACAGGGACAAAGACGGGTCAAACTGTAGCAACAGCTCGGTATTTCCCTGGGAGCCTGTCTGCAGCCTGCAAGCAGAGAGCTGTATTGGGTGTGACTTGTGCGAAGGGCTGGCAGGCTGCGGGAGGTGGCATGTCCCCTTGGGTCACCGGGAGCAGCAGCCAAGTCCTCTGTGTGCTGGGGGTTGCTGCTGGTGTGGGAGATGCTGCTCGACATGTGTCTGCTCCAGACAAACCACCTCCTGGGGACCAGCTACAGGCTTGGGTTTGCGTTGAGATGGAAAGCATGAACGACTCTTCTAGACAACTCCTCTCCTTCCACATCAGAGGCTGAATCCCCTTCCTGCCCCTGTGCTGGGCTCGTGGGAAGGAAGAAGATGAAAACCCCGCCAGACAATCCTTAACCTTGTGCCAAACCCCCCGCTGCCTCCCGCCTTGGGTGTACGCTCTGCTCTTGCCTGGCTGGCCTGTTACACAGACTCATAGAATGTGAAATGCCCGAGAGTATTTGTGTCTCAAGAACTGACAGAGTGGGCCCAGAAGGATGGGGACAGCTGAGAATTAATTAGGAGCTGTTGGTTTAATTAGTAGTGTCTCAGTGTATTTGTGCATGAGGACTGGGCGCCGGGGGAGTAGTGTGTCTTGTGAGCTTCCAGTGTTCCTGCTTAGAGGACGAACCCTTTGTGTCTGCAGTTGTACTGGTGCGATTCTATGTAAGGCCATCAGTACCAAGACCTCATCCTGCCCCTCTTTGGGGTCTCAGCTTCCTTGGTGTCTACTTTTCATTAAGTTTTTCTAGGAATTATCCAGCTTCTACAAACTGCTTGAGAGTAACTTGCTCTGTCTGTGGGTCTCGCTGTCTCCCAGGCTTTCTGTTTTCCCAGCACTGTCTGGTCCGGCTTTACCAGCAGTGGGGGGGTAACCCCAAACCCATCATCTTCCTCCAGATCCAGGGCAGGGGCTTCACAGAGCCAGAAGATCTCAGGACATACCAAACCTTGTGATCTTTGTTGAACGCGGAGGTTCCACTCCGGGGTAGAGCGGTGGTGGGGTGTGTCGAGGTGGCCTCCTGCAGCCGCTGCCGCAGCCCCTCGATCCCCTGCAGGTCCCCACTGCCGTTGGTTGGGGAGTGGTCAGGGCTCGGGGGTGATCCATTGCCCCCTTTTCCCGGGGCTGTTTCTGGCCCCTGGAGCATGCAGGGCTGGGGGGATGAAAGCAGCTTGTTCCCAGCTCATGAGATGCTCTCGATCCCTGCAGCTCTGGGTGTACAGATGGGAGCTTGATGGAATCTAATTGAAATGTGGTGATAGCTGCCTGCCGCGGCTCTGACGGAGAGGGATGAGGAAAGGGGGCTCTGGCTTCTCGTGGCTGGTTTCTATGAAATTGAGACTTCTTTGACGCAGACTCGCTTGTCTCTCACAGCACTTTCTCCTTCTCTGCTCCCCTGTTGTCTGGATCCAGGCAGGCACAAGTTTTCCAAAGGGTGTCTCAGACCCCAGGTACCCTCTGAGCCCTAACGAACACCTGCCCTGGTCCTTTGTGCTTCATGCGGTCACTGCAGACACACAGCGTGGCTGTACCATCCATCTCATCCCACACTTGTGGGGCCAGGCACCCCCTTCCCTGCAGCAGGGGTGGCTGGAGGCTCTGGGTCCAACAGACATGGCCAAAGCTGTGTGCTGACTCGAGTAGGCTTCAGCTGGCAAAAACCCAGGGCTGTTCCTAGTTGCCATTTCAGAGCTCAGTCACCGGCTCTTTGTCCGTCCTTGCAGAGGAGGGGGAATGACGGGATGGTCTGTTTGTCCTGGGTAGGTTGCTGCTAAATGCAACAGCCACCACCCCTAACTGCTTGTGCTGCTTCCCACCCCGGAAAACCCAAACCAACCAAGCTGTCGGCATCTCTTTCACCGCTCTCTGCTGCCTGTACCTGTTGCAGCAGGTCTGCGACACGGATGGGACTGTAAGCCGGCGGGTGTCATTTGGGATTGGGGCTGGCCCTGCTGCTGAGTGCAGGGTGGTGGTAAGACTCTGCTTGCTCAGCACGTTGAGTGGATTTTGGAAGCGGGGATGTGCATGCACAGCCTGCCATTGCCGAGCAGGGGGATGCGTGTCCTCTGCTTTCCTCTTGCCCGAGATGCAACCCCAGCTCCCCCAAGGAGGGCAGCTCCCTGGGTCACCAGGAAAAGCAATTTGAAGTCTGTGACTGCTCTCCTTAAATCACCTTGGAAGAAGTCAGATGTGCCTGGCTCCTGGCATCTCTATTTTTACTTTGTGCAGAGATGGATATGGCTGAGCTGTCTCCTTTTATTTCCAGCGTTTGGCGCGTGCTGTAGCGCATTGCTTAAGATCTGTCTGGCTGGATGCGAAGCTGCCTGCTTCCCTGAATCCCCAGGGGACTGCAGGGGTGAAGGGCTCTTGTCTTCTGCATGGCTTCATAATTCATTTATTCTCTGCTTGCTGCTCTTTGCCTCCCCCTTCCACTTCCCTTTCAGTTTTTGGACTTTTTTTTCCTGTATTTATTCAAAGCAGCCTGGGTAAACAGGGAGCAGGAGCGTGGTAACTGGGGCCACTGGTAGCACTGGATTCCAGAAGCATTTTTACTGGGTTTCTGATACTGGAGCTGGCCTGTTCTGATGTAGAAACTTTTATTGAAACTTTTCTTATTTGCTCTATCTGCAGCTTGGCATAGAGATTTCCCTGGAAAGGCTCAGACTGTGTGTTTCGCTTCCTGACAGCCAGGCTGACAAGCTTTGCACCTCAGGTGGCTCCAGTTGCAGCAGCTCTGATGGTGCCGGTTTGCCAGACCTGTCCCGCCGATGCCGTTGTCAGCTTGCAGCTGCCCCCAGCACCACGTGCCTGAGTTGTGCCTGTCAGCTGCCCCTGTCCCTCCTCCTGCTTGTAGGCAGGAGCCCCTACATTATAACCGGGCAAGTTCCCGCTATCTTCTTTTGCCCATGGGATGCTTGTGGCGAGGCTGATTTCATGGTTAGCTGCTCCAAAACCTGGTGAACTGGATGCTCCTGGATAACCTGGGGGGATCGAGAGCCCTGCACTGTCAGGCTGTCCCACTGGGGCTTGCTCTGTGGCTGTGGGGATGAAATGGGGGGGTTCTCTGGCAGCCCTGGGCTGGCGGCCCCCAGCATCACCCACCCTGGGGATCTGCTGGCTCCTCCAGGAGCGTGGGGGATAAGTTATGTGATCCCTATATCCAGCCGCAGCCCCGCTCTCGGCTGGGGGGCAATGCGTATGCTCAGAGCTGTTGTCCACCCCATCTCTCCCTCCATGAGTTGGGGGGAATCTCATGTTTCTGGAGTAGGTTGGAGAAGATGCTCTTTAACAAGTCCTCTGCCCCCTGAACTGCTCCAAGGCATGTCCTGCATCTAGTGACCTGGTGTGCCTGGTGATGGTCCTCTGGCAGCTTTGGAGAGCATAGAGAGGGGAGAGTTTCTCCATGCTCTGGAGAAATTGCCTTCAAGCTTTCCAGTGTTGCTTTCTGCCCCTTCGGTTGCCCTCACGCACCTGGAATGGCAGCCCCAGGGTGTGTGATGGTCAGGAACGTGGCTGGAGAGGGCTGCCCTTGGTGGGGATGCAGGACTGGGACCCTGAGAGCCCCAGAGCTCTCCCTCCAGGAGCTGCCCCTCCTCGGTAGGCACAAGCTGGCTGCCACCATGCCAGTTTGGGGTGTCGGTGGTTAGTTGACAGGAGCTGCCAGCTCCTGTGCCTGTGGTGGGGAACTCAATGGAGAACTCGTTAGCTATCTGCAGTGAGACTTTTAGACATGGTCTGACTTTAGGCCTGATGGTTATAGGGGGTCTGCTATTGCAGCAGGGACCACCAGCCAAGGGTTGGTTCTGAGTGTGGATCTGCTGGTCTGCAAACCCCCCACCTTGGATTACCGAGTCCCTGTGGGAAGGGAGATGGGCCATAGTGTCTGTGTGCTTGAACGTGCCCGCGTACCTGCCTCCCAGGAACAGGAGTGCCTCAGCATCGCAGTGCAGCAAGCAGGCTTGAGTTAAAGACCGTCATCCCCTTATCTGGGTGTTGGAACAGATGGTGGGGATCTGGAAACCTCTCTGTGGTGAACGGAGGCTGAGGGGAGCCTGTTCAGGGCTGTTCCTCCTGAAGGATGTGAAGGTTCTCCAGTTCTTGGTTGGGCTTTTCTCGCTCGTGTGAAAATGTGGGAGTCGAGTTGTTGAGTCTGGCTTTGATTTGACTGGAGCCATCTGAGTTATCTGGGCTAACTCAGAGCAGGGCAGGCTGGTCGTGAGCCCGGAGACGTGGTCGTGTGTCAGAGGTAGAAGAGTGAGAACTGGTACCAACGTGTGGGTATGCAGGATGCCACCCTGCTAAAACTGCTCCCTGTTCCTTCTGATGCTGAAACCCCTCCATAGTATGGGCTCTGCCATCTGGAAAAGGAGATGGATGTCACCTGGGGTATGCAGGGGGTTTGCTGTGATGGTTTGCTTCAGGAGGGGACCCATGTCCGCCCAGACCAGGCGTGCTGTGTGCCGTGGTGTGGGCAACTCCTGTCGTGGGCCATGCTCTCCTGTTGTTCCTCTGTCTTGGACGTGCTGGTGCACATCACGGACACCAGCAAGCGAGTGATGTATTGATGTCTGGTTAATGAGAGTTGGCATCTGGAGCTGCTTATCCTTTGTCCTTGTGTATAAACCAGCCCTGTGACTGCAGCGAGCTCTGCTGTTCAAAGTCCCGACCAGGCTGTGAAGGTATGGCAGGAGATCTGATGGGGGGAGGCTGTACTTCAGTGTGGGGTTAGAGACTTTAAGCCCCGAGGAGCCCATTCCACCTGAATGCATGTAGCAAAGCCCTGGTAAGGGGGCTGGGGTAAGAACTCTGCATTCCCCCTGCTGTCAGGGCTGGGTTTGGGTTTCTTTCCACCCTGTTTTGGGTCAGCATAGAGGACAAGGTCACGCTGGCCAGGCAGGTGCTCTGGAGAGCTTGTCCAAGGTGGTTGCAAGCAGCAGCCCTCAGCATGTGGGTAGGTAGTGAGAGCAGCACGGCTGAGGAGGCGTGGGGAACAGGGACGGCAGAGCTCTGAAGCCAACGCAGAGTGGCGGCCTGTCTCCCAGGGGGATGCTTCCTCTGAGATGCGGCTTGAATACAGGGGAGCAGATGGGTGAAATGGGAAAAGAGTCTGTTTGGTAATTCCTGCCACCTTCCTGCCAGCAGAACTGTTCACCTGGCAAATCCGGTGAGGGAGTTCTGTGGGATCCATTAAAGCTGTTGTGAAATGTGGTGAGAATCAGGACAGGAGACGTTCAGGCTGGGACAACCCTGAAGACCCGGTTTGTGCTGCGATAGGTCTGCCTGCATCCCTCCTGCATGGGAGTAGCACCACAGATCATCTCCTGCGGTGCAGCAAGGCCAGTCTGTCACGTTTGTCTGTCTCTGTGGTCCAGTGTTGGCATCAGAGCTTGATTTCAGCCTGCTGTGAATGGACCAGGACTAACTGAAATGTCTGGTGGGTAGCTCTTCTGAAAGCCACAGAGCTCATCCGAAAGCCATGCTGCAGGGCGAGCTCTGGGGTGACTTTCCCAAGGCAAGGCACAAAAATTACTCTCCTTGCTTTGGGAGGGTCAGATGGCATCTCAGATGCTTCCAGACCTTGCTGTGTGGCTTTGCTGTGAGCCCCGTGTCTCCAACAGGAGGAGGAAGCCGCTCGCCTGAAGTGGTGTCTGGCTTCTGAGAAGCAAACTCCTTATCAGTGTGATCGGAGGTCCTGACGCGGGACAGGCGTTAGTGGGCACAGGGCTTCTGCTGCAATCCTTTGAAGCAGAGACTGACCCTGAGACGTGGGAGCAGGCTGTCCGGTGTGGGAGGCTGGGCTCTGAACTCGAGCAGCAGCAGTTCAGGCTGCACTGGGGGGGATCCAGCTCTCTGCTGCAGACAGGGCTGTACACCTTGGTTAGTGGGCTTGTGCCGAACGTGTCTGTCCTCCCAGGGATGGTGGGATGCTCGGTGGGATGCCCGGCTCCTGGTGGGGTGGGAAGCAGGAGAGTCCTCTGCCGCTCATCCCTGGCTGGACCCGAACGCCTGAGTGTATCGGGAGCATCGCTGGCACAAAAGTCTCTGTTGTCAGCTCAAGTGCTGGGGCTGATGCACATACTGGGAGGGGACATTGCTTCATTTGGGAGAAGACTAGAGAGAGGGTTACTTCTCAGGGAGCTGAAATCACTGCTGCTAAGGGCTTTCACAGTGCAAGGAGGCCAGCTTGAGGACTTCAAATGTGAACATCTGGGAACAGCACTGGGCTACCACGGAGTGTGCGATAGTGCTGAGAGTAAGGGGAAAACGTGCTTCTGAAATGAAAGTGTGACCTGATTCCTTTGCTCCATTATTCCACTGTCTGTGTTTTTGTGAAGTACTGCTTCTGCACAAGTCCACATACAATACCTGAAGCAAGTCTGAACCTGAGGTTTTGCTTTCTCCCAGTGCTCACATGTGCTTTCTCTCACCAGCCATCAAGGTGAGCTGCGTTGGATCCTGCGGGGTGTCGAACAAGATCAATGACACAGCGTGGGCCATGGAGGAGCAGTACTTCAATAGCACATTGTCGCTGGCAGACAAAGGTAAGGTCTGAGAGACGTGGTGGCAATCTAGGATTCTGAGATCACCAAGACTTCAGCATCTTCTTGATGTGAAATACCCCTTTGCAGGCTGCCTTGGCCTGTGCACTGGGAATAGGAGCCAATATTAGAGACTACAAGAGCTTAGAAGGAGCTGTGCAGAGAGGCATCCTGAGTAGCTCAGAACTTGTCCGCCACCCTGCAAACACTGCTTACATCCTCTGGCCCTGGTCTGCCTGAAACGGGGCTGCCAGTGGTGACTTCTCCGCTGTTTCAAGGCCCTGGGGGTTCACCCTGCTCTGCTTCCTATGCGTGTTTTCCTTGGTGGTCACAAAACCCTGATCAAAGCTGGTCCATAGAAGGCAGTTGCAGGCCAGGAGTAGCTAACATCGAAAGGGATGTGGAGTTGTCACTTGTCCTCCAAGAGAAATGCTGAGAGCATGGCAGGAACAGCCTGGGGCAGTTCCACCACACCCCCTGCAAGCCGAGATACCCAGAGATAGCGACGGGGTTGTATTATCCTGTGGGGTAAAGTGACACTGGCAGCCTCTGGGGAATCCAGGCTCGAATGAATGCTGTCTTTCTGCTGTTAAATAGGTCAGGCTTACCACAAATAATTCATGCTGTACCCTGACTCCTGTTGAAATCAAGACATGCCAGTATTCACCTGCTGAAGGCAGTGGCTGTAGCAGTAACTGACATGGCAGAAGCCCAGGGTAGAAGCAGCTCAGCTCTCTGCTGCTGTTTTATCTAATAACAGGAAATGGGTAAAACCAAAGTGGCAGTTTCTGCTAGCTCAGCAATTTTTCAAGCAGAGCTTTTAGCGTCAAGGGGAGTCTGACCTCATCCTGGCAGTAAATGGAGGGAGTGCTGCTTGCTCAGAGTGCTGCTTGCTCTCAGGTCCTGGGGAAGGGAGACGGTTGGCTGGCTGGCCCCTTGGCTTGGCTCGTAGCCTAGGGGCTGCAGTTGGAGGTAAACTGCCTGGGAGGGCGATGAGAAATGTTCCTGCCTGATTTTGGATGCAGCACTGAGCACAGCCAGCGAGCCCAGCTGTGAATGTCAGGGTAGCAAAATCCCAGAGGCTTTATAAGGTGCTGCAGCTTCCATGAGTTGGGAGCTGGAGGCTGCGAACGTTTGTGGACTTCTGGAGAGGTTTAAACCTGCAACTGCACTGAAAAATGCTTTTGTTTCTAATATTTAATGGTTGAAGGGAGAGCTGTGATATTGTGGTCGGTTCTGTCCTGGTAACGCTGAGCAGTGGTAAAAGCCACCCAGGAGGTAGGAGTGGGAAGAGGCGGGTGTGCTGTGTGTTGGTTTTGCAGCCCCTGGGAGATGTTGATAGCCACTTTGGCGGTTGGTTCTTGTCAGGTTGCCCTTGGGAGCCATCCTCTTGACAACTAGGATCAGGGTGGACTGGGAAGGATGGAAGGAAAATGCATCGATGGCTACAGGCTTTCATGGCTCTGAAGTGTCCCCTTTGAAGAGCCGAATTCCCAAGATGGGCACAGTTTGGTATTCCCAGCTCTTAAACTGATCATGGAAAGCCCCAGTCTTTTGGCACTTAATGTTCTGGGACCCAGACTCCCGCGTATCTCCCCGTGCAGTGCTGCTATCTGTCAACCACCAGCATTGCAGGCTGCCAGGCAGGGACTTGAGCGGGCGCCCGGGGCTGGGGCGGCAGGGCTGGGCTGCTGGCTCTGCGCTGGAGCCGATGTGGGGCTGGCAGCTGCCCGGCTGCGTGCCTGCGACGTGATGGGGACAAAACGGGCCAGCTCAAGGCTTCCAGAGCTGCCGCAGCTCCAGGCGAGTGAGGCAAGTACATGACTTATCAGAGACGTAATGAACTGAAGGAAAAATGTGTCCCATGGGGCTGCAGAGTCCTGCGCTGGAAAGCTGAGGTGTGTTGTAGTGTCATTACTCTCCTGTCTTGCAAAGCTACGGCGCAATTACGGGGAAAAGCTGGGTCCCAGCTACCAGGAATCAATCTGGAGCGGTGTGTGCCAGGTACTTACAGTCACTGCCCTGTGCTCTTCTGCTTTTCGTGTCCAAGTGGACACAGCCGTTGGCAGCCCTCGGCCTCTCCCAGCTGCAGGGAAGCAGATAGGGAGCGGGTGGGCAGTCCTGGTGCGTGGGATTGCAGCCAAGGGCACCGCTCGCGGGGCGTTTGCTCTGTGTGTGACTGGTACAAGCTCAGGACCTTTTGTCCTGGACTTGCCATGTTTGCCCTGTGTCCTTCTTTCTGTGCCCCGAGGAGGCAGGGCAGCACATGATGGGACAGGGCAGCGTTGGTGCTGCCTTCGGACCTGAGTCCTCCTCCAGAGACAGCTTTGAAACCATCCTTTGCGATTGCTGCGCTGGCTGGTGCGGATATGGAAACAAAAGCACTGGGGGCTGGCACCGCTCCAGCCTGCGGCGCGGGGAAGCGAGATAACTGTCTGCTGTCGCAGCCCTCGCCGTGACATTGATGCATGTCCGGGCTGGCAGAGCAGCAGGGAAGCCGGGCTGCTTCTCCATGGCTCTCTCTCCGCGCGTGCCTGTCTCTGTCTGTCTGTCTGCTGCGTGCGTGTCTCTGTTTGCCTCCTCCGAGGGGGCTGCGGGCAGCGCGGTGTCCTGGCATGGCACAGCCCTGCAGCCAGGCAGGGACAGGGATTTTTCAGGGGAGTCGTGTGCAGTGGCCTCGTGGACATGAGCAGCAGGACCGGGCCTCGGCACTGACTCAGCCGTGGTGTTTTTAGGCTCCCCAGGAATAGCTCTCAGCTGCTCCAGCCTTTCCTGAGCAGAGTGTGGAGGAGCTTCAGACAGATGGACGGACAGCCCGTGGTGCCTCCTCTGCTCCGGGCGGGGCTGTCCCTTTCCCTGCGGCTCTGGCAAGGACTGTTTGGCACGGACGGGCTGCTCCGGTGTCTGGCAGAAAAGCGGTTTGAGGTGGAGCCGCACCCAGTGCTGTGGGTGCTCCCTGGGGTGCTGCCCTGCAGGTCTGACACCCGGCGGGGAGGGGAAACTGAGGCAGGCTGGCTCTGCTGGCTCCTGGGCACGGGGTGTTGAGCTCACAGATGGTGACAGCAGGAGCCCCGGGTGCGGGTGAGTTACGGGAGTTGGAAGCGTTTCTGAACAAGGGCTCAGCCACCAGCCCACACACCAGCACTCGACTCCTTTCCTGGACAGCATCTCACAGCCGCCGGCGAAACGCAGGAAGCACCACGAGCAAAGGTTACTGCAGCTGCGGAGAAATACTGCGGTGGCGTGTGGGACGGTCCTGCCATGTGTGTAAAAACACACAGAAAGCCCGCGGGGTGATAGGTGCCTGTTCCTTCGGGGGGGCTGGCTGTGCCCACCCTTCCTTCTCACGCTGTGAAAAGCAAACAGCAGAAGGGAGGGCAGGGGCTGCGCGGGGCCCCGTGCGTCAGGTGCAGGGGCTGGTTTTCTGTGTGTTTTCCCTTACAGCAATGCTGCTCCCTCTCCCTTTTGAACCTGTGCATTAAAAAAAAAAAAAGCAAAGGGAGCACCATGTTCGGGGCTTGGGGGTGAGCTTGCAGCCAGAGGGTGATGCCAGGCTCCCCGCTGGCACCATCCCCAGCGCTCTTGCAGAGGGCTCGTCCAGCTTGAAAGGTCTGCTCAGGTAGAGGGAAGATCCCAGGTGTCCCCAAGGCCATGCAGCCAACGTGTCTCGTCTCGCCCGTCTCTGGTGAGCGGCTCGTGCTCCAGCGGGGCCACAGCAGCGCTGGCACCTGGGGGGGACGGTGCAGGGAGGCAGGCGCAGCTTGAAAAACAACCCACGTCGCTCTCTCCCTTCCCACATCCTGAGCAGTAACTTCAAAAATAGTGAGCTGTGCTCTTTGAGGACAGGTGGGGGGAAGGGGAGCGGAGGCTTGCAAAACTATCGAAGCTCTGATTGCTCTAACAGTGACTCCACGCCTCACCCACAAACCTTTGCATTGAAATTAGGGAGGGGGCAGGTCATCCTTTGTAGCATCAGCTGTTGCTTGTATTACACGCTGGTGTGTGTGTTGTGTTGTTTTTTTTTTTTAAGGGTGTACATTGTATGAGAAAGGAAGCAGGCCCTGAAATAACTGCTTTGCAATGTAAGGTACTTATTTAAGGCACTGGCCTCATCCTTAATTTTCCTTCTCACTCCTTTTCGGAGCAGCATCCAGGGTGCGGAGGGTTCAGCCTTGTCCCCGGAGGACCCACAGCTTGGTGGTGGGTGGTTTTGCTGCAGAGGACCCTGCTCGCGCCTGTGCTGCTGCAGTGCTCATCCCCACTTGAGCAGTGTGGTGGCTGTGCTCCGGGTTCATGCTCCGGGAAAAGCCTCTTGCTGGGGCTGGCCAGGGCTGAGCAGGAGCTGGAGGCGAGCTGTCAGGGGAGCTGGGGATTGCGCAGGACTGTGCCGTACCCTTGGCAATAACACGCAGGCCAGCGGTTTAATGAACTCGGCTCTGTACATAAAAGCTGCTGGAAAGTGCTGAGTGTACCAGCTGGTCTGGAGCCTCTCGCCGCCTCGCTGCTCCGGTGGCTGGGGACACGGTGCAGCGCTGGGGAGGTCACTCAGTCCACGTGTGGCTCTTGGGGACGGCTCATTGTTTGCTCCCCAGAGGGGATGCCAAGGCAGGATTTGCTTTTCCTGCTTGGCTTGGGTTTGACTTGGACACTTGCTCCCTGATGCTGGTTTTGCTTTGGTCTTCTTTTCGTAAATAAATGCAGTAGGGGTGGGAGGAACCTTGCAAGTGTGGGGAGGTGTGTTTCGGGTTTCTCTAGGTGTCAGCAGTGCAGGAGATAAAGTACAGCAGTTGCGAGTGCAGAATAGCACTGCTTGTACTCGCTGCTCTCAGACAGAGGGATGCTTCTCTTGATGCAATATAATGGAGTAATTCAGCTCTGCTCCTGCTCCTCTCCTCTGCTGCAGCTCTGGCATCATTCAGCTGGAGATGAGCAGGTCCGTCATGTGCCTGCACCCACTCGGGGCTGTTTCCCCTCTATCTCCGACCGCACATGCAGCTCTTGCCCCGTGGATGGGTTGTGCGTGCAAGGACAGACTCTTTTTTTCACCCCCATTTAGATCCCGCTTGTACCTGAGCTGAACCCGTGCAGGGAGCTGGCTGTAATTTCCGGCTGACCTTACTTTTGGCAGCTTGTTAGTTAGCTAGAAGGCGCTGCGGGGAATTCCTGGCTGCCCCACGCGTGTCCTTTGCTGGCAGATCTCATGCACAGAGCTAAAAGGGAGCAGCTGCACATCACCTCTTCCCTGGGGTGGATTTCTGCCGGCCTGGCACAACACCCTCATGGCCAACAGTCGGCACAGGGCGATGATCCTGGCTTCCAGCTGAATTTAACAAGTTTAGTGACCTGTCTAAGGAGGCATTGAGAGACTTGGGTCTCCTTTTCTGTGCTCAGGAATGATTCTGTGAGCAGGAGGTAGCAAAGCAGCGGGTGATGCTCCTGGCCAGCCCCTGGCTGGATGGGAGCAGGAGGATGCCCGTGGGCAGCGGTGAGCCGGTGAGGATGTGCTGGTGCCAGCTCCTGGCTGCACAGCGCTGCCGGGTTCGGGAGCGGTAACTGCAGGTTCAGCCCAGGAAAACCTCATGGAAGGAGCTGCAATCACCTTGGGTCTCAGCAGCTTCCTCAGCACTTCCCGATTTCTTGCCTCAATAGATCACTGTTAATCCTCAGAGGATTTTTTGCAGCATTGCCATGCTGCCAGCTCCTACTAATTCATTGAAAATGTCACTGAAAAATGCTGACACAGATTTGTAAGCGCTAGAGCCTTTACTCTGGCCTCAGCGTGGCTTTCTGATGTGTTTTCTTCCTCTCTCTGTACCTCCCGTGTTACAGAAAGGTTTATCTTGGCAGCATTAACCTTATCAGAGTGCTGGAGGTTGTTCCTGCTGTGTGTTTGCGTGCATGCAAATCCGGCGTGAGCATGTTGCTGCTTTGAACGGGAGCTCGGAGCCTGCTGGGGATTGTGCTCCCTCGCTGCCGTATGGCAGCTCTGCTCGGCTGAGTGCTGCTCAGGAGCAGGAGAGCTCTCGTTCGAGCAAAACTGAGCTGAGCTAGATGCCAAGTCTTTCCCTGGCAGGTCTGTGTGTGCTGGCAGGTCGCTGTTCTGGCTGTCAGCTGCTCCCTCCGAGGCACCTGTGTCTGCTGAGGGATGGCACGAGCAAATGTGTGCGTTTAGCCTCATTTGTTGCAGTTTGTAATCCTCTGCATCAGCTTAATTCACCAGAGTCCTCACACTGAAGCTGCAGTGGCCCAGCATCACCTGAAGTGTCCTGGCACTGCCAAAATTAATGCTGACATCTCTGATACAGCCTCCTGCGAGCTGGAAGAGTTCTGACCTTCTTGGTTACGTGTAATATTCAATTTTTGGGTCTGCAGCAGTGGACAAGGAGAGACAGGAAGGCAGGGGCACGCAGGGTGCTGGCTGGCAGGACTGCAGCGACAGGGACCATTCTTTCAGTAGCTGGGGAGTCGGTGTCCTGTAGCACAGGGCAGAGGCAGGGCTGTTTGTTTCTCCACCTGAAAGTGCAAAACACAATCCTGCTGCTTTCCTGCTCTGCCTGGAGAGCCTCGAGAGGAGAGTACCCGAGCTGCACATCAGCAGCACTGGTACCAGTCTAACTAGGAACTCACCTTCCCCAGGGAGCAGGAGGGCTGATTTTAGGCAGCAGGAAGACAACATCGCTGTAAGTGATGGCAGGGGGGCCGGCAGGCTCCAGGCACCTGTCCATGCTATGTGATTTGGCCAGCACAGTTAGTGCATCCCTCGCTAAGTAGCCAGAGAAAAATTGCCATATGGTCTGGCCTGCTGTTCCTCTGCTAGAAGAACCTGTACTCCAAAGGTACAGCTTGTTCCTGCTCTAGAGCAGCAGCATCCGTGTGTGCCGCAGGAGGGAGCAGAGCTGCTGCGTCTGCGTGGCTGGTACTGGCCGAGAGAGCTGGTGGTGGGGCAGGAGCCCCATTTAAGCTGCTCCCAGGCTCCTGTGCCTGGGGTGGAGAGACACCTTCCAGGCTCCTGGTTCGTAGATAAAATCACAGAATGGTTTGGGTTGGAAGTGACCTTAGAGATCATGGAGTTCCACCCCCTGCCATGGGCAGGGACACCTCCCACTAGCCCAGGTTGCCCAAAGCCTCATCCAGCCTGGCCTTGAACCCCTCCAGGGATGGGGCATCCACAGCTTCTCTGGGCAACCTGGGCCACTGCCTCACCCCCCACACAGTAAAAAAATTCTTCCTAATATCCGATCTAAATCTACCCTCTTTCAGCTTAAACTAGTAGTCGTGGCTACAGAGCAAACAGCACCCTCCTCTTTGGGGGATGGAGGGAGTGATACACAGCATGTCCATCTTTTTTTGCTGGACTCTAACCACAGATGAAGCCTGGCGAGGCAGAGCTGTGTGTCGTGCTGCTGCTGCCCAGCCCTGCAGCCTGCTGTGTGCTCAGACGTCTGGGCTGCCTCTGCCAGCGCACTGGAGCGTGAGATTTCACAGGGGTGAGTAATAAGGCTCGGCTGAGGCTGTCGTGTTTGTGTGTCGGTGACCAAGGCATCTCCCAACCCTCTTTTGGCTTCTCCTCCTCTGGCACCGACCTCGAGGTCCTGGCTGTGCCGTGGTGGCAGTCAGCCTTGCGGGGACTGTGGCTGCCTGGGTCTGCTGGCTCCCTGGGGTGGAGGAGCTGGGGCTGGGGGAGCCAGCCTGGGAGGAAGCATTTGGCAGATGTCCCTGTGGTGGCGCTGGTTTGAACACGCAGCCCAGGTAGATCTGGCCCCACCGGTGCTGTAGGACTGGCCTATTTGCATGGGCCAAACTGAGAAAGCTGCAAAACAGCCCTGGGAAGGCCCGGCGGGACACGGCGGGTAGGGCTTGGTGTCCTTGTTGGTATGTGGCTGGTTCCTCCTGAACCCCAGCCCTGCCCTGCTCTCATGCCGGCTGCCAGAGGACCTTTCCCAACCCTTGGCTGGCTGCTGGCAGGGCAGGGCATGGGCAGGCAGCTTCCCCTCGCTCTCAGGGGCATGATGGCTTTGAAGGGCTGGTGACTTCCCCTGGCTGCCAGCTCCGGCCAGGGCAGCTGCACTGCTCAGGGAAGAGTCCAAACCCTTTCAGCACCTGGGCTGCCGCAGAGTAAGCTCGACTTGGGTCGTGTGTTTACCAGCGTAAATACAGACGTGTGGTCATTCACCCACACGCGGTTACGACTGTGTCATGTTTTCCTGTGTGGTTGTGCAGCAGCGTGCTGCTTTGCAGCGAGCGTGGGGAAACCTTTGCGGATGAAAGCAGAGCTGTCTGCGGGGACAGAGCGGTGCGGCCAGCGGCTGGGTGGGCTCCGGGGCATGGTCAGCTTGGGTTTTGCGTGGGAACCCCACACAATCCAGATGAAACCCGCTGATCTCTGTCCCTATACTGCACATCAGTGTGACTGGGGACACCCCAAGTGCTGTGGGACGGTGCTGCAGTGTCTGCTGTGACACGCAGGGCTGGGCTCGGGGCTGTGGTCCCTGTTGCTGGCGATGCTTTGCAGGCTCTGATGGCGCAGGGGAGCCCTGCCTGTGCCTGCCTACATCACCAGGTACCCCCTGGGGACCCAGCAGAGGACTCAGCACCAGCCCTCTGGATGCAGGTGTTTCCTTTCTGCACATGGCGAGTCCTCCCAGGCCTCCTCCACACCCACTGGTACAACCAACAGCCCCCATCCCCGTGTGGAGCTGAGGGGAGCGGCCGAGTCGTGATTCCAGACAAATCTCCGTTGATTCAGGGAAGTGTGCAAGGTCGCACTCTGCTTTGCACTGTGAGGCGGCTCTTTGTGCTGTTAGCATGCTGTTGCTGCTCCTGCTCTCTGGGTTTGTTTTTTTCCAGGCTCTCTAGGGCAGTGGCTCCTTTCCCTCCAGGAATTTTGAGGGAGGATGTTTCCAAAGGCTGTGTGGGGGTGACCAGTCTCTGCTGTCTTGGCTTCTATCCAGAGCCCCACGGCAGAACCCTTCTAATCCAGTGACCTCTGATGCCTAATGACTTTCTCAAGGTATTTTTAGCTGCCCGTAAACTCCAGGAAAAGCTTTTTTTGCAGCCGAGCACACTGTGGCCTTTGTTCAGGCTTCTGGGAATGGGGAGGTAATGGCTCAGCGCGGCTGCGGTGGCTTGCACAGCCCTTTCCTGTCGCAGTGCGTTTGCAGAGTGCTCAGGAGCATTGCAGCCTGCTGTGAGGGGATGTCGGAGACCCCTCGAGTGATGCTGAACTCCTGCTGACCTGCTCTCCCCCATGCACCGGCTGCGGTTTGCTTTGGCAAAGCTTCTGGTTCAGGAGCAGCACAGAAAGGAGCGTTCAGAAAGGGCTGCTGCTCCCGGGTGTCTGCACGCCACGGTGGCCATCAGAGGAAACCTTCTCACCTCTGCCTGCTGCCAACAACCGTCCCTGTTGCAAAGTCAATTTGCAGGTGGAATTAGCACCTTAAATGTCCTGGATCTTTACTTGAAGCTTTTGAGACTGGAGGAACAGGGGCTTCCCGTGGGTTTTGTGTCCCCCTTGCTCTTTGGGGCTGGTGTCGTACAGCGGATAAGGCCGGGCCAGCAGAGCGGCTCTGTGTGCTGTACATGGTGCCACGTCTTCCTGCCATGGTCCAGGGATCCAAGGCATGTGCGTGGCTAGCGGGACACGTGTTGTCCTGTCCTGCTGTTTTGGTGGCTGCGTGGGATGGAAGAGCACCACGAGTGTCCCTTGCAGGGTGCCGAGGTGGCTTTTGCTGCTGTTTCCCATGTGAGAGGTTCCTGGGTGTTGAGGCAAGGTCCTCCTGTGTCCTGCCCGTGCTTGCGACGTGGCTGGGACAAGGGAGATTGCAGATTTTCCCTGTTATGTCAAGACTAGCCAGCATTTGGAAAGGGAAGCTCAGGCTTTAGGAGATGAATTAACAGCTGGAGAGTTTAAAAGTAGTTGCCACCTCCCTGCCTGGTGTAAGGGGGGGGACTCAGCTTGGGACTCGCCAACTTTCCATCTGCCAAAGGCACCAGGCACATGGCAAAAGACCGAAATGGTTTTGTGATCCCAGGCACATCAGACACGGAGCCTCTGGTGAGTCCAAGCTGGAGGAGCTCCTGCTGGGAGGGACAAGCAGGAGCCCGGGGAGGAACTCGCCGTGGGGTTATTGCTGAATAGATAACTGCCTCTCCTCGGGCTCACAGCGGGAGGCAGGCAGGCCCTGGGCTTGCCTGGGGTCTCTGCTGCCTTTCACTCTGCCACTCGCTCTGGATTGTGTCTGAAGTCTGTTTTTCTTCATCTATTTTTATTAACTCTTCTCTCTGAAGTAGCCCTGGCACTGAACTCCCACACCTCTCCCACTTTCTTCACCAGCGGGCTCCTCGAAACGCCTGCTCCGGGCTGCCTTGGGCTCCGACAGCTGGGGCTGGGGGTCCCCAGTGGATGCGGGGCTGAGGGTGCTGCTGCCCCTTGTAGCCTATCCACCAGTGACCTGCCCAAACAGCCTCCGTGCTTGCAATAAGGTGAGAAATGCAGGTGTTCAGCTGAGGTCAGAGCTCTGTGAGCGGCCGGCTGTTTGTTAGCTGTGCTGGCAAATGGGATCGCCTTTGATGGCATCTGCGCCTGTGGGTAGGACCTGGGTGCTTGCTGGGAAATACCCTGAATGGGGAGGATCTCAGGGCTGGCATAAAGATGCTTCTCTCTCTCTTTGGGGGAAAAAAGAGTGTGGACTGCAAGGAGCAGGTCTGAAAACAAGAGCTACTGCTAATTGCCTGCAGCAGCTCTCTGCTTGATGGAGTGGAGAACAGAGCTCGCTGTGCTCCCCTGGCTCCCTGCTCGGTGCAGGGCTGCGGTCTCGTGGCCGCGAGCCAAGCACTGCTGCGATGTCTTGGGTCCATGTGAGCTGCCACGGGGGCACGACTTCAGTCTGGGGTAGGTGGTCTTAGAAGTAATCACTGGCTGTGAAGAGGAGGGCCAGCCTTTTCCAGACCTCGTGGGCTGCATGTTGCAGGCAGGAGCTGCAGGAGGGATTTGCAGGCTGCTCGCTGCCCTGGCTGAGCGTGCTGTGAGCCAGCGGGTCTCACTGTGCTCAGGCTCGGTCTGGACTATCGGGGTGGTTAACTGACCTGTGAGCAGTTCTCATCTGGTGACTTACTCGGAGGCCGGGCTGCCCATGTGAAAGTCATGGGGTGGCTCTGAGAACTCAACCGCGTCCTTGGTGAGTGATGCTGGCCACACGTGTTGCTGGGAGAGCGTGTTGCCGTCCTCCGTGCTGCAGTTGGGAGCAAGCTTCAGACTCCCTGGTTTTCTGCAGGGGTCGGAAGCTGTGACCACGAAGGGCTCGCAGGTTCGGTTCCAGTCTGGCTTTCTGCTGGTGCACGTGAGCTGGGCAGGAGCTCGACTGAAATGGCTTGTTAGATCATGCTGCCTGTAAGGTAGGAGAGGGACTGTCGCGTTGTGGGGTCTGTGAGCAATTCCTGAGGGTCCTGGGAAGGCTGTGAAGTGCCAGGCTCCTAGCAGGAGAATCGAAATCACTGCCAGCGTGGTCATCTGGGGCTCTACAAGTCAGACAGCTGGGAAGTCTCCAGATCTTGGTGGAAATTAAGTGGCCATTACCCTTCTGCATTGCAGTGACAGGACGTGCTCCCTGTCCCTTTCAGATGGAGCAAGTCCCCTTACTGCAGTGGAGAAGCTGCCCAGGAGAGCTGATGTATTCCAGTTTATCAATTCGTTTTCCAAAACTAAGGCTAACGGCTATAAGATCAACATCGAATGGTGCTCAATAAAAAAGGCAGAAACCCTTGGAGCCGCAAACAAACACTGGGTTAGTCGGGTCATTCCTGTTAGCCAGGCTTTACCCGTAACCAACAAGCAAAGGCACCTGCTACATCTCAAACCTGTCCTCGAACTGAGCAAGGCTTCCCAAGAAGGGAATACCAGGAGCTGCCCCTGTGCCTGTCCCAGCTCCGCACGGCGCAGGCCTGGCAGCGAAGGCAGTGCCTGGCTTTGTGCCTCCACCTGGTGACAGGAGCGAGTGTTGCATTTTAGCCTACATAAATCGGGTTTATTGGGGAAATCCCCAGGGAGGGGTTCTGGGCGGGGTGCTGGGAAACAGCGAGCTCCTCTCTGTAAGGACAGCGTGTATCAACAGACATCTCATTGTTTTCTCCTGACTTCCCTTTGTGGCCAGACACGATGGGATGTTTGTCATTTTATTTATTCCGCCTGCCTCTGCACT
>WKFP01014755.1:570701-580884 GCA_011057875.1 Pterocles orientalis | reverse complement strand
GACCTCTGATGCCTAATGACTTTCTCAAGGTATTTTTAGCTGCCCGTAAACTCCAGGAAAAGCTTTTTTTGCAGCCGAGCACACTGTGGCCTTTGTTCAGGCTTCTGGGAATGGGGAGGTAATGGCTCAGCGCGGCTGCGGTGGCTTGCACAGCCCTTTCCTGTCGCAGTGCGTTTGCAGAGTGCTCAGGAGCATTGCAGCCTGCTGTGAGGGGATGTCGGAGACCCCTCGAGTGATGCTGAACTCCTGCTAACCTGCTCTCCCCCGTGCACGGGCTGCGGTTTGCTTTGGCAAAGCTTCTGGTTCAGGAGCAGCGCAGAAAGGAGCGTTCAGAAAGGGCTGCTGCTGCTCCCGGGGGTCTGCACGCCACGGTGGCCATCAGAGGAAACCTTCTCACCTCTGCCTGCTGCCAACAACCGTCCCTGTTGCAAAGTCAATTTGCAGGTGGAATTAGCACGTTTAATGTCCTGGATCTTTACTTGAAGCTTTTGAGGTTGGAGGAACAGGGGCTTCCCGTGGGTGTTGTGTCCCCCTTGCTGTTTGGGGCTGGTGTCGTACAGCGGATGAGGCCGGGCCAGCAGAGCGGCTCTGTGTGCTGCACATGGTGCCACATCTTCCTGCCATGGTCCAGGGATCCAAGGCATGTGCGTGGCTAGCGGGACACGTGTTGTCCTGTCCTGATGTTGCTGTGGCTGCGTGGGATGGAAGAGCACCACAAGTGTCCCTTGCAGGGTGCCAAGGTGGCTTTTGCTGCTGTTTCCCATGTGAGAGGTTCCTGGGTGTTGGGGCAAGGTCCTCCTGTGTCCTGCCCATGCTTGCAGGGTGGCTGGGACAAGGGAGATTGCAGATTTTCCCTGTTATGTCAAGACTAGCCAGCATTTGGAAATGGAAGCTGAGGCTTTAGGAGATGAATTAACAGCTGGAAAGTTTAAAAGTAGTTGCCACCTCCCTGCCTGATGTAAGGGGGGGACTCAGCTTGGGACTCGCCAACTTTCCATCTGCCAAAGGCACCAGGCACACGGCAAAAGACCGAAATGGTTTTGTGATCCCAGGCACATCAGACACGGAGCCTCTGGTGTGTCCATGCTGGAGGAGCTCCTGCTGGGAGGGACAAGCAGGAGCCCGGGGAGGAACTCGCCGTGGGGTTATTGCTGAATAGATAACTGCCTCTCCTCGGGCTCACAGCGGGAGGCAGGCAGGCCCTGGGCTTGCCTGCAGTCTCTGCTGCCTTTCACTCTGCCACTCGCTCTGGATTGTGTCTGAAGTCTGTTTTTCTTCATCTATTTTTATTAACTCTTCTCTCTGAAGTAGCCCTGGCACTGAACTCCCACACCTCTCCCACTTTCTTCACCAGTGGGCTCCTCGAAACGCCTGCTCCGGGCTGCCTTGGGCTCTGACAGCTGGGGCTGGGGGTCCCCAGTGGATGCGGGGCTGAGGGTGCTGCTGCCCCTTGTAGCCCCTCCACCAGTGACCTGCCCAAACAGCCTCCGTGCTTGCAATAAGGTGAGAAATGCAGGTGTTCAGCTGAGGTCAGAGCTCTGTGAGCAGCCGGCTGTTTGTTAGCTGTGCTGGCAAATGGGATCGCCTTTGATGGCATCTGCGCCTGTGGGTAGGACCTGGGTGCTTGCTGGGAAATACCCTGAATGGGGAGGATCTCAGGGCTGGCATAAAGATGCTTCTCTCTCTCTTTGGGGGAAAGAGAGTGTGGACTGCAAGGAGCAGGTCTGAAAACAAGAGCTACTGCTAATTGCCTGCAGCAGCTCTCTGCTTAATGGAGTGGAGAACAGAGCTCGCTGTGCTCCCCTGGCTCCCTGCTCGGTGCAGGGCTGCGGTCTCGTGGCTGCGAGCCAAGCGCTGCTGTGATGTCTTGGGTCCATGTGAGCTGCCACGGGGGCACGACTTCAGTCTGGGGTAGGTGGTCTTAGAACTCATCGCTGGCCATGAGGAGCAGGGCCAGCCTTTTCCAGACCTCATGGGCTGCATGTTGCAGGCAGGAGCTGCAGGAGGGATTTGCAGGCTGCTCGCTGCCCTGGCTGAGTGTGCTGTGAGCCAGCGGGTCTCACTGTGCTCAGGCTCGGTCTGGACTGTCGGGGTGGTTAACTGACCTGTGAGCAGTTCTCATCTGGTGACTTACTCGGAGGCCGGTCTGTCCATGTGGAAGTCATGGGGTGGCTCTGAGAACTCAACCGCATCCTTGGCGAATGATGCTGGCTACATGTGTTGCTGGGAGAGCGTGTTGCCGTCCTCCGTGCTGCAGCTGGGAGCAAGCTTCAGGCTCCCTGGTTTTCTGCAGGGGTTGGAAGCTGTGACCACGAAGGGCTCGCAGGTTCGGTTCCAGTCTGGCTTTCTGCTGGTGCACGTGAGCTGGGCAGGAGCTCGACCGAAATGGCTTGTTAGATCATGCTGCCTGTAAGGTAGGAGAGGGACTGTCACGTTGTGGGGTCTGTGAGCAATTCCTGAGGGTCCTGGGAAGGCTGTGAAGTGCCAGGCTCCTAGCAGGAGACTCGAAATCACTGCCAGCGTGTTCATCTGGGGCTCTGCAGGTCAGACAGCTGGGAAGTCTCCAGATCTTGGTGGAAATTCAGTGGCCATTACCCTTCTGCATTGCAGTGACAGGACGTGCTCCCTGTCCCTTGCAGATGGAGCAAGTCCCCTTACTGCAGTGGAGAAGCTGCCCAGGAGAGCTGATGTATTCCAGTTTATCAATTCGCTTTCCAAAACTAAGGCTAACGGCTGTAAGATTAGCATGGAATGGTGCTCAATAAAAAAGGCAGAAACCCTTGGAGCCGCAAACAAACACTGGGTTAGTTGGGTCATTCCTGTTAGCCAGGCTTTACCCGTAACCAACAAGCAAAGGCACCTGCTACATCTCAAACCATGTCCTCGGACTGAGCAAGGCTTCCCAAGAAGGGAATACCAGGAGCTGCCCCTGTGCCTGTCCCAGCCCCGCACGGCGCAGGCCTGGCAGCGAAGGCAGTGCCTGGCTTTGTGCCTCCACCTGGTGACAGGAGCGAGTGTTGCATTTTAGCCTACATAAATCGGGTTTATTGGGGAAATCCCCAGGGAGGGGTTCTGGGCGGGGTGCTGGGAACCAGCGAGCTCCTCTCTGTAAGGACAGCGTGTATCAACAGACATCTCATTGTTTTCTCCTGACTTCCCTTTGTGGCCAGACACGATGGGATGTTTGTCATTTTATTTATTCCGCCTGCCTCTGCACTGTAGGCAGGATACACGCTAGCTGGGGTGTCCTCAGGGTCCCCGTGGGGTGGCTGAGCAAGCGGAGGGGCAGCTGTTCATAACGTGAAGGATGCACCAAGTCCAACGCCACCTCCCCTGCCTCCTACCTGGATCGCAGTGTCAGTGCAGGAGGGATTTACCCTTCTCTCTTCCCCACCTCCCCATCACATAATCCCCTTAATCCCCTGATGATAGGACTGTGTTAGTCACCTCTGCGGAGACAGTTTTGCTAACAGGCAAGCTGTCTCCTCTGTCTTGCATCAACAGAAGAACCAGCCAAATCTAGGGTCGTGGTACCTCCAGCAATGATTCTGCAAAGCAGAACAGACACAGCGGGATCTCGTATCGCTGGTGTCCTGGTCTCTTCTTAGCACGGTCACCTTGAAAACAAAACCTCTCGTGTTTACATTTATTGAACAAATGAGGAGAAACCTTAGTGCTTTTCTTATCTAAGGCCGCTTTGGGAGCTGCATGACGTTACTGGATCACATTGTGTGTCCAGTTCAGCCATCGTGACTATCCAGGGAGGGAACTGGGAGGCTGGTTGGGAGTGCTGGAGGGTGGTAGGGTCAGGAAGGCTGAGTCTGTAGCTGTTGTTTTATCTGTGCACCGCATCTCAGCCCCGATCTGTGCCTTCCAGGCCACCGTTGCCGAGCAGGATGCAGTTGTAGAGAGCCAGTATAGAGGTTTTAATGTTGTGGAAATCTCCTTTGCTCCAGGTGTCTCAGCAGCCAGGCTGAGGTATTGCAAGGTCCCTTCTTGGGACCAGGGAGGGGATTTAGGCCTGGGAGACAGACCTCTGGATCCAGCTCCTGAACATTATGCAGTCTGTGGGACTTGGTGCGAGGCCAAGGCTACGGCTATAATGGCAGCTTGATGCCCGCCAGACCTCCGTACCACCCTCGGGCAGTGCCTGTGCTTTCTCGCCTTCCCACTGACTGCCTGCAGCCTGCCTGGTGGAAGATGAACACCCAGCATCCCTTCTCCATGCCCTGTGTCAGTAGTTCGGGCTAACTGCTTGCTGTGGTACAGGAATGCCTTCAACCCTGCCCCAAACTTCCTTATTTCTGGAGTATCTTAGCGTAGAACCTGTCACTGGGAGTGGAGATGTCCCCTGTCCCAAGGAGAGGGGGGTGGAGGCATATGCTCCTGTTGACACAAGCGCTTCTCATTGGATGTGGAGGATGAGCATGGAGTTGTGCAGTGGGCTGAAGGCAGCTGAACATGTTGTTCCACAGGTGGTGGCCTCTGTCCAGAAGATCGTGCACCACAAACACTGTCCCAAGGCGATGGCCTGTCCCACTGACCTTTCACTGTTGTTTCCCGCAGGGGTCCTGACAGCTGGAGAGCACAGCTTCCCCTTCCAGTTCCTGCTGCCAGGTATGATGCACATAAATGGCGGAGGGCACTTCCACGCCAGCCTTGGCTTTTGCAGCCTCTCAAGCTGTGCTGAGCAGCAGAGCCAGGCTGGCACCTTGGCCCGGGGACACTAGAGGGGGGATGTAAAGGCAGCCGCAGACAGCAGAGGAGCTTGGACAAGCTGGTACCTTCTGCACAGTGCAAAGCTGGGTCTGAGCTGTTGCTGATGCCTCTCCGTGACCCTGCGAGCTCTCTGGGTGTGCACAGGGCTCCTGGCCTGGCCAGCATCCTGTACACAGTGCCCTCAGAGAGAGGATCTCTGCTCTTGAACCTTGGATCCCTTCTGCAAGGAGGTTGCAGCAAGGTCTCTGACTTAGCTGTTCAGACCCAGGTCTTTTTTGGGGGGATCCCCATGTCTAAGGTACTTGCAGAACTCTTTAGGTGAAGAGGAAAGCTGTTTAAAGAGACTGTTTCCAGTTCAGAAGTGCTTGGCCTGACTCAGCCTTGTGATCTTTTTCTCTGTACTCCAGCCTCTTCTCCTACATCATTTGAAGGCCCTTTTGGCAAGGTCCTCCACCAGCTGAAAGCTGTGATAGACACACCTCGCTTCTCCAAGGACTACAAGTGCAACAAGATCTTCTACGTTCTCTGTCCTCTCAACTTGAATGACATCCCTGACATTGAGGTAAGAACCAGGAGGAGCATGGCTGGGAAGTGCCGGGGCTTCAGCACTTGTCCTTGTCACACGTGCTGGCTGTGCTGGCTGGGGAACAACTGGGTGGTTGGACAAGTAACTGTGTGCCCTGACTGTGCAAGAGCAGGACAAGGGTTCCTGATCTGTCCTGCCTTGCTATCAGACCCTGTTCTCAGTGGTTTTTGATTCTTCCACGCATCGGTTTGGGAGATTTATGTGAATTTTCAGCATGCAGAGAGAGGTGTCTGCCAATAGCACCAGGTGCTTGTAGAGACCTGGGTTTGGAGAACTTCCTTTGAAGGGAAGAGACTAACAGGACAGCAAAACTGGGGGACTGGAGAAGTGAGACCTGTTGCCTGTGGCAGTGCTGGTTTGCTGGTTCTTTGCATCCTTTTAGACCAGAATATTTTTGTTTGCTTGTTTCAAATCTGTGAGTGTTTTTCCTGGAGGCTCTCTGACTCTCTTGGGCCAACATCTCTGTCTCTCTGCTGTCCTGCAGCAGCCCAACACTATGTCAGTCACCAAGAAGTTCAACTACAAGCTTGTGAAAAGTGGCAACATCATCTTGACCGCCACTTCGGATCTGAAAGGATACATCGTGGGGCAAGCGATCCAGCTCCGCACCGACATAGAGAACAAATCGGGCCGGGACACTGGGGCTGTGGTAGCCAGTCTGCTCCAGGTGAGCATCCCAAAGGGTGATTCTACAGCTTGTGCTGGTACTCCACCCCCCGAGGCCTCTGAAGCTGAGGCAGTTCTCAGCACAGTGCCCGTCTCTGCTACCCATGGCTGGGAGGTGGCAGTGAGGACGCCAGACCTCTGGCTAACTCTGCTCTCCTGTCTTGCTCATACCAATTCAGTCTATCACCTAACGATGAGTGTTTCTGCCCTGTAATGTGCGCATTGGGTTTGTACCCATGCTTATTTGGCAAAGTAATTGGGTGGTTTTCCTTCTGTGGGAGATGGAAGACCACCTGCCGTCTTTCTAAGCTGTTTTTTCTCCTGTCTGTATAGAAAGTGGCTTATAAATCCAAGCGCTGGATTTATGACCTGAGGACCATCGCAGAGGTGGAAGGCTCGGGAGTGAAAGCCTGGAAACATGCAGAATGGAGGGAGCAGATCCTCGTTCCGGCGCTGCCCCAGTCCATTCTGCAGGGCTGTAGCCTCATACATATCGACTACTACATCCAAGTGAGTACCGTGATGCTCTTGGGGAGCTCCAGGGGGCTGTGCTGCAGCTTCTGTGTTCCCCTCTGGGTTGAGCTCAATCGCTGAACTCCGTAGCTGTGTGGTGTGGGTAGCCCTTGCATCAGGTGACCTTTCCCAGTGCAATAACGAGAGGATGTCACTGTTTTTCCTTCTCTTCTAGGTTTCCCTCAAGTCACCCGAGGTTTCGGTCACTCTCCCCATTTATATTGGTAACATTGCTGTGAACAGGGTGCCTCTGAGCCACTCGCTCTCCATCCAGCACATACCGTCTGCAGTGGTACCCAGTGCCCCCCCGGAGGAAGAGGATGCTGCCAGCGGCTATCACCCGATGGACAATGTCTCGCTCCCCACCAAAAGCCATTCCCAGCAGCAGCCGTTCAGCTACGCCCCAGGACTAAGCTTCCAGGAGATAAGGGTGGACCCGGAGCAGACGGGCTCCCCGAACCATCCCACGCTCTGCCTGTCGACGGGAGCCACTGTCCCTTACTACGCTGAGGGGAACGTGGTGCCCGTCCCCACAGCCAGCTCTCTCATTTTGCCTCCAGAGTACAGCACGTGGGGCTACCCATACGGTGAGCAGGACGCTCCGGAGGCTGAAACGGGCTGGCAGCATGGTTGTGAACGTCTCCTACGGCAAAAGTCTCTTTGCTAGCTGCAAATGGGGTGGGAATATAGGGATGTCAACCTGCTGGGGGCTGATACCAGAGGGGATTATGAGATCTCCAGAGGCTAAAGCAGGCAGAGAGGAGTCCCCTCTCGCAGCTGTAAAAGCCAGCCGGCCATTCCCACGTCTGCACCCGTGCCTGCCCTGGGCTTGTGGAGAGGATCTCCCTGTTCTTAAATGAGCTTTCAGCCTCCCACTGATAGAAAAACTTCTTGGCTTGTGGTGAGGCTGGTGGGAGCAGAGCCAGGAAAATGAAGTAACTGAAATCTTCTCTCTGACTTGGAGTGGGCCTGCAGCTGGTCTGAATGTGCGAGCTGTGGGGGCGGGAGCTGAGAGACTGTCCAGGCTGGAAAAGCTTGGGGAAATCCCTGGGGTTGTGCTCATCCCAGGCAGCTGGGGTGGCAGGGACCCGCGGTGTCTGTTAGCACAGTCCTACCCAGATAACCCCTCTGTTAGCACTGGGGTAACAGGACACCTGATGAGTCACTTCAGCCCTGGCTTGGGGCACACGGAGCACGGGTCACCTGGCATCTGGAGGTTTAGGGCACATGAGTACAGTGGTGAGGCAGTGGCCCAGGGTGCCCAGAGAAGCTGTGGATGCCCCACCCCTGGAGGGGTTCAAGGCCAGGCTGGATGAAGCTTTGGGCAACCTGGGCTAGTGGGAGGTGTCCCTGCCCATGGCAGGGGTGGCACTGGATGGGCTTCAAGGTCCGTTCTAACCCAAACCAGTCTGTGATTCTGTGAGGGTGCTCATGCAAGAAGGGGAGAAGCAGAACCAGACTTGGAGGTGCTGATTTTAACCTCTGTAGGCATCAGGACAGGGATGGAACTGGCTGGCTCAATTCTGCACGTGCACAGAGAAACCTGATTTTCTTTGGTGGGGCAGGCTACAGGGTCCTGGAGAGAGTGTCTGCATGCACAGCATGTGTTAGCAGCACCAAGTTACATCTGCTGGGGTTGAGGGAACCTCCCAAACACCCACCGTAACCGCTTTTATTCTTTCTTTCCCCTGCAGAGGCACCTCCATCCTACGAGCAGAGCTGCAGCAGTGCCAACTCCAGCATCAGCAACGGCAACTAGCCTCCCCTGCTTCGAGTCCCGCTGGCGCTGCCCACCCCCGGGCGCCGCGGTTCACCTGCCTACTGCAAAGTCTGGTACAGCACAAGGTGTCCTTTGATCTCTGGGGCTGCTTGGTGGGGTACATGGCACATCCCAGCCTGGGCTTTTTAAGTCTCTTTCTAGGGAGGGGGGGAAAAAAACCAAATAGGGAGCCAGAGCAGCCTGTGTGCTGTAGGAGAGGTCTGGGAAACGGAACCATCTCCCGCTGCTGCACCAAGTGCTGGAGAACTGGTTTTGCCCCAGGGGTGGCCTCTGCAGCAGCCTGTGGTTAAGTACTGTAGTCAACACTAACTGCTTTACTATCAAAGCACCTGCGATGCCTTATCTGAAATGCTCCTGACTTGGCACCTCTCCACTGTAGGGGAAGGCTGGGCTGTGTGGACTTTCTCTTCTCTTTTAGCGGCGGTGTGCTCTCCAAAAATGGTTTTGACCTTGGGGAAATCCTTCCTCCTTGCCCTCATAGGTCCTAAGGGTAGCTGAAACGGGAGGTTTCTTGGAGTAAGCAGGTTCGGAAAGTCAGGGACTCTTAAAAAGCCAAAAGCACAAGCCCTTGCTGTCCCTGTGTTGTGGGGTGAGTGACTGGCAGCCTTTGGTCCTCTCACTGGCTGTGTGCGGTGGGAGGAGAGCAGGCTGCGGCAGTGGGGAGCTCGCTGGGGCACTTGCTTATAACCACGTGGCCCTGGTGAGCTGTGGAGGGAGAGCCCGGTGTCACCATGGGTGCCCAACAGCCAGCTCCTGGCCGTTTTCAGCAAGGGCAGCTTTTCAGAAGCCCGTAGGAGACAGTCCATCATCCCTGCTCACTGCTAGACCGCAGCGCCGGGGGTGAACAGCGCTGGTCAGTCTGCAGGCGGGGGTCCGGTCCCCACCCTGCAGGGTGCCCTCTCCATCCCAGCGGCCGCTGCCTTCGGCAGGCCAGAATTACACGACAATCAAGTTACAAAAGTCTGTCTGATGCTACCTCTGAGTCTGCCCAAGGGCTCTGTCCATGGAAGCCCTTCCCTTGGGGACGGCCCTTCCCTGGGGGACAGATGCTGCCAAGCCCGGGTGCGAGGGCACTTGGCCGGGGGACTGTTCTCTCCGTGAGCCGGTGCTGGTTTATCGCTTGTCTCCTGAGCCGCCTTTGAGCCACGGCAGGATGCAAATCCGAATGAGCGGGAACACAAACTGCTGCGCCTCGTTTGCCGACTCCGCTGGACCCGGCAGGTCGGGGGAAGAAGCTGGTGGATATAAAACAACATTTTTCTTTTGCGCTTCCCCCCGCCTTTCGCCTTGTTTAGCTTTTTTAGTATTGACTGCCCAAGCTGAGGAAACCACAAACCAGAGCCACAGGCATCCAGCCAAGGCTGAAATTCTGGACTGCAGACCTTTGGCACCCCCGAGAAGTGGTCCCCACACGGCCTCACGCTGGGCGGGCAATATCTAACATCCCTGTTAGGAGCACTGCAGCCTCTGCCTCCCCGTTTTAGCCCGTCTGCACGCCCCCGCAGGCAGCTGGGGACAAGCCCTGCTTTGCACTCTTTCTTTGCAAATGCTTTTTATTTTATTTTTTTAAGTGTTGAATTGCTTTAAGGATAGCATAGGGAAGGTGCCGTTCTGAGCAGTGCTGGCACAACATGCACCGATGTCGATAGAATGATTGTCATTGTCCCTGAATATATATATATATGAGATGAAGTTTTGTTTTTAATGATTGAATTCATAAATACAAATTTTAATGCTGTATTTAATAAATTATTCTAAGAGAAATGCTGTACTTTTTCATCCATTTCTGATGCTTATCCATGTGCCTGTTCATGCCAAATCCAGGAATGCACCTTGCTGACTTCTTACAAAATGAAGCAACTTTTTTACTGTCACCGTGAAGGTGACTTTCTGCCAGGACAGCTCTGGGAACACAAGCC
>WKFP01014755.1:535945-567019 GCA_011057875.1 Pterocles orientalis | reverse complement strand
GCTTATAACCACGTGGCCCTGGTGAGCTGTGGAGGGAGAGCCCGGTGTCACCATGGGTGCCCAACAGCCAGCTCCTGGCCGTTTTCAGCAAGGGCAGCTTTTCAGAAGCCCGTAGGAGACAGTCCACCATCCCTGCTCACTGCTAGACCGCAGCGCCGGGGGTGAACAGCGCTGGTCAGTCTGCAGGCGGGGGTCCGGTCCCCACCCTGCAGGGTGCCCTCTCCATCCCAGCGGCCGCTGCCTTCGGCAGGCCAGAATTACACGACAATCAAGTTACAAAAGTCTGTCTGATGCTACCTCTGAGTCTGCCCAAGGGCTCTGTCCGTGGAAGCCCTTCCCTTGGGGACGGCCCTTCCCTGGGGGACAGATGCTGCCAAGCCCGGGTGCGAGGGCGCTTGGCCGGGGGACTATTCTCTCCGTGAGCTGGTGCTGGTTTATCGCTTGTCTCCTGAGCCACCTTCGAGCCACGGCAGGATGCAACTCCGAATGAGCGGGAACACAAACTGCTGCGCCTCGTTTGCCGACTCCGCTGGACCTGGCAGGTCAGGGGAAGAAGCTGGTGGATATAAAACAACATTTTTCTTTTGCGCTTTCCCCCCACCCTTCGCCTTGTTTAGCTTTTTTAGTATTGACTGCCCAAGCTGAGGAAACCACAAACCAGATACTTCAGAGCCACAGGCATCCAGCCAAGGCTGAAATGCTGGACTGCAGACCTTTGGCACCCCTGAGAAGTGGTCCCCACACGGCCTCACGCTGGGCGGGCAATATCTAACACTGCAGCCTCTGCCTCCCCGTTTTAGCCCGTCTGCACGCCCCCGCAGGCAGCTGGGGACAAGCCCTGCTTTGCACTCTTTCTTTGCAAATGCTTTTTATTTTATTTCATTTTTTTAAGTGTTGAATTGCTTTAAGGATAGCATAGGGAAGGTGCCGTTCTGAGCAGTGCTGGCACAACATGCACCGATGTCGATAGAATGATTGTCATTGTCCCTGAATATATATATATATGAGATGAAGTTTTGTTTTTAATGATTGAATTCATAAATACAAATTTTAATGCTGTATTTAATAAATTATTCTAAGAGAAATGCTGTACTTTTTCATCCATTTCTGATGCTTATCCATGTGCCTGTTCATGCCAAATCCAGGAATGCACCTTGCTGACTTCTTACAAAATGAAGCAACTTTTTTACTGTCACCGTGAAGGTGACTTTCTGCCAGGACAGCTCTGGGAACACAAGCCCGGTGCAGCCTGACCGCAGTGCTGGGCTCGTAGTTCCAGGTGGTTGGAGAGAGTTTGGCACCTTGCGGGCTCGGCTCTGGAGCAGACACCCCCCAGCCCTGGGTCCCGGAGCCGTGGTTTGGACTCGTGCAGCGCTCTCTGCTCTCTGCTTCGGGTCGGGAAGGAGGAGGTGGACTCGTGCGGAGGAAGGGGAGAGTGGGCTCTCCCTTCAGGAGGATGGAGATGAAAGAGCCAAGGTCTGGCTCCAGCCCATGCCCTCTCTGAAAGAGCCATTTGGAAGAAACTTTATTAAAAGAAGGCTCCTCCCCACACCCACCGTTTGGTGACACCGTGGCTGAAGCATGTGGGTGTTGCTGGGATGTTGTCACTGCAGGTAGCCTGAGATGTGATCTGTGTCTCGGGAGGATCCTTCTTCACCCTCTGCTCAACTTACGCTTCTGCTTGGATTTTATTACGCAGGGCTCTCCCCTTTGCCTGGTGGTCTGTGCCTGCCATGAAAAGCATTCTTGATGTGCTGGGGGTCAAAGGCAGGTGCTTGTTTGTTTGTAATGGTGCATCTCCTCCCCAGTGCTCTTCCTCACCCTCCCACGGAGCTGAACCTGTTTTCCCTGGCTCAGCCTGCAGCTCCTGTGCTCTTCCTTGCTGCCAGCAGTACGTATCCCTCCTTTTGGGCCTCAGCCCACCTCTGAAAAAATTCCTGTGAGCTGTCGATGCTGCTGGACGTGCTGGGTCGGGCTGTAGGCTCCTGGCCCACAACTGATTTCCCGGTTCCTTGTCCTCCAGCCCTGAAGCCGAGCTGCTGGTGATGTGTCCAGCTCGTGTTCCTTGGCTGGAAACAGGAGTGCTGTTTGGTTACTGTGGCTGGAGCTACTGGGATCCCCTCGCAGACCCCCAGCCAGTGCCTGTCCTGGTTTAACCGTGACGGTTGGGAACACACCGGTCATGGTGGGGAGCGGGGAGGACCGATGCTGGCTCATCTTGCACAGCCCCTGCGCTGTGCCCTGTGCCTCTGCACTGCTCCCATGCACCGGCGCTTGCTCTCCCCAGTTCTGTTTGCTGCCAACTGGTCCTTCAGCACCTCTGGCTGTATGTGGGGTCCCCTTCATCCTCCCCCCTCATCCTCCCTGGTGAGGAGCACCCATGTCCATTGGCTGCTGTGGAGGGAGCAGGGAGTTGGAGCCAGCCCTCACGGTGGTCCTTTTTCTTTGGGTGCTGGGGCTGGGCACGTGCAGCCCGGTGGAGAGAGGCCTCTCAGGGCGGCTCTGGCCGGGATGCAGCAGGGCATCGCCCTGGGGTTGTCCCTGAGCAGCCTTGCTGTTGTGCAAGGGCACAGAAAGAACTGGCGCAGCTCTGTGGTTTCCAGCGTTCCTGCCCAGCCTCCCCTGTCCCCCAAGCGCTGCGGCCGGGAGTTGAAGCCTGACCCAAAGAGCCTTGTTCGTGTTTCGTGGAGCCTTTGAAATGGTCCAGGACTGCAGCACGGAGGAGTTAGTCCAGCTCTTCCTAAGCCTACCCACAGCTGTGGCCCCAGGGCACTGGGGTGCTGTGGGTGAGCACGATGGGGGTGTGTTCCCCACTGGGGAGGGTGAGGGGACAATCCCTCTGTCCTCTGCCCCACTGCTGGCTCTGGCTCTGCAGCCTCTCTGCCTTCAGCCTCTGATCCTGGGGAGCTCCTGGAGGCCCTGAGTCGTCCCTCTTTCCTCTTTCTGAACCCTGGAATAAAGAAGAAAAAAATTTTCTCAACCCAGCTCTGGGTAAAAAGCTTCAGCGCACAGGAAGTCATTGAAATTCCTGGCTCCAATTTGTAAGCAATTGTTTTTTGGGTTTGTTTGAATTGGGGAGGGCACAAGTGAAGCTCGTGAGCTAATTGTTTCCAAACTGAGCGTTCAATGGAAAATACCAAAAATATCATCTGTCCTTTTTTTTTTTTTTTTTTCCCCTGCTGCTTCTTTTTTTGTCCTTCATGGTTTTGTTCTTGTCCTGCTCTCCACATGTGCTGCCTCCATATTTTTTGGCTTTTTTTGTTCGTGTCCTGCTAAACTCCGCTTTGGCCCCTGTTGTCCCACTGCCTGCAGGAGATGAGGAAAGGGGAGATGGGGGATGAAGGTTCATTTTGCTGGGCAGTGATTCTTTTTTAGCTTTCCGCTGGACTTTGAGCAGTTTTATAAAAGTATTTTCTGCTAGGACGTTTTCCAGTTGAGCCAGCACCAGACAGGAGATAAAGGGTGTTTGGGGGTCTGTTTGCTTTTTATTCTGTATTTTAAAATATTTCCAACTATTTGTACCAGGAACATCTGTCCCATCCCTCCTCCCCAAGAGAGACTGTTGGGGTAAAACCCTCAAAACTTTGTGCCCTTTCTTGTACCAATACTTGTGGCTGTAATTCTTTATTCCTCTGGTTCTCTCTGCAGATTTTGGGGTTTTATATAACAATCTTGTGATGGCTCTGTACAACTGTGCAATTTATGACTGGATTTTAAAATGTAAACTAGCAGTTTTACATGTTTACCACGGCTTCTGGGGAGTATTTTTGTCCTGGGTTTTAAACCACCCAATGTAAAGAACCACCAAATGTAAATAAAAATCTCCTTTTTTTTAAGACCGTGTGTGTTTTTGCTGGAGGTCAATGTGTGATAAGCGCCGTCTGAGACCCGCCGGGAGGGCTGGCATAGCGGGCGAGAACTGGCCGCTGGCTTTCGGAGGAGGCATCCACCTCAAAACCTGATTCATGGCTACGGCGGAGCCAGGGCTCCTCCAGCTCAGGGGGAATTGCTGGGGTGGGGGGACACTGACGGGGTTGATCTGAACTGTCTCTTGCTCCCACGATGGAGAAGAGCTGGAGCTGGGAGGCCCCAGGCGGAGGAAGTAGCGGGGCGGTTGGGTTTTCTCTTCCTGCCGGCAGTTATCCCAGGATGTGGCGGGGGGCGGCTGCTCGCCCGGCGCGGTGCGGGAGAGGGCGATGTCCGCCCGGCTGCAGGCGGCCGTGGCCGCGGAGCTCCGCGCTGCTGGGGGCTGAGCCCCTGCCCGGCTCCCCTGGGGCTCAGCACCTGCTTCGGGACAACGGGGGGTCGCTGCCCCCGCCACGGGGCTGAGCCAGGGCCGGGAGGGCTGCCCGGGCTCTGGGCATTTCTGCTGCTTCCCGGAGCCTCTTCCCTCCCTGCGGGCCCAGGGAGGTTTGTCCCGGCACCTGCAGTGTCCCCGGCTCCAGCTGAGGAGAGGCGCAGCCCCGGCAAATGCGAGGGGACAGGCGCCACCAGCCCCCGGCCCCATCGGCCATCCCGCCTTCTTGTCCCTTGTCCCCGGGGGGCAGGCGCTGGGTGAGGTGTTCGTGGAGGCGGGCGGCTCCGTCCCCAGCTGAGCATCCCCGGCACAGGGCGGGGGCGATGTCCCAGGGGAGGGTCACACCAGGGGACACCCCCGCCCCTGCCGCCGCCCCCCTCCGCCGGCCCGGCTCCTGGGGCTGGCAGCGAGGGGACCGCGGGGCCTCTGCGTCCCCACACGGCGGGAGGGACCATGGCGGGGACATTGCCTGGGCCCTGCCGAGCGCAGGGAGGGGTTCTCGGGAGGATTAATTAATCAGCAGCTGCTCTAATTAGTGTAGGGGCTGCTCTGAGGGGAGGAACAGGGCGGGGGGCGAGGCGAGGGGCCGGGCAGGGCCGGGTCCCGCCTCAGGCCCGGGGACTCTTATTTTGACCGCGGCCGGGGTGGGGGGGAGGCGGCGGGAGGCCGCGGGAGCGGGCGGTCAGGCCCCTGTCCCCTGTCACCGCTCGGGGCGGCCGCGGCTGGGTGCCGCCGGGCAGTGGAGCGGTCTCGGGCCGGCGGAGCGGGGCCGCGGGCTGTTGGGCCTCGCCCCAGGCACTGAGGGGGCTCAGGGGGTCTCTCCTGGAGAGGAGAAGGGCTCCGGGGGCCGATGGTGCCCAGGGCCCCTCAGGGCCGCTGCCCGCGGGCTCGCAGCGCTGGAGGGGGGGAGTCCGGCTGCGGAGCAAACGAAACCCCGCGTCCGTCTGCCCGCCGGGAGCAGCCGGGTGTTGGCGTGGGGCTGCGGAGGAGTGTTGTTCCTCGGGAGAGCGGATGGCACAGGGACATGGGGCGCTCCAGGCTCCCCGTCCCCTCCAAGGAACCAGCGCTCCCCTGCCCGGGGGGGCTGGTCCAGCGGCATCTGCCCGTCCCGGCGTCTCCCCGGTGCTGCTGTGACCCCCTGGGTGGCACCCGAAGGAGCTGTGGGGCCAGGGACCCCTCAGGAGGTGTTTATCTCCCCCCTTGCGGTATCTCCTGAAGAGCTGTCAAAGAGCCAATTGTTCTGCAATCATGGGTTTATGGCGCCTGGGCGTCAGGAGGGGCCCCGGGGGGCTCGGGGGGGTGAAAGCGGCGACTGCAGGTGCTGAGTGCGGGGAAGGGGAGGAGCAGCCCCTGGGAAGGGTGGGAGCGAGCTGCTCCCTCCTGCCTGGTGCAGCCACCCCAGACAGACCGCTGATGCCGTGTGCCCCCCAGGCTGGAAATAGAGCCGGAGGTGGGCTGGGGGCGGGGGGTCTCTGCGGCTCTTTTTGGGATTTTCCTGCATGGAATTTGTGTAGGTTTTTGGAAAAGGGGTGCTGCTGGGTACCATCATCACAGGGTCCCCCTGAGAGCTTGGGAGGCTCCTTATCCGCTGGGGAGCGGCCGGGGCTCTCCCCCCGCACTGTGCCGGGCGCGGGGCTGCTGCCGAGGGGCCGCAGCCGCTGTCTCAGGCCCTCTGGGTACAAACAGAGCCCGTGGTGCGGGGGGTGCCGGCGAGGCCGTACGTGGGGGCGAGGGGCCCTGTCCCCGTCCCACCCGTGTCCCCATCTCACCCCATCCTCATCCCTGCTCCAGCTGTACGGCAGCCTCCGGACGGGCGCCGCCATGTCGCCGTACGGCCACAGGAGCCCCCTGGGGGCCGCCATGCTGCCGCGCGCATGCGCCGTTAACGGCCGAGCGTCTCCATTGAGAAGAATAAGGGGAAAGGGGCGGAGCCAAGGCGTGAGGAGCCGCCGAGGGGGCGGGGCTACGCTCCGGGGCTCCGGCCATGGCCACAGTGGATGCCGAGGTGAGTGAGAGCGGCGGCGTCCATCTGCCCGGGCGGGGGGAAGGAAGATGGGGGAGCGTGCAGTGGTATCGCCCAGGGCCAGGCGGGTTCTGTCGGAGGCCGGGAGGGGGGCCGTGCCCCCGCCGCCCCATGGTTCAGTCCAACTCCTCTGAGGGGAAGAATGTGGGAGCTGCTGCCATTGTGTGTAGGGGGGCCCGGGACTCTGTATAAGTAACACCCCTCCACGGTGAGTCAGTGGTATGGGCCATACAGGTTCCGGGGTTCCCCACAGTGGGAGCGGCTGCGTGTGGCGGAGGCGGAGGGAGCGGTGAGCTCCGTCATCCATGTTTCGGGGCCTCCCATGCGGCGGGGCGCCGGGCTCCGCTGGCGCGTCTCCATCCAGTGTCCAGGGTCCGGCACGGCGGCGGCCGGGCCGTCGTTATGAACCATGCAGAGTCCCGGGCGGCGGGCAGGCGCCTGTGCGGGGGCAGGCATGCGGCATGCAGGGCCCGGGGCCTGCGCGGCGGCGGGGCGGCCCCGGCCCGGCCCCCGGCCCGCCCCAACGGCCTGGCCCCGCGCGGCGGGAGGAGCTGGGGGGCGGCCCCGCCGCAGGGCAGGCCCGAGGGGAGGCCGGAGCGATCTGTGCCTGCAGCGCTGCCCCGGGACCCGGCCCCTGGCCACCTCCCGGGGGCGGCCGCAGCTCCGGCTTTCGAGGAAACGGGCCGAGCCGGGGTGGGGGAGCGTCCTTCGGGGAGGAAAGCGCCGAGTTTTCCCTCAGGAAACTCCCCGGGTTCCCTCAGGGGCCGGGCGGCGCGGGCGGTTCCGTGCCGCTGGGGGTCCGGTGACTGAGGCACCAGGACTGCATCCAAAATCCGCAAAGAAAATGTATTTTGCCGTGTATTGACAATTAGCCAGGTCTGTCCGTGTCCCCGAAGAGTACAACACAGCTCAGGGACCCCCCGAAGTTATGTGAGCGTCCCACGGAGCTGCAATACCTATTGCCCTTGCTGTGTGCCAGGCTGGAACTCTTTCCCCAGTTTTGTTAGAGAATATAAACTCTTTTTGTATGCAGCGAGGTGGCTGCTGAGCCTGCACCGCACAGAGAGCAGCGGGATAATAGTTCAGTGTGCATCCCAACACAAACTGTGCATCTGTCTACGAACGGCAGAGTAAGAGCTGGAGGTGAGTGGATGCTCCATGGCTGCGGCCAGATGCGCTTACTGACCAGCATCTCCCAGCAGCTGGGTTACACTTCACTGTTCGGGTGCGACAGGCTGTGCTGCAGCCCTTCCCAGCTTTCTGTCTGAATTCAGAGGGTTGTGCTGCAGCAGGGAGTTTCTGACATGTGTGGGATGAAGTTTATGGTGTGGCCACACAGGTGGCAACAGCAGTTAGTTGCGAAGTGCTGCAAAGACAGCTCTAATTTGTTACTCAGGCAAGATTCCTGTTGTCTTTGGTGTTTTGTCCAAGGCTTTCCTTATGCTTTCTGTTCCATCACAGCTGCATCTCAAGGCCTGGTCCTGCCGCCCTTCCTTTATGCTTTAGAAGAGGATCAGGTGGGATAGAGGAATCAGCCCTTGGGTGCTTCTGTGACTCCAGTCTGGTTTTGCCTTCAGCTACCTCGGTGTGATTGCTTTCAGGAGAATGGCATGGCTGTAACCAGGGCAGGAGTTGGCTCCTAACTCATCAACCCTTAGTGCACAGGTTAGTCTGAACACTACAGACACACGCCTTTTGTTTTGAGAAGCATCTCCCAGGAGTCCTGATGGGTCTGCTCTGTGTGCTGAGCATTAAGAAGTAGAATCAGGTTTAACATCCGCAGATGTTGCTGTGGATTATGGGGAGGGAGCGGTGACTCATTTGGAGTTTAATTCCTTCCCTCACCCATAAACTCAGTTAAGTCCGAGGTCAGATATGACTTTACTTATACCCCTCCAAGGCCAGAGAGGAGGAAGTTGATATAAATCAGGCTGTCATTTAGAGAGTGGAGGAGATGCTC
Organism: Pterocles orientalis; assembly: GCA_011057875.1. Classification (NCBI taxonomy): domain Eukaryota; kingdom Metazoa; phylum Chordata; class Aves; order Pterocliformes; family Pteroclidae; genus Pterocles; species Pterocles orientalis. The sequence continues at coordinate 558,739 of WKFP01014755.1, read as the reverse complement.
TTTGCTTCCCCAGTGCTTGTGGGGGAGAGGAAGGACTTAGCATCCCACAGCCATGGTGTTCTGCTGTGTGCAAAGTGGAGTAGAAAGGAGGGATTGTTTCCCTTGGTCAGGAGAGGGGCAGAGGTGTGTTCCTGGGAGGAGATGTTTGCCCCGAGCAAAGAGCTGGGTGGGAGTGGGCAGGCTGGAAGCGTGCTGGCTGTGTCCCCACACTGCCTCGGCAGACAACGTTGTTTGCAGTCCGTTAACTCAAGATAAAAACTTCCAGTATAGAATAGCTTCTTGCCTAGGTGAGGGAGAATCTCTCCGAGCACCAAGTTCTTCAAAAGTTCTGAGCTGTAAACGTCTGTGGATATTCTCTTCTGGCTGCCTTACCTGGAGGCTGCCCCGGGTAAACTCTGTGCTTTGGGTAGCGGTTGAGCTGCCAGGTATGTAGCCGTGCTGCAGTCACCACATCTCTGCAGAGAAGACTGGTTTTGCTGTTGGTTTTCTTTAGCAGGTTTCCAGTTTGGTGCTTTTACTTACTTCAGACCTATTCCGAATGCAGCGCTGAAGTTTGAAGTTTAAGCAATTGAGTTTGTCATGCTCAGCCAGCTTTATGATAGTGCGGGTTCACTGAGTTTGGTGCTGCTACTCCAGTTTGCATCCGTTTAGTGAAAAGAGAATCAGCTGCCCTTGTGTTTGTGTGTTTCCTAAAATGATCGTTTGGTGTGAGCTTGAAAAGGAAGGTTTCAAGCCACGATATTTTTCCTCGGGCTCGTGCTAACCTCAGGAAGGCTGGTGCCTGCATGTGAAGCAGGAAGCAAGGTGTGTGTGTGGCTTTGAATGAAGTGGTTCTCTTCAGAAGTCACACTGCATTTTTCATCTTTATTTTTTTTCCTCCTATCTGTTCTGATCTGTAACATCTTTTTTTCTGGAGATGCAGCTTTGATCTTTAAAGCGAAGAGACGGTGTGCAAGCCACATAGAGGACAGATTTCCCCACTGCTCAGCACCCTCAGCTGAGGCCGGCTCTCCGAGGAGTTCAGCACCCAGCAGCTCCCTGTGTTTTAAAGGCGAGCACTCCGCAGGCTGAGCAGTTTCGCAAATCAGGCTCACGGTGCTGAGGCTTTGCCCCAGCTTTGATCCTTGCTCTCATCCCCTCAGCCAGCTGGTGCCGGGAGCTCTGTGGGCAGCCCTCCGCCTGTTCAATGAACTCCCTACTGGATTAAGGGGCAACATTCACTCGCGTCAAAGTGCTTCCTATTCACGGGTCTGTGGCTGGAAGGAGGTTGCTCTAATAGGCCACCGAGTGCAGGAGTGATAATAGGAGAAGCCAGGACCTAATGAGCGGTGCCTTTGAGCAGCGAGCACGTAGATGATTCCTTCAGTTTTCCACTTTGTGTTTTGCAGGTGATGCGAAATCCAGTGCTCCTTTCAGGCCTGCCCTGCCCTTCCTCCTCTCTCATTTACTCCTGCCAGCCAGCATTGCACGTGGGGAGAGGGCTTTGCTTTCCCAGGGCTGCTGCTTTTAATACCGAGTCTGTTTCAGTAAGCTGCATCAGGAAAACTTGGTGCATCTTAAACCGCATCCTCCTCTGTGAGCTGTCTGGAAGCCTTCTGATGGCTGAAGGATGGTAGTTTTCCTTGGTCTCCGTGGTGCAGTGAGGTATGGTGATATCCCCCTCTCTGATACTAAACACCTAGTAAGGAGAGTTGATAAGTTTATCAGTTAGGGGCTTTCGCACAAGGGTTACTTTTTTAACTTCTTAAAATTGCACACAGCCTTGCCTGTGACAACATTTTACCCTGTATCAAATGGATGCCAATGTTTACTCTCCTAACATGGATTCTCACATGCTGAGCAAGCTATGGGACTCATCCTTTTCTTCCACGGAGACAAACTTTAAATAATAACAGTACGGGCAAATACAGCTCCTGAATTTTTAAGAAAGCCTTAAAAGTGCCCTTCAGTTACGTTAAGCTAATGTGGCTGAGCCAACGTGACTGAAACAGCATCTGAAGAACATTTTGTCAGTGAAGGCAGAATCAAAGGTCTGGTTTATACTTTAAAGAAAGCTCTTCCAATACAATTATGCTGGCTGGAGATGATGATTTTTCATTTTTCCTTGCTGAAATAGTCCTACTAATAAATAAAAGTCCTTGCTGTAGATGTGGCTGTATTAGTTTAGAGGCGATTTTAGGCCAGGGTGGCTTTATTTTTTGCTTTCCAAAGCAGAGGCTTGGTCTACATTTGAGAAGTTTTGCCGACTTAGTTATCTGTCCACAAATGCAAAGAAATTGCTCTCCTCTCTACTGTAGCTGTGTCAGCAGAAGTCTTGGTAGAGATGCAATTACCAGCAAAAACCCCAACAACAAGGAGAAAAACAAAGAAACAGCTTTGCCGTGGAGGGAACTGATTGGAGCTGTGCTGGCGGATAGAGCTGGGTGGACGCTCACCTTGCAAACAGCTGTGGCAGCCGATGGAGGCATGAGCATCCCTGCGCGGTTCATTGCCGCTAGCACAGAGCCATGATACCCTGGGGTATCACGCTTCCAAATGTGCATGAGAGCAGCTGATATCGAAATGAGGAGGGACTGATGCTGTTGTGTTGCCACTGATCTGAAATGCCAGTCCTCAGCCTTGCTCTTCACCAGCTCCCCTGGCATTTTGTCGTCTGTCTCCTCCCCTCCTGAAGCCAGGGCAATGCCACCCATGTGGCCCCTCTGCTCCAGACGCGGGGCTGTGGAGGGGATGGTGGCAGGCTGTATTCCTCTTGCTTTTCCCTAGCAAAGCGCTTGAAGCAGAGCAGAGCTCGTGATGTGGGTCGCTGGGTCCCAGAAAAGGAGGAGGTGAAAGGGGGTTACGTTCCGTGCAGGGTTGTGAAAGGTTCAAGGAGTCTGTTCAAGTGCTTCAAGACACATCTTGCTGGAGATTTCCCACTCTGACTGTTGTGGAAGCCAAAGGTCGCCACTGAAAGGCTCACCTCGCTGTCTGTGTCTCAAGTGGATCAGGGAGAATCGTGTGAGTCTGTCCTCTGTCAGTGTGTGTGCAGGCACGTCCCCTTGGTGATGGCTGGTGACTGGCTGAAGTGGTAAAGTAAATCCGACAGGAGTGGAAGGGTTCGCATCACTACGTCTAAAATAGACAGGCTTATCACTGCGTCTAAAATAGACAGGCTTTCCTGCTTTCAATTAAAAATTTCTAGCATAAGCAAAGTAGCAAGGACACCCAGCATACTCTCTTCAAGTAGGAAATGTTCTTCCAGGAGCATTCCTGTTCCCTTCATGCCCAGCCTGATCCTCACCAGAGTGTGCTGTCTGCCTCCGTACCAGCTCGTTTTGCCCGAGTTTACATTTAAGATAGTTGGGCTCCGCCGAGGAGTTACCGTTCGAACACGCTGCCCGAGATGAGCTGCAGACAGTTGCTGAGCAAGGTGAGCTGCCGCCGTGCAGGGCTGAGCTCCGTGTGTGTGCCAGGCACTGGCTGGGGGTGGAGGTGGGCTATTAAATATTAAATCCTTCCTTTTCAGTGACACATCCCCTTCTCAAGGGAGAGCTCTCGGAGGCAGTGGTGAGCAGTGTCAGTTTAGGACAGGGAGACGGGGAGTAGGATGGACTGGTAGAGCAGAAAATTCAAGTCCACTTGTGTTTGCATACGGCTAATCATCCTGCGGAGACAGCATGCAGCAGAGGGAGGAAATTTGCAGGTGGCAGAGCTGGGGAGGAAGTAAAAATGGAGCAAGATAACCAGGATAGACTCAGAATAAAGCCCGGTGAGTGACTTATCCCATTTGTTACAGGAAAATGTAAAATTATGCAAATAGATAAAAAAAATCAAAGTGATTAGAGCTTCTTGGGTCGGCTAGGCCAGTACATGACCCAGCAGATGGCTGTGAGCTCGTCGTGGCTGCAGCGTTCAGAACCAAGAGCAGACAACTGGGGAACTGAGCAAATTGAGGTGAGTGGAGATAACAGTCACATTACCTGTGATTTGAGGCAAAGCATTTGAGCCAAGTCCAGGAGGCTTGGGATGCTGCAGAAAAACGTGCCTGCTGGTGCTTGTCTCGTTGCTGGAAAGAAGAGGAACGTGATGCGTTCTTCTGAGAACGGAGTGCAGCCAGGATGAAGCTGATGGCTTGAGCCATCCGTAGAGCTGAGGGAATGCAACGTGAGAGCATGGGCACCTCTGTGGAGAGAGGACGGCAGTCCAGGTGTCCGAATGGACACTGCTGTGCTTTGGCCTGCCTTAGGTTAGGAGAAAAAGTCTCTGTGCTGTTCAGAGTGCTGCTGCAGAGTTTTAATTAATTTTAGAACTCCGGTGTAGATTTGGACAGGTGTTTTGTGGCATGTTAACTGGCAAAAGGGAGCCCTGATCTTCCCAGGACTGTTGGCCATGACCTGCGAATACATTTCAGTACGGCCCTCAGTGCTTTATTTTTTTTTTTCTCTATTTTAAGCATGAGCTCCTGGGTTCTTGAGAATCTCAGCAACCTTCTTCCTCTCCAGTCACACATTTCTAGTCTTTGCCGTTTCAAAGGAATTTTTTTAATAGGTAATTTCTCCCAAAGTCTCAAAGCCAGAAGGCAAATTACCCAAATGTTTTATCCAACTTGAGTGGTAACTGGGGATGTTTCATTCTGTGACCCAGAGCATTCAGAAGCTATAGTCAGCTTCTCTCAGAAATCATAATATTGTTTCAAGAAGTGGGAAGTTAAAGATACACGTGCTAGAAGACTTGGACAGGATTAATGTTTTCAAAATTACGTGCCTCATCCAGCTGTTGATTTGGGAATTGAGAGTACGCCTGTCACACCATCAGGAGGTAGGAACGTGACGTTCAGTGGTGTCTAGTGAATGTAAATGCCCAAAGGCCTTTGCCTCCAGAGCTGTGCCCTGCCTCCAGACTGAAGTTTTTGATGCTGCGTTAGCTCAGCCCAGGCGTGAGCAGCTGGACAGCAAAGCCAGATATATTTTTTATTATTTCTTCCCTGCAGCTTGATTTATCCTCTCTCGATTATCTCAGTTCCTAGGGTATTACCAAGGCCGTGTTTTTATGCTGCCCGTGACTGAAGCTCATTCCCCGTGAGTTTTGCTGTAGGTGCATGGGAAGGCGCAGGAGGCTGTCAGCGCTGTGCAGCCCGTGTCGGCTCCGCACGCCCTGCGGATCGCCGGCCACGTCTGTGCTGGCACGGGGCGGAGGGGAGGACTGGGGGGCTGGAGGCCATCGGGACCTGTGCTACATAGGAGCTGGGCGTTTGAGTCATTGTTGGGACCAGAGGATTTAACTTAGTTTCTTGATGCATTTCTTATGTCCAGGGGGGTAGGTAGAACATTTACACCCTGTCGAGTGTCGTTTTGTTAATGTAAAGGGGAGAGTGTCTGTGTTAGGGAGATGAAAGCATTAACCACCAGGCTGTGAGCTGGTTTATATGATTCCATCTAGTGTCCTGTTGGCCTGCACGTTTCAGTATCAACCTCCAGATTATGAGACCATAAAGCATGAGTCTAAATATTTTATTAATTAAGAAGCATTGTTAATATTTGATAGAGTAAATCAACGCCTCGAAGGCTTTGCAGAAGGCACCACTGCTGAACTGGTAACCGAGACATGAGGTGTTCTTAATTGCAAACTTGTTTGTAATAGCTTTTGTCAACTCTGAGTTTTAAATGTTGAGGATCTGTGAATTTCATACATTGGGAATTCTTTTGTTCTTCAGCTCAGGAAGGGTACTTTTTAGTGCTGTTGAGGTGCGTTGTTTCGAATCGGTGCTTTAATGCCTCCTTATGATGCAAAGATGATTGTTTATAAGCAGATGTCCTAGAGGGCCTGGAGACCCCATCTGGAATATTTAACCTTTCTTGCCACACTTTGAGGAGGAACAAGGGATGTTCCTTTAAAGATGGCCTTCGGATGAGATGTGATATTTACTCTTGCTGTAGTGCCAGATCCTGTAGCTTTTGGAGCGTGTGCGGAGAGGCGAGGTGAAGAGCCATGCTGTCTTTTAATCAACTTCCCCCCGTACCAGGGAGACGCCACCGGTGAGCAAACAAACTGCTGCTGAGTGCGTTTGCGGAGGATTCGTCTGCTTTGACTTTTGAGAATTTACAGTGGGGAGAGGTTGGCGCATCGTTTGGCAAGGCCAGCGAGGGGGGATCACATTCTGTCTTGGTGATTTCTGCTTTGTTTTCCCATCACTGCAAATTGTATTTCCCATCTTTTTTTAAGAGTTAGACCAGGTGTCTGTCTCACACAGTGTACTCAGTGCCTGAGTCCCACATTTTGGGGATTTCTTTGTTTGCAAGTTTTATATCTCCTTCCATACTTAAAGTCCCCTTCATAATGGTGATATGGGTATGTTCTTGGGTTTCTGAGAATCTTGCACCTTTCCTCATGCCACTTTATGTTGATAGCACATTGGTCTTGATCATTTATGGCTTTTATGAAAAACTGACTGGTTTGGTGTCTTCTCAAACCTGTGCCTGTAGGCTATACCCTCATGGAGGCTGTTTTATAGACGTGATTTATCTTCTGCCCCTGCACAACAGCCGACTAGAGTTTTACCTACCGCTGCGGATGCGCGTGCTGGTGCTTTATGCAGTTACAAGATGCACGTTCTGTTGCTGCTGTTAGTCCTGGAGTCGAGGCTGTCGTCAGCAATGACACACGACACAAAGATCCTGGGTCCTGGTGAGATCCCAGCCGCAGCCCAGCTGTGGAGGAGAAGGTCAGGAGGTGATGGGGAATGAGGGTGATTTGTCGGGTCTGAGGCTTGGCTAGCACTGGGAACTTTTTACTGGCCAACTTGCCTTTCCTTCAGCAGGCCTTTGTTTCCAGCCACGCTTCTGCTGAAAGGCAGAGGCGGCAGCTCCTCCATTGGCTGCAGGAAACCACCTCCCCGTGCGGCACGAGCCCCTGACGCACAGGCGCTGCGGCCGGGTGCCAGTGTGGATGCGCTCCAGTGGCAGAGCCGCCTGGGCAGCTGCCAGCCCTGGGCTCTTCCTCCTGGGGTGCTGGCTCCTGCCAGGACAGCCTTCTGCAGCCGTGAGGCACCCTGGAGGAAAAACAGCTGGGAGAGGGGATTTCCATTCTCTGCCTTGACATACACCCACCCAGACATCTGGCAGCACACCGGTGTGAGCCCGCAGTGCTCTGCTCAGTGAGGGCAGGCCCCTGGGAAACGGCTCCGATATTCTTGGTGAGCCCTCAGTAGGGAGGTTTGGTAGGGTTCCCCCCAACACGCTTGTGATCCAGCAGCACGCTGTGGCAGCGGCTCTGTTGGCAGGGCTGTATATTTTGCAGACGCAGCCAAAGAGCCGATTGCAGGAGGCCCTGTCCTCTGTGTGTATTTATACGTTGGATGCCCAGGGCTGTTCTAAATTCTTCTTTAACTGACAAAAGCTCCACAAGTGGAAGGTGGTGTGGAGCTGCCAAGCCCTGCTCCTGATGCAACAGTGTCTGCTTCTAAAGAGAAACCTAAATGGTGAGAGGAGGCCCTGTGCTCCCCGGGTGCATTCGCTGATGGGTCAGACACCTTGGCCTGCGCCGGGATGGTAGAGATGATGCACTCGGTGATTGCTGCCAAAGCAAGGAGTCCACGCAAGGAGATTAGACAGCAAGTCCTTTTCCCTGCTGGGTGCTCATTAACGTTTTCTTGCTGATGTTTTATTAATTAAGCTGCTTTTTATTGCCCTGTAAGTATAGACGGTGCTGCTTTGCAAGCACAGAACATAACCTGCGTGTTTCCCAGAGTTGCTGAAGTATGTGTCGCGCCATGTGCAAAGTGAGAGCTTTGCAAAAACTGACTGCGGTTCAGTGTGGAAGTAAGGTAGATCTCTGGGTTTTGTTTTCTTTTTTCTCCTCTTAATTAGCAGATACCTGGCTTCATGGCTGACTGGGGCTGGCAAATGTGGAGCTGTATGAGCAGAGAGCTAAGGACCTGGAAATGCCCCGTCTGCAGAATTAGTGCGGACAGATATAGGGCTTGAGTGCAAGGAGAGTTTGCAGCATTGACCCTCCATAAGAGAGGAGATTACACAGGCTAAAGTAATGTTTTACATTAAAAAGTGTCTTGGGACTTGATCCAAAAGCACAGAAATCGGGGAGGGCTTTGCCATCAGCTTCAGCGAGAGCGGGCTGCTTGCAGTGTGCCCAAGCCACGGGGCGGTCAGCAGTTCAAACAAAGGAAGTTGCAGAACTGTCCAGGGTAGGCTGGCTGGTGGAGCCCGATTATGAGATTTAGAATTTGTCCCTGCTGAAAAGCCGCTGTGGCCAAGATGACTTTGTAGTCTTGTTAAATGCCAATGAATTGAAATTCTGCTAATTGGCCTGGCATGGCCATTGCGGTGCTTTGTCTGCTGCAGATGCAGTGGCCTTGCTGGCAGCAGCCTCCGCGCTTTAAAGGTGCAGCCGGACGCTGCTGGTGCCAGTGTCTGTGCAGGGGAAGGGGCGCGTGGTCATCGCTGGATTGACTATTTCAGCTCAGTTTGGGATCTGTGTGCTTGGAATGCCTTTGGGTCCGCTGAGATGAGGCATGTGGATCTGTGTGGGTTGCTTTCTTGTGGGGTCTGCAAGGTGTCCTCTTCATCCTCACACATCCCTGGTAGTGTTATCGGGGATGGACAGAGGCTCTCACCCTTGAATGTCCCCGCTGAACGCGGTGGCTGGGTTCTGCAGCATGCGCTTTGTCTCTGGCTGTTTGATGTTTTGCTACCTGTGATGCTTCTCCCATCTGTAGAACAGGTAATATTTTACAAAGTTACAAGGCTTGACTTGGTGTTAGAAGCCTTTAGCTGGGAGTGCTGTAGAAATGCAGGATGTTAGTTGTTAAATGTACAGGTTATCTTCACTGGGTAAGAGATGGCGAGTTACAGAGTCAGAATGTTCACTATTCGATGTGCGCTGGTTTCTGTGCGCTGGTTTCTGGCGTCATTCCGTGAGATCGCTGGTGGGCCCGATTAAGAGAAACAGAAAACTACTTCACTTTGTAAAATATGAACCATTTGTGATCAAAGCCAGTATGACTCCAAATGTCCAGCACCTCTTCTTTGCTCTTCTGATAGCAACATTGGACTTTCTCTTTAAAATGTGGTCTGTGATCTCTCATGTGTTCTTACTCCACTCTTCAGTTAGGCTAATAGATCCTGCTCCAGCCTGTGCAGCTATGGACAAACCGAGGCAATTATGGCATCTATTGTATCGTCATTCTGTGCTCCTTGCAAGGAAAAACCCACATTTAATAAAGAAATCTACTTTGACAACCTGTCCCTGACTTTTCTAAAGCAAAATGTTGGGTAGAAAAGTGTGCTTTAGTGACCTTTTTTTTTTCCTTTGCATTTTTTTTTAACATGGTTTTGCAAGGGTGCAGCAGTTGCAGCTGGAGGTTCAGGCCTGGTTTCACAGTGCAGGTGAGTGGAGGGAGGCAGGGAGGGGACTAAAGGGCTGGAGCCCCCCCTCGGCATCCTCTGCCGTGGGCTGTGTGGTGGCCAGGAGTGCCCGTTGCCAGTGCAGGTTCCAGCCACACTCTGGCCGTGGTTGCATCTGACCTTGCAAAAGCACTGGGAAAAGCTCTGCTCTCTTGGTTGTTTCAGCCGTTCTGGTTTTTTGAATGAGAAAAACCCCTTAATATTTTGGCATGAATTCACAATACTTTCTTCTATTCTGTGCATGACAAAACCGTGCGGTTACAGCCTCTTGCTCAGCCTGGGGAGGACCCGCTGCCATCAGAAGTTCAAGGCATATCTTAAATCCTGCTTGAACCTCACTCTCCAGCAGATCTGCTTGGCTTGGCTCTGGGCGCAGGAGTGGGAAGGAGTGTGTTGAGTACTAGAAGTTAAATTGCATGGAAGGAGAACAAGGAGTATTGTTTTTTCACTGCATTATCAGAGCTTTGTGAAGGTTTGGCCAACGTAGGTTACAGTTTCTGTTAACTGTAAATATCCCTGCGTGTCACATCACCAGAGCAGGAAAGGCAGGAGGAAGGGGTTTCCTGCCTCTGCCAGATGACATTGCTTTTTCTTTGGGTTTTCAGCCACGTGTGTCTCAACAGATCGCTCTTTCAGCGTTGTTGTCTGGGGACTGCTACACGTAGGCCACCTCTGCAGATGAATTACCAAGAATACAGTCATCTCCCCTTTTCTTTCTTCAGGAATACTTGAATCAAAATTTTTGTTATTCCCCATGAGGATTCAGGGGCTGTTTTCCCAAGCATCATTTCAGAGCTAATCTTCATGCAGCCGCTGCCATTATCTTGGTGATGTGTCTCCTCCCCTCAGCTCACCAGCTGCACGGTGGTATCCAGCTCGTCTGTCTCTCCCAACGCGAGAACGCTGTATCGCCCGGATGCCTTCTGGGCTGGCCAGCGTATGGGAGGAGCAGTTAACATCGCTGTCTTTTCCACTAGATCCTATGAGTTGCTTATGTGACAGCATCAGCTTCTCCAGGGGTGTGGTGCCCAAAATCAGACAAAAGCTCTTTCCTGTCCTCACAGCCCCCCGTGAGTGTGCCACGTGGTCTTCCTGTGGCACGGGTTATTCGTACCAACGCGATAGTGATGGGAACTCGATGTGGGAATGAGCCCACGGTGCCTCTTGCGATAGCACCTTGCAGATCCAAATCAGGCAGAAGAGGAGCGCGACTGCGTGCTGCTGAGTGCTCTGCTCTGCCATTGCATAACACGGCTAGACAGGCAGGTTTTGATCTTGCAAACATTTACACATCTGAGTAATAATTACTAACGTGCCATGGTATTCAGCGTTACGGGGAGAGCGATGGAATGGCTCAGACGCTGGCTGCATCTTGGGTGTAGGGTTGCACATCGAGCGCTAGCTGTGTGGGTGGGTGTGAGCCATGCCTCCATCCAGGAACGCTTCCTTGGTAGGTCTGTGCAGATGTCTCAAACTGGCTGGGTGTGGGTGCAGTTTTGCTGGCAGAATAATCCCTCCTGAGTGAAGCAAGCTACTTCCATGGCATAGAGACCTCTTGGCTTGGGGCTCCTGCAGAGGGGCGTTTCACAGCCCTCCTCAGCAGAGCAGGGAAGCAGGAGATGACGTGGGGTGTGTTAGGTTTTCAGCCATGAGCCGCTGGATTTGTAGAAATAAGTGTTGACAGGATGATCATGGCAGTTCCTTTGCACGCTGGAAGCTATGACTATTAATTAAAGACCCTGCTGTGAGAGCTCATTTACATACAGCTCTTAGCACATACAGACCGAACTTCTACAAATCCCATTAACACAGTTAAAGTTAGCAGTTCCGTATGGGTGCAGCTAATTCGTGTGGCTGTGTTGCATGTCATGTAAGTGTGTTGGCCAACGTTGTGTTGATAGAAATGCATTTCTGTCGGTATAACTTTGAATATGCTTTGAATTGTCTCAGCAGAACTATCCTGCTATCAAGGATGCCTCTATCAGGGATAGCTAAAAAGATGCAAAAATTGTGGAAGGGCCGGTAGTCAGGTCCTTGAATTAATTTACTTTTTTTCACATTATACTAGTTTAGTGTTTGTTGTTTCAAGTATTTGTATTTCTCTGTGTTTGGGGTTTTCTTTTTTTTTAAGTGGGTCAAATGGGGAACAAGCTGTTTTGGAAACACCCAAACAAAAAGCTGGAATGTAGATGCCATTCGAGGTGAGGCTGGACCACATCCCGCTGTTGGTTTGCCGTGCGTGCTGCGTGAAAGGCGTTGTTGAGAAAACAGGAAGGCTCCGGGCATGGAGGAGGCAATGCTTCTCCCCGAGTTGTGAGCATTGATACCTGACTGTTTTGGAAGATCGCAGTCATAGGGCCTTTGGATCAACTTGCAGCAAAATCCCTCGGTTTTCCTGAGGTCTGGATTCTCCCCGTGCATCGCGGCAGGTTTGAGAGTGTGGGGCTTGGCCATCTGTTCCCAGAGCAAGTCTCTCGATGCTGTGATCCTCAGCAGTTTGTGTAACTTCTCTGCCTTTAAATTTTAATCCAGAGGGTGAGTAAATATTGTTCATCCCTCCGCTGCTGGTTTGTGACCTGTACAGATATTACAAGGCAGAGGTGAGGCCAGCTCAGAGCCAGGCTTTGCGCCTGACTTCCCCGAAGCTGGCATTGCCTTTGCTAGCCATCATACTCATTTTCATAAGCCACCATGAGAATTTTTGTCTTTGTCAGCTCCCCTGAACCATTTTCTTAAGCTTTGAAAAAAAATTATTTTTGTTTTGGCTATCGTACTTAAAGCCAGATGCCTCCAGGACTTCCTCTCTGATAGTTCTGCTTGGTTAGTCTGAGTGGTTTTTAACCCCATGCCAGTAGGGTGTGAGTGTCTGTGTAACAAATACGACTACAGCGAGTGGCTTGCTTTTCTGAGCTACCTCTCAGAACCTTCTGGGAGGAGCTGGCAGAGCAGAGGTTGAAAGTCACTGGGGGAGGTGACAGGGAGACCAGGCACAGAGGGACAGTTTTTGCTGAACGAGGAAAGGACCCCTCGAACAGCGTTTGTTTGTCGTGAGAGACAAATCAGAGTTCATCTGATCCTTGTGACCGGTGTGGGCACAAATGAATCCATGTGCCTGTGAGGTACGAGGATCTTCTGAGCTCTTCCAGAGTTCTCCAGCATCGAAACTGGTGCTGCAGAGAGTGTGATGGAGTGAGCACAAACCACCATGGTTTGGACCGTGGGCTGCCATCACATGAGAGCCTGCTGTTTCCTCCCCTCCCCGGGCTCCAGTGGGTAATATTTACAATCCCAGCGCTGTGCTCACAGCTTTGGTGTAGTGTCTCCATGTGGAAGGTGCTCGAAGGGCCACAGGAAAGTCCCCGAATCGGTCTGCTTTGAGGATTATTTTCTAAAGCGTCCATATTCACTGCAGCCATGTGGGTCACTCTGACAAGCCCTGAGAGGTGCAGCGAGATCCCATTAGGAGACTTAATTTTGCCTGCCCTGCCCGATGAACCTGTGCGATTTAACCTGGACTGGATTTATCCCGTGAGAGGTACTCTGACCACATCTCCTCCTGCAAAGGCAACCTGCTAGACATGTAAGCAGGGATTTACTTTGCCTTCATGGAAAAGTCTGTCCCCTAATTCCGGCCTCTCCGCACCAGTCAGCCGTGAGGTCTCGGGCTGCAATGGTGTGTTTGTGCTGGGCACGGAATAACGGATCGTGAAGAGGAGCAACGCCTTGGCCAGCCGTGGGGCTTCTGGTGAGAAGCGGACATGGGGCTGAGCTTCTTCCTGAGATGACGGACTTGCTAAATTATCATTCCACCCGCCACAGGTTTTGGAGATGGCAGTTCCCTGCTGGAGGGGAGGTCTCGTGGTCCCGTTTTACATTCTTGCTGTCTCCTGGATAACCCCCTTGGTGGGGCCTGGAGCCCTTTTGTTCTCTGCTCCAGTTTCTGGCCTTTGTTGCTCTAGCAACACGTTCAGACCCAGAGCAGCGGGATCCTGGTGCTCGCACAGCGCGATGGTTAAAGAAGGAAGCAGAGCACAACAGGTCATCACCAGCTTTTGTCCGAAACGGTCACGCCTTGGGATGGGAGGAATGAATGGCAGGTTGTGATGTCTCCTCGTCTTGCAACTGGCGTTGTTTTCACCATGAAAGATAAGAAATAGTTTTGTGTTACTGCTGTGTTTACGGTTTGTCACCTTGCTGTGTTATTTTCGTTTTGCAGAGTATGACAGTGCAGGTTAGATTGAGGCCGTGTGTCCATCGAAGCCAGGCCAGTAGCAGGGAGCATGTTTGCTCCCCTTTGTGGGGAAATAAATCCCTATTTCCCTGGTCAGCAACTCCAGCGGTTTTGCAGGATACTCTTGAGAGCCACCAGACTGTCCTTACGGCATGGCTGCACTGACCTGACGGTCACCTGTCCTTCGGGAGGGGTTTTGTACCAGAAAAACGCAGGTATTGGGTGAAAACCACGCTGGTAGGCTGCAAAACTCCGGAGCCCGCTGTTGCTCTGCAGTGCGGTTTGTGGGATCCTGTCAGCTGGTTTGGCATTTGGTGGCTTTACTATAAATGGCGATAGCAATACAGCATTATGCCTTAACGCTTTTTTCTATCTCCTGAGCGCTCTTCCATGCTTCGCCACGATGTTGCAGACTAGACTGACAGTGTAAAACCACCTGCAGATGCTCTGTGGGTAAGAAGAGGAGAAATCCTTTTCAGATTTTGGGCATGCGTTCCCACAGCTTCCTGCTGTCCCAGCTGCTGATGACAAGCACGATGTGTGGAGCTGGAGGTGACAACCTCGGTAGGCTCCTCCCCAAGAAGTCCCGCACAACTGGCGAGTACAATTGAAGTAATTAATTATCTGTTGCCTTTCACCTGACCCTCCCTCCCAGACCTCTAAAAGAAGACTGGGGCCATTGAGACCATGTCCTCAGAATTTTGTGCCCAATGGAGTCTGAAGAGTGGCTACCAGCTATGGGGTTGATCCTGCTTCCAGTGGGTCACCCCTTTTTGTTTATATCTCGGGCTCAAAATCTTGTTTTTTCAAGCTAGTGTGATTGGAGGTGCTCATTTGGCAAGATTTAGTCTTAATTGTTATGCAGGTATGTTCCTTCCTGGGACCAGTGGTTCATGTCAAACGAAGCAAGACACCTCCATGCTCTGTTCTTTGGGAGCTGCTGGTAGGACGTTCCCAAGCCACAGGAAATTCTTCTCATATGTATGTGACACTGTTTAGTCCCCGGCAGCCAGCCTAGACGAGGTCACGGCTGTACTGTAGGATGGTGGTGGGACTGCCCCAAGCTTGATGACACTTTTGCAGCATGAAGAGAAAGCTTCACAGGTTCCAAGGGCCCTGGATTTACTGTGCTGGTGCAGCTTGGTGCAGACCTTGTGTACTGCGTCCACCTGTGCTAGTGGTTAACACCTGATGTGGAGGATACAGCGCCCTGTAGGCCACCCACCTCCTCTAGCAGCAAAGGAGAATTATTGATTAAGTACTGCTGGTACTTTTGGGCTGTTTCCATGACTTATGCGAGAACCCATGGGTAACCAGTGAAGGAACCAGAGTTTCTAGGTTCTGCAGAACTAGACGGAAGGTTGCTATTGCGCTAGTCTTGCATTCCAGCTGCATGGTCTCGTGCAAATTATCTGGGCACTTCTTAACTCTTTTCATACAAATGAGCCTTTAGAGGGAGTCTGCACTGAGAGCATAGAATGCCTGCGTGAGTTTTCGGCAAGGATGATCTTCTCTGTGGCGGTGTGTTGGCACCACTGGATTTAACAGCATCAGGTCACACTGGAATGCACTGGAGGAGTCTTTGGCTCACACACTTGTGTTGTGTTTAGTCCATGGAAGAGCAAAGAAGTGCATTTCCTAGGATGAAATGATGAACTGTATACCCAGGGTATGGAGGTCACAGCAGGGATATTAAAGGTGCCATGAATTTGCTGTCATGGTGGTGTTCACCACGCTTTGGTTGGTATTTCTGAGGCTCCCAGTGCACAGCGAGGTGGGTCAAAGTGGGCCAGCGGGGAGCGGTTAAGGAAGGCTGCCCTGCTCCGCTTCTTCCCTACAAGGGACTGTTTGAAGGAGAAGGGTTTTGCTTCCTCCTCTGTCTCTCATCATCTTCACCCAGCTGCAACTTCCATGCTACTCATGACAAATGAGGAGTGTCCGAGGTGGATTTCAACCACATCACGTCCTGTCTCCTGTTCGGTACATTGGTGATGTGCCACCATCCTGTTCTGCAGGAATCTCCCTGTCCTGGCTGCGTTTTCAGTCAGGTTGAAGGCTGGGTGGGTTTTTAAATGATGATATTTTAAAATTTGAGAACAGCTTTGATTTATTGACCTGCTGCCTCTATGAATCGAGCTGTCTGGGCTGGCATCTGGAGATAAGAGGCTGTCGAGTAA
Source organism: Pterocles orientalis (assembly GCA_011057875.1). Lineage (NCBI taxonomy): Eukaryota > Metazoa > Chordata > Aves > Pterocliformes > Pteroclidae > Pterocles > Pterocles orientalis. The sequence goes on along the minus strand of WKFP01014755.1, from coordinate 542,930 downwards.
TTGCGTATTATTGACTGATTGCCAGCTCGGGCTGTTTGCTTGAAGAAGAATCAATAGCATTCAATCTTCTAAGTCTAAACTCTCAGGGAGTATGACTGGTTTCCAAATTGGGAATGACAGGTCAGGATAACCCCATATCTGATATCCCAGCTTCAGGTTGGGGTGTAATCCTGCAATGGAGGAGGAAGCGCAGGACATGATCTTCCTGCATCAAGGTTTTCACTTCTGCTTGCTTTAACGTTTGGGATTTTCTTTGCAGGGATTTTCAGGGACAGATCCTCCCTCGCTCCACTTCCACCGAGAGGTTGGAGCAGCACCTGAGATGGGTGGGAGGGGAGGGCAGGGTGAGTGCAGGCATCACTCATGGAGTCCCAAAGGATGGGGCAGGGAGGGGAGGCTGAACAGCCTGTGCTGTGACACATCCAAACCAACCAGTTTGGATGCTTTCTAAATAAAACAAAGCGTCTATTTTAACACATGGTAACAGAGGTTTCCTTTCTGTGGGTGATTCTATTTAGGTGACAACAGAACAAAATATCCACTGTCGCCATACGTTTTATCATTCCTTACGGAGCCTGTCGCTATGGTGAGCGTTCATTTTAAAAAGCAGACATCGCCCTTCTTTAACACTATCATGACATGGTGCCTTTTGGGTGGATTCATGTGTAGGGCTTAAAGCATAAAAGGGGCTTCATGGCATCAAAAGCATTCAAGACTTTGAAAAAAAAAATAAATGTGTAGATCTGTGTAATGGCTGGGCTGAAGTCTGGCGGCTGGATTTGTGAAGCAATCTCACACCTTCGGCTGGAGCCCACTCCGGATTTTCCCCAGCGCTCAGGGCTTGCAGTCTGGGCTGCACTGTCCTAGGCTCAAGCAGGGTTTAAAACTTGAAATAAGAGCCTGTCGTGGGGGCGGGGGAGGCTTGGATCTCTATCAGCTACAAAGAGCAATTAAGCAACAGGACATAAAATAGATAAATGGGAAAGAGAACGGCAGTACCCTGATGAAAATGGAAGAATCTATTTCTAAAGTATAGATATTTGTCCTTTCTTTTGGAGCTTTGTTTTCACCAGGAAAGCTCAGATTCGAGATGCACCATTTGGGGTGAGGGAGAAATACCTCAAACGGAGCAGTGTAACCTCCAGTGGTGTAGGACAGCATGGACACGGTTACTGGAACAGCCTTGTTTAGATACTGGATTTGTTGTCTACCAGCAAATCCTCATTTGCATGGGTCCTTAATCTGTGGAGTTAAATGTGTCTCAGGGTCTGTTATCTACTGTGCTGCAGAGTTGAGAACTAGATTTTTAAAGCTATTCCTTTTTATTTGAATGTTCCCCCTCCCCCCTGCACCCCAAATTCTCTTCCTGATTTATTTTTTTTTTAAAAGCAAAGATGAGCCAACAAGTGATACAAAAGAAAAATCTGCCAGCGAGAAGGAGCTATTTTTGATTTAAGATTCGGTGGATGAACTGTCCACCAGCTTGTAGAGAAAAGCCAAGATCAGACATTTCGAACGTGTGTCGCAGGGAAACCACTAGCCCCCCCTCTTCCTGCAAGGGCACATGAACGTGAAATCTTTTAACCTCCTTGGAGGTGGAGGATTGGGCAGAGAGCCTTTCTACAGCTCTGGGAAGGGATTCAGCCCTTATTTTGGGGGCTGTTTTAACTTTGCCTGTAGTCCTGAAATGGCATTTCCTCATGTCTGCAGCAGCCCTCATTTCATGAAATGGATGCAACTGCTGAAAAAAGATCTCGCGTGAGCATGCTCACTGGAAGATTAATCCTTTAGAGGGAGTTGGAGAGTTAAGCTACTGTAATTTCTCTGCAGTTGGCTGCAGTAAACAACTGCTCTAAAGACACGAGGAAAAAAATTGACGGAGGTATATGGGATTAATGTACATATCTTTTTGTGTTTCTACTTTAAGGTTGAGGGTTTGCTAAAGGATTTTTCTCTAAGAGCTGGGGAAGAGGGATCTGTGTAATGATTTTATGGGTGACCTTCATGTTGTGGTTTCTTTTTTTCCTCCAGGCCAAAGTAATCCTCTTGCCGTGCAAGGCCATACTGAGGCACGGGCTGACTTTCTAGAGCTGGGGTAGAGCTCCAGGGTGACTTCGTGTTGACTTAAATGACTGTACGAGGTGAGGCCTGCTGCACGTTGGGCTGTGTTGGCAGAAGGGAGCTGAAAACACCCAGTCCTGTTTAGTTGTGATCAGAACCCAGTGGGACTCGATGTATCATGCTTCTGTTGGAGAGAAAATGCGTAGAGGGATTAGTTTTGGTTGCCTATAGAATAATAATCTCTTTTTTATGTTGTTGTTGTTGTTTTGCTCCCCATCCTCCCCATGCCTGAGGAGCTGCAAACCTGTGTCAGATGGGGGAAGGAAAAATAACCTTTGAGCTATTTTGGCTTTGCTTTAAAGGATGAGCACTTTTTTGCACATTGAGGAGAGAATGCCGTGCCAGCGAGGTAAGTGTTGCAGGCACACGGATTGCGTCGAGGTGAAACCGAGCTCCTTCCTTCCCAGGCGCTGCTCTGCGGGTGCATCCTGGAGGAAGGAAAACCTCTGCTAGCTCCCAGTGAGTGCATAGCGTTTTCTCTACTCGCCTCCAAGAAAGCGTGGGTGAAGGAGGATGTGATTTATCGCCCTTGATGCTTTGTATCAGCTTCCTCCAAATACTGACAGCACAAGCCATGGAGGGCCAACCTGGGGGCTCCCAGGATGTCAAGCAGAAACACCTGGGTGGCTTGATTTTTCTCAGGCTGCTTCAGCACAGTGCTTGAGCTGGCAGAGGCAGTGCTCTCTAGCCATGGCTTGTGTCTTTACCTCTTAAAAACATCTAGCCAGTCCTTCTGAATGATGAGGAAATGGAGGTGAACTGTCAGCAAAACTTGCCTGGCTTGGGGGGGGTGGAGGGTATAGTTGTGAGTGTTGTGTACCTAACTGGAATAAATTGCTCCCCTTGAGCTCGAGTTTTGAGATGTCACTCCTCTGCAAGTCCCCAGGACTGTGTACGAGTGGAAGAAGGGCACACCCTTCCTCCTTCGAGGAGTGAATAATAAGAATAGATCGAACTCTGCCTGTGCCTCTGAAGGTCTGTGTTACATGGCTGTGACAGCCGTCCTGGTGTTCAATTCCTGCCCACCAGCAGTGGGATCTGTTTGTGATGTTGTCTGCTGAAAAACAGCTTCCTGGTTCCTTGGAGTGGTGTGAAGGAGGGGATAATAATTCAATAATTTTGCAAATGTTAGTGGCTCCCACTAGGTTTGTCCTGCGGTCGCTGTCAGCTTGCATGCGATGCCCAGATGGATGCTAACGCTGTCGGATGAGTTCAGAAGGGCAGTGCTATTACAGACTTGGCGGAGCTCGAGATGCTGCCTGTTTGAAGAAAATTTTGCCACCCCAATGTTGAGAATTTTTGCTTAGTCCCTCCTTTTCCCCTCCTTTCCAGAAGCTCTGGCTAGCACAGATTCTGTTCTGTGGATGGTTTTAGGGAACATTGATGGCTGTGTGCGTAGGGGGAATAATTAGCTACCAAATGCAAATAGATTGTTTCGTGCTGTTTCAAAATCATTGTAATTTCTGTTGAGGATGGGTTAATTATATCTTTGTTTTGATGGGTGTAAGGAAAATGATAGAGATATAGCAATATAAATCTATATAGGGAGGGATGTTGTTTTCAGAAGACTGTTTTGGAAATTGTGAGAACAAAGACTTGTTTCTTGGAAGACTGTGGTTCTGTGGGGATCCAGCGGTGTTGCATGTTTCTCTGTGGTGGATGAGTGTTTTCTGTTGCAGATTTTTGTATTATGCTAGTGATGTATCTATCACCGTGACAAGGGGTTGTCAGTTCAGAGGAAAATGGTCAAATTCTGGTTCAAGTGCATTTGCTTGAAGGGCTGGGAAATAGTTTTTTGAAAAGCAAAGGTGAAAGCAAGAAAGTTAAAATAAACCTGAAAATTTATGATCAGGGTGTAACATAAAATACATCTTTACCCTGAAGTGTGTAGGAGGGAGGCTGCTTTACCAGCACAGGACTCAGAGGTCCTGTGGCACCAGGACTGGTCCATAGGAGATGCTTGTCCCTGGCTGTCCCCGGGTGCAGGTCATCTCTGTCCTTCCCTTGTGCAGTGGGTGACTTTAGGGAGCCTGGATCCATCATCTCATCCTTTACTGCAGCCTCACTGGGAAAGGGAATCAAGCTCATCCCTCAAATGGTTTAGACCAGCTTTAAACTTTTTCCTTTAGTCTCCAGGGTGGGCATCTCTGGTACCAGACAATGGGGGAAAGGCTCAGCAGAAGGACAAAGGTGACACTGTTTCCTTAGTGCCGTGCCTTTTGGCTCAAAGCCAAGGAGGCAAGCCTTCCTCCTCTTCTTGTTTTAGAGAAAAAATGGGGGAAATGAGCTATTTTCAGTGCCTGAGGAGAGCCTGGAGCGTGGAGCACCCTGCTTCAGCCTTACCCAGCCTTTGGTGGCCTGGGGACTTTGTGCCTCCAGATCGGAGCAGTTTTTGTAGAGCCTCAGCCCACGGCTGTTCCCTCCTGCGCAGAGCTCTCCTCTGCCGAGATGTTCAGCTCCTCTCCAGCAAGCCCTGGAACTGATAAGTCTGAAAGGAAAAAAAATAGCTCCATCCCAATTTAATTTCTGTGTGGTTTAAACTTTGCGGATGTGTTCTTGGGCTGTGCCGGAGCAGCTCTGCGGTCCCTGCGGTGCTCGGCAGGGACTGGGGGGTCAGCAGGGGGGACAACAGCCAGCGCTCGGCCCGCAGTCATCTGGGGACAGCCGGAGGGTCATCCCACCTGAAAACGTTACCCCGGGTGTTTAACTGGCGTGGGTCAGCGTGGATGGGGCTGTGCAGGAGTGCAGCGCAGGGGCTCCGGGGTGATTTTATTGAGATAGGGAGCTTGGGCTTCTCAGAGGATTTGCTGCCTGAATTTCGAGGCTCTCCTCTTCAGAATTCTGTGAGAAATTCTGCCCACATGGCCAGTTTGATCTCTTTGTCCATCAGCAGAACTTTTTTTCAGTGGAGGAACTGAAACCTGAATTTGGGACTTGCTCACCTCTTTGGTATCGTAGCAGGCGAGGGCTGTGCTCAGAACAGAGTGGAACCGAATCTCACAGGTGTATGTAAAGGAGCCTTACGCAACCCTGGCAGCCGCGGGCAGGAGAAAGTTACTGTGCTGGGTAATGTATTGCACCCAAGTCCCAGTCTTTAATAATCAAATAATGACCACTTCAAAGCCTGCTGTCTTTGCTTCTCTCCCTTCTAACTGCTCCAGCCAACCTTCAGCCGATTGGCAATGGCTTTAAACCCAGCCATTATGATAGAAGCCTTGTAATTATTGGCTGTGATGAATCCTCCTTCTGCTGTGAAGTTGTGCGGAAGGGTTTTCTGTAACACGCAGCATTTCTCCACCTTAGTGCCTTACAAAGATTCCTTTCAGAGGAGTTTTATCTCCTGCTCTCCTGCTTTCCTGGCCATTTGAGATCCAGCTAAAGCTGCATTTCAGCTTCCTTTACACCCTGAACCAGCTTCTTGCTGCCACAGCCTTGCTTTGTGCCCTTTTGCAGCACTCTCCCTCTGTCCCGAGCCCTCCTGCCAGGTCTCTGCCCATCCCGGCTGAAGCAGCATCTCCCCAGCAGACCCCAAGGGAGCCCAGTGCCCTGGTACCGATGGAGCCCAGCTTTGAGAGGGACCGGAGCACGGCTGAGAGCAGGAGGGGACTCCCTGCCCCTCTTCTCCCTGGGATTTAATAAGTGAGGTTACGGGCGCAGGGGAAGGAGCTGCATTTTTTAAGCTGGATGTGAAATGAATAGAATAACTACATTCCCCTGGTGGATGAGGCTTAATGAAGGTGGAGGACGTATGTTTGAGCTTCTGGGTGTTAGAGAAGCAATACAACGTGGTACGTTGTGCTTGGAAAAAATACGGTCTGTGGTGAAAGGGAAGATGGAAGGAAAATCCTGCTGTAAAGACCTGCATCCACCTGCAGGGGAAGGATGGAATGAAACGGAGCAGGGAGAGAGCAGGAATGCAGCAGACAGGGCTGGGAGCATGGCAGTCCGGGGAGGGAAGGACCGGCAGGAAGGGATGGATGGGGCTGTGCTGGTGGAGAATGGCCTTGAAGGCGGTGGTGAAGTGATTTGGTGAGTCCTAAAAAAACAAAAAACCCCCAACAAATTAAAAAAAGAAAAAAGAGGAGGAAATGAACTGCAGGTGATTCTTCAAGCGCCATCTAGTCCCTGACCTACTTGCTGCCACAGTGATTTGCAGCTGGAGAAGCAAACCGCAGAACTGGCCGTTCCTGGTGGGGAGGGCAGCGGTGCTGGGTGCTGGAGCTCTTTCTGGTGCTGCCTCTCCAGCGGCTGTGACGTGGCTGCGCCCGGGCACCTGGAGGTTGCAGAGATCGGCTGGAGAAGGTGAAGGGAGCTGCTCTGAGCCACGCGTTTCCCTCCAGTGTCGCAGTGCCGGATCCTGGAACCGGGCTCAGGTTTATGAGCTGGCTTAGACACATGGGCTGCTCGATGCACGAGCGAGCTCCTTCCCCGGGAGGGGTGCAGGGCACTATGAAACGGGCCTGGCTGGAGACACTGCTCACCAGGGCACAATACAAAAATCAGAAATTTATTCCTCCCTAACCTCCTTAACAATCCACTGCAAACTCACAGCCTGCTTTCTCCTGCTTCTGCTCCTTCAGGAGCCCCTGCTAACCTGATCATTCTTAATCTCCTCTTATTTTCCGGTTCATCAATTCGATTTCTCAGTACTTTTGCAGTCCTTAGTGTTCCCGGGAATCTGTGCCTCCATCAATTATCTCTATTTCTTTTTTGAGGCTTTAGCAACCTTGAACTACGGTTTCCATCCTATTTTTGTAACTCGCACTGCTTATTAGAAGAGTCCTTCAGAAATGACTGTACAGTTCTCACCAAGATATCCCAGAATCTTCTGATCACTTCATCTCTTGCTAATATGAACTCGAAG
>WKFP01014755.1:516746-528181 GCA_011057875.1 Pterocles orientalis | reverse complement strand
GCCTGGAGAAGAGAAGGCTCCGGGGAGACCTTCCAGCAGCTTCCAGTGCTGAAAGGGGGCTACAGGAGAGATGGGGGGGCTCTGGGTCAGGGGGTGCAGGGACAGGACGAGGGGGAATGGGTTTAAACTAGAAGAGGGGAGGTTTGGATGAGAAATTAGGAAGGTTTTTTTTATGCTGAGGGGGGTGAGGCAGTGGCCCAGGGTGCCCAGAGAAGCAGTGGATGCCCCATCCCTGGAGGGGTTCAAGGCCAGGCTGGATAAGGCTTTGGGCAACCTGGGCTAGTGGGAGGTGTCCCTGCCCATGGCAGGGGGTGGCACTGGATGGGCTTTAAGGTCCCTTCCCACCCCAACCATCCTGTGACTGTCTGGTTCTGTATGCAGAGGGGGTGGGTTGGAAGGGGTGATAGATCTCCATCGTTAATGATGAGCCTGGAAATGAGTGTTCAGTGCTGGCAGTACTGCTGTGTGCTCTGCTCTTGCATCCTGTGGAGCTCATGGACAAGGAAACGATCCGAGCAGGCGATGGTCGGTGCTGCCTGCTCAGCTCCTGGTGAGCAGCTCCCCAGGAACCACCCTTGTTCCTGCCTTCTGGTGGGAACAACTTGTTTGGACTGTCCTTGCTGTGGAGCAGCCTGGGCTGACTGGTTTCTGTGTTTCTCATCGCCTGCGTGATGAGCTGGCTTTCCCGAGGTGGCAGCTCCAAAGCCATCGCTACATCAGTGTGCGAGCTTCAGGTGGAGGAGCCGTTCACAACTATGGGTCTATTCGGCTGCGTCTGTGCAAACGAACACAGCTTTTTCTCTTGTTTTTTTAAGATCATTAGTATTGTTTGCGTCAAATGTTTTACTTTGCGTTTTCGTGGTTGTGGTTTTCTGCGTCTCCGTGCACCTATAACGTCACAGCGCCGAGCACGAGTGTTAACTGGAAAATTGGGGCCATCTGTGCGGGCTGGGACTGGGGGCGGGGAGGAAGGGGAGGCGTCATGTCCAAAAATCTGGTTAAAATTCCAACCGCTGGGTTTTGAGTGACAGCTCAGTAGTAGCTGCCGGTCTCTGATTACTTTTCCTTGGGATTTGGAAACTTGCACAGGCGCTGGAGCCTGCAGGAGTAGATGGACACGTAAATCTGCAGAGTTTCACTAGCCCCTTGGGGTCGGGCTGGGGTGCTCGGCACGGGAGATTTGTGGCTTTCCCCACAGAGCTATTGTCTGAAGGGACACCAGTAGATGTTTGCTATTGATTCTTTGTCTGGAGAGAGAACTGGAGTTTTTTAATATATATATATGTGTGTGTGTGTGTGTGTGTGTGTGTGAGATACATATATGTGAATATGTGTGTGTATATATTTTTATATATTTTTTGTTTTATATAAATATTATTTTATATATTTTATGTTGTATATTATTTTATATATATTTTATTTTCTACCTGGTTTATATATTTTATATATTTGTTATACTTTTTATATTTAATATTTTTATACATGAGATTAATTAAACTTTCCTCTTTCTGAGTCACTGCTGCATTTCGAAGCAGGTGAAGACTTGCCGTGGCTGAGACGATGCTTATTGGGCCTTTCTGAGGTTCCCAAGGCTCAGAAAAAAAATGAGGAATGGAGGATTTAAATTTGAGGGAACAACAACAACAAAAATCCCCCCCCCCAAAAAAAAACCCACAAGATTTGATCACATTTCAAATCTTCCTTCTCCTCCCCACTTCCAAATGTGCTTTTTAAAGAGTTACAAATGCTTGTTGGCATAGAAACTACAGAATCGGAGCGAAGCATGCGAATGTAAAAGGAGCCATTCTGCCTGGGCAACATGGACTGAGCCTCTGCAAAGCTGGCTAAAATCTTTTACAAGGCAAAGAAAATTGTCCAGATGTTTCTTGAATTATAATGGCACTAAATATTTAGGTTTTTCAATTTGCACTTCAATCCAAGAAAGCTGGAAAGGCAGGGAATGCAGATCCATTACCAGTGGGCTTGCTTTTCTTCTGAAAGAATTTGTAGTCCAAAAATATTGCTAAAATCTGTTTGGCTGCAAGTAGTGCCAAATCCTCATTAAAACATGTGGATATTTCTGTGGTTTAATATGTTAGAAATGCATTCGGGATCCAGTTATGTTAAATTAAGCAACAACATTGGCCTGGATGTTGTTTGAAATATTAAATGTGGCAGTCGGAACACCAAGCGAAATGTTTGCACATTTTAATCTCTTGATGAGCAATTTAAAAAAAAATATTCCAAGGAATAACCAAGAGTGCTTAAAAACTCTCCCTGCTCTTCTGGAGTCACCTCCTCGCCCCTGCCTGGCTCCAGGAGCGGTGCAGCATCCCAGCTCCTCGCATCCCCTTCCAGCGTGGGGCCGCGATGGGATGGAGCCGTGGCGTGCGGGAGGATGCCGCTCCCTTTGAGCATGCTCCTCGCCACCTCCCGTGGTGCGGAGCACGTGGATGCGCCCGTGTAGACTTCCAAAATCCTCCACCGGCAATCTAAAAAGCCAGCACGGGCAAACAGAGGTACGCAGCACCCCAGGCTTTCCTTAAGAGGTTTTTCCTGCTGATTCCTCACTCCGTTGGGGTTTCCTAAATACTGCCTCGGACAAAATGCCTTTAAACTTCAGCGGCACACAGCAGCGGGTTGTCTCCCGGTTAGTTTATCCGGCAGGATGGAGCCCCCGCGCCCGCCAGCGTTGCTCTGCAAAGGGCTGTGTGAGGGTGCTGCTGCTGGGAGGGGTCCCTCGGCGCTTCCCCCCTCACAGCAGGTAAGGCCATGGATCTGCAAAGGCGCTTCGTCTTGCTGAGTATTTATTTAGGTTTTTTTTAAAATTCCCCCATATTAATTGCCGCATGGTAAGGCAGGACCTCTTTTTTTCCTGCTTTAAATGCAGCTGTGCTGAGGAAGGGCTTGACTGTTGCGGATGTTGAGCGGATGGCAAAGGGAGCCGTGCAATGCCGCTCGCGGTCTGCAGTGCCTCGGGACACATCCACAATGGATATCATGGGGAAATATCACTGCTGGGCAGGTTTCCAATGGGGTCCGGGGGGCTGTTTGGTTTTAAATTCAACACAGTGCAAAAGTAGTTCTATATTGGCACCTGGCGCGTTGGTTAAGGTTAAAAATGAGGGTGGTCTGGTATATTGGCAGTTTTTTCTCCAGCCTTTTCTTTCAGGGTCTTTTTTAATTGCAAGGCAGCTTGTGTTGTATTAAGATGAGCACCCAGCTGGAAGGTGGTACAGAGCAGGATCGTGTTGCCGGTACCTGCGTGTGACTTGATAGCGTTCACACCTCTTTGTTGTCAGACATGAAAAGGGCAGTGTAGAAGGTTGGTCGACTCAAAATTCAGCCATGCTTTGCTTTTCCTTGTTTAGTTCTCTGCAATATAAGTGCACGCTTTTCAGTGGGATAGTTTGGGTTTTTTATTTTTTTCAAAAAAAGGAAATCCTGAAGCTTCAGTGCAATTTCCTTTGTTATTTTATTTTAAAGAATAACTATATGATGATAAATGGGGGTTGTTAATGATTCATGATGGAAGAAAGCAAGTGAAAATGGAAAGCATGATGGAACGGAGGTCATCGCTGCAGATGGGGTCTGCAAAAGCAAACGGGAGGGGAGGCAGAGGTCCAGAATCAGAAGAGAAATCAGCATCAACCCTTCTTTTGGCTAGTTTTTGTGGCTGTGAAATGCACCAGGGGGAGGGTCCAAGCCCCAGCAAGGTCCTTGGGAGGTCTGATGGCTCAATCGCTGTTTGCTTGTGTGACGGCTCATCGTGTTCTCCCGGGGTTACCTTAATTCCGAGTGTTGTATGAGAAGAGATATCTGACACTGCCTGAGCCTTTGGATAGAAACTGTGATGGTGCAGCGGGATAGGCGGCCGGGGCTCCCACGGGCTGTGGTGGGTGAGGGGGGAATCAGGTCCATCGCTTGTTTGCCCATCAATTTTTTTTTGCAATGGGATGTTTCTCTTCCTTGTTGGGTTCATCTTTTTGCTGCACTAATATTTGCTTATTTGCCTTATAGCTGGGAAAGGGGCAGCTGTTTAAAACCTGAATTTTCAGATAGGATCTGACATGTGTTTAATAGAGCAGCATTGTCAGCTGGGCAGGACAAGCTTGCCCCATCCCTGGAGGGGTTCAAGGCCAGGCTGGATGAGGCTTTGGGCAACCTGGGCTAGTGGGAGGTGTCCCTGCCCATGGCAGGGGGTGGCACTGGATGGGCTTTAAGGTCCCTTCCAACCCAAACCATCCTGGGATTCTATAAAAATCTTAAATAAAGGTCAGAGAGGCAGGAAAACTCTTTGTTGTGTTTCCGCACAGATGGGTGTGTGCGCACTGCACACGTTATCAATTTTAATTGAACAGGGAAGAGTTCAGATCTATCCTTACGGACAGAAGAGACTATTCCTGCGGCAGCAGTACCGTCCTATCTGTTGGGTCAGTGAGGTGTGTTTATATCTTTGGAGGGCATTTGGTGGGTTTTGAGACTAGAGCGGGGATCTTGGCAGGGGGTTTTTGGGTTTTGGTTGTTTCCACATGGGTTTTCAGAGTCTGCAGAATAAAGGGGTTAAGCCTCGTTGCCTGCACCTTGAGGTGAGCAGCAGCAGGATCTTTGTTCTAAAACCTGTCTCAAGAGGATAATAAGAAAGGATTAGAAAGACAGAAGTGGGATGGAGAGAATAAACTAGAAACAGAGGAGAAAGAAAATACAGGAATTAAAAATGGGGGAAGAGAGTTCAAAACAGAAGAGGAGAAAATGGCATGGGTGATGGAGGTTTGGAATATGAGGGACTGGGCATCTGTCTGTGTGAACAACTGCAAACAGAAAAACCTCTGATCCCAAAGTGAGGTTAAAGGAAAGGCACCTGGGTACGTAGGCAGGAGGACAGGAAACAGGTGAGGATGGCAAACAAAGGAGGGGTTGGGAGGCAAGCACAGCTCCTTGTCTCTGCAGCCTGCTGCAGAGTATTTGCTTTAATTGCTCTTTGTTCCAGTGACTAAAAAGTGATCTACAAGTGTCCCCCAAGCCTCTGAAAGAGGGAGTGAGCAGTGGGCAGGGCTGGCCCTTCTGTTCTCCGCGGGGAGCATCTCCAAGAGTGTCCGGTTCATATCATTTAGGAGACGGGAGAAGGCAGTGCTCTGCCAGGCTGAGAAACTTCCTGATTTTGAAGGTCTCACACAAAACCCATGAGTGGCTGAAGGGACTGGACATGAAGCACAACTGTACCTGGCTGGAATCGTGTAAGCCATGTTTCCTGCCCCAGCCCTGCACTGTCCCCAGTGCCCAAAGCTCCAGGCTGGTGTCAGGACAGGTGACTGTCACTACTACCGCCCACTGAAGACAAAACACAGCAGTTTTTTTGACCTCCATAGCTAGTTTAAGTTAATTTGCAATTCTGTACTATGTATGCGTACTAGCAAAGGCAAGGAAGTATAATTTTAACTTTCATGTAGCCTATCTTCAAGTAGCCCTTTTAACATAGACATGCACTGGCTTCTGCAGCAAAGCTGGGTGCTCCGGTTAATTATCAATCACACGGAGAGAAAGAAATTAATTGTGTCGCTGATAGACATGGCAAGTGTGAGAGGTGTGAGCTCGGCGGAGTTTGCTTTCACCTCCAGAAGTGTGTTATGTGTATCTGGCAGAACATTTGGTGAATTTTTATGATGAGATACAGGCAGAGTTGACCTTAATTCTTTAAGGAGCTTGTTATAATGCAGCTGTGCACATCAGCACAGCTGGATCTGTTGGGATGTGGCTCTTTCAAACAAAACGATGGCAGCAGCCTGCTGCCTTCTGGAGCAGATGGACAGACTCCTGAAGGTGAAGTTAACCGATGAGTGCAAGGCAGTGTTACAGGGATTAGAAATGAAGTATAAGAAATTGGTAAGAGTGGTAAGAATCCCTCAGATTACTGGACTCGGTTACTTTATATACACCTTGGTGTCCTTCCTTCATCACTTGGCTCTGACCCGGTGGTCTCGCTGTGCATCCCTCCCTGCACGGTTCGTTTTGCTGTATAAACACAAGACTGGCTTTTATTTAGAGACTGGAGTGTATGGACTACACTATGGCAGGTAAATTGGTATGTAATTGTGTCACTTTATGAACCACGTTTCTCTTCTTTTTTTCTGTTTGCTTGTGCATTGCAGAGGATGCAGCCTCCTCTTGCGTTTTTATAGTTTAAAGTCAAATTTTGCTTTGTGACATCCATTCCGACTCCTTGGGCATGGGGCATATTTAGATTAGCAGTGGGATGTGCAGGGCTTTACAGAAACTGCTTCAATGCTTTTTTTTTTTCAGTACAGAGAGGAAGAAGAGTGTTAGATGCAGTTTGCATTGACAGGCATCTTGGTTTGCTTTACAACTGCTCCTTTACTCTGTTCCTTCTAAAGAAGGATTTAGAAAACAATCTTGGTGCTCCAGGCATGTCACTGCATATTGACCTGTAAATACCAACCCTTGCAGGTTTTCGCACCAACATCTGAGGCATGTCAGGAAAGGGGAATATCAAAAATATGACTGTGACGATGGCAGTACCCAAGGGATGTTCTCATTATAACCATCTGGGCTCATGTCATTATCGTCATGATCTGTGTGCGCCTTTCCCTCCCCCTTTCTTGAAGGGGAGAAAAAAGCCCCTGAGCAATCCTCCTGCCAGGCTGAGAACATTGTCTGTCCGCAGTCCAGGCTTAGAAGCATTGGTGTTGATCTCGGGTGTCTGCTGCTGTGGCAAGGAGAAGCCAGCAGAGCTGTCCCCAGGGCAGGCTGCAGACGGGGGTGCTCCGGGCTGGCTGGGGATGTTCTGCTCCCAAAGGATTGGGACCTTGCTCGGGGTCTGTCCTGTTTGGGCTGTAGTTATATTGTGGGCAAAAGAACAGTGCAAGGGTACATATCCATGCAAAGGATTTTACTTCCTCTCAGGGTTTTGGCTTTGAACCAATGTATCACTAAGCCTCAATGAGGGCACGTTGATTTTGAAGCAGCCCCATGCGTTGTGACGGGGACTGTTGGGAGGACGGGTGTTGAGCAAACCCTGTACCTGCGGCTCCTGGGTGCTTTGCTGGACCAGAGCCACAGCTCCCACCTTGACATCGGTCTGTCCTGAGAGCTGAACATGCCGAGGAGACAATGAAAGAGCCAAGTGATGTTTGCCAGGTGATGCAGCAGCTCTTCGCTTGATTTACCCATCTGGGGAAGGATCATCCCTCACACCGTGCGAGGCGTAACGAACATGCCCCGGTAACACTGTGCAACACCCTCCCTCCGCTGACCGTGTCTGGCTGCATATTGTCAGCTTCTGGCTAGCAGGGAATCCTGGAAATCTTTCTTCGATTGGCCATATTCTGCCCGACAAGCTGTTTTTTCTTGGCTTGTGCATGAAAACAATGCCAAAATCCAGTTCCCCAAGTGCAGCAGGAGCTGTTAATCAAAGGCACCCGGGAACGCGCTCTCTTGGTGAGATGCTCTGGTTCTAGGGTTTGAAATCAGTGAGAGGGATGATCCAGCCACTAATAATTTTCATCTGAAACTCCAGAGCTTTCAGCTACTAAGCAAATGTTTTACAGAACTGCTCAAGGAAAGGAAGCTGACTTGGGCAGTCCTTGAGTTTGTTTAATTGGAGCCTGAGAGTGATCAAGCGGCTGCTGAAGGCCAGCATTTGGCTTCCTGTCGCAGAAGAAAAATACTCAGGGTTTTTTTCTTCTATTGCTTGTGCATTTCTATTTTATTTTTGGTAGTATTACTGAATCGGAACCAACCACTTCTGCTTGCAATTTATCTGGGGTAAGGCCACATGAGAGCAGAGGAGAAGCTTCCAAAGGTCTGAGCTGCTTGTGATGCACATCGGAATTCAGGGGATCAGCACCGGGATCAGCCTTGGCTCCGTCCAGAGCACTGCAAGGGTGAAGCCCTTTCCTCTTTCTTGTATAACAAAAATAGTACAAATGGTCTTCTTTTCAGTGTGCAAAACTTCTCCCCAGCAGAATCCTGCCTTCCCTTGCTTTGCGTCCAGAACAGATTTTGGTTGCTGTGGCCAAGAGCAGGCGAACGAGGAGAGGAGCTGCTGTGCTCGGTTGCAGATATTTTGCAATGTTCATCTTTGCCCTATTCTCTGCTTCGCATCTCTGAGAGCTGCAGCATTTTGTGACATTTTTCCCCCAGCGTGGTGCTCTATTTTGAGTACTTCTGTTTAAAATGTTAACAGAATTAAGCTCTGTGCGTCCTTGCAAGGCAAGTAAGTGGGTAATAGACATGGGAGGCAGAAAAAGGTGGGAGAATTTGAGGGAAGTCATTTTTTTGGTAGTGGTTTAATTTTTGATGTGAGACCAGTGTTTAATTTTCAAGTGTACTGACCATGTGCATCTTGCTGTAGTGTCTCTACATCTCTAGGAGATGCAGGCTCTCAGCAGGTTTGAAAAACTGTCCAAGCTGGCAACCCAAAATCAGCACTTGACTCTTGATTTGAAATTTGGGGTTTTTTCTACAGAGCTTCCATGTGGGAAAGATCAGAATGAGCTCATCAGTCTTAGACTTGAGCTCTTAGTACCCTCCTCAGGTTTGTCCTCTAATACAGCAAGTCTTCAGTGCTGTAGCTCTAGGAACCCAAGCAAATAGGATGGTTTGTTGATTTGGACATTAAAATAAATCCCATGGCTATAATCCTAAATTTAAATCTGTGTTCAGAAATTTCCAGAAGTACGTGGGGCTCACGGCGCCCATCGGCTCTTTGTTCGTCCGAGACCTGGGAGCAGCACTGCTGGGCTGGAGGGGAAGAGAAAGGGAAGGGAAGCAGTAGTTAAATTTGTTCGTAAGTGATGTGATCTCACTCTGTTTCCAAGTTTGCTTTTGTTTCAATGCAATATTTTCACCCAAGCGTTTGCCAGGTGTTTAATGTGTCTGCATTACAAACCCCTAAGGGAGCTCATTGCCCTTGCCCTGGGGGCTTTGACTCGCAGCCCAGTTATCCGATGAAAAATTTTTAAGTAATTTATCTGAATTTATTGCTTCTGTTGGTTAACTCGAATATGATGTCTGGACTGTGTCCTGGTGTCACAGAGTCACCCACATGCCATCCGCCTGCTTTCAGACTTGGCAGTGGGCATACAAAGCTCCTCAGTGAGTGGAGTTTACTGTTTTGGATAAATATTTCCCCTGCCTTCCAAAACCACGTTAGTTACGGGGACTGTTATACAGAGGGAGACAATACTGGCTATTTACATTGATGCTTGTTTTTAAATACTGGAGAGTTTTTTCAAGGGAGCCTAAAGTGCTCAGACATCCCTGAGATTCAGTCATGTCATCCCACGCGGGCTGTCCCAGCACATTCTTCGCTGGCCCCCTTGGCTGCTGCAGGTGGCTCAGTACATCAGCAGCAGAGGATGGCTTCACATCTAGGTCTCCTATCTCATGTTCCTCTGCTCCATACATTTGTGAAGGACCACTCCAGAAATTTTTGGCAGTGAATTCTCCAAGCCTCTATTTTTCTTATCTGCCAAATGGAGACATAAATATTGCCTACTGTTCCCATCTCTTATACATTGTTTTATAGAAAGTCATCATTATTTTTACTGTTGCAATACATTTAAGCCGATCACAATGTATCTATCTGATTCTTTTTCACATGTTTAGATGCCTTTTTTTCGGGATACGCTCTGCTTTTGATCAGGAAGAGCTTTTCCTTGCTCTTGCCCCAGAAGCCACGGTGGCTAGAACAGTCTCCAAAACTCCTTAAGACCATGGCATTGGTGGGAATACAGCCAAGCAATTGCAATACTTGGTGAAAGGTGCATGTTGTTGCAGAGTGCGGGCTGGGGGAGCTGCTTCCCGAATTCCTTGATTGCAGGAGGAGAGGAAACCTGCGTCCGTCCTGCCGAATGCTGCTCAGCCACATTGGAAGAGTCAGGAGAAGAGATGAATTTCTCAACCTCTGGGGTGACACCCTCTGGCAGTTCCGCGGAGAATTTGGGGAGGGTTTGGGCTTTTTTTGGTGCTTTTTGGTCACAGTTTACCCTCTGGGTGACTGCAGTGGTCCTGCTGTGAGCACACTGCAGAGGACAGCAAGGTGGCTCTGTCACTGCAGTGGCATTGGCGAGCTCTGAACCCCTGGAGCAGCTGGTGCAGTGGAGTCCAAGGGCTGATCTTCACAAGGGTGAAGCGTCCAGGGTTCACATCAGCTCTAGTGCCAGACACTGACCGCTCTAGCAAGTGCTCTGGGATTCTCCAGGGGCAGGCAGTCATGAGGCTTTGTCCTTTCTGGGCAGAATGCAGGCTTTTCTTGCTCCTGTCAGCTCCTGTTGGTGCAGCTCCCTCGGCTTTTTTGAACATGGTGATGCTGATAGGAACACGAGAAGGTTTGGGCTCTGCTCCCTTGGATGTGAAGCTCATCTTCTCAAGTTGAGTTTGCAACCCAGCTTCATCCCCAGCGTGGTGGGAAATGAACTCTGGGCTGAGTCAGCCTCTGGCAGCACATGTTTAAGGAGCAATAATTTTATTTGCTGTTTTCATATGTGTCCGTTTCACTCTTATCTGACAGCCTTTCGAAAGGTGCTGAGCTCTTCTAATTCCTGGGGAAGGCTCTGGGAGGTGGAGGCACTGGCTG
Source organism: Pterocles orientalis (assembly GCA_011057875.1). Taxonomy (NCBI): domain Eukaryota; kingdom Metazoa; phylum Chordata; class Aves; order Pterocliformes; family Pteroclidae; genus Pterocles; species Pterocles orientalis. Next base: position 517,584 of record WKFP01014755.1, on the reverse strand, counting down.
CCTCTGCAGATGAGGCTGTGGATAACTCCCCTTTGACGCTTTTTGCCCTCCCTCCTCTTTCTTGCCCATGCAGAGAGGTTGTGCGTCGTCACCGTAGGAATTAATGCCGTCAGCGCGAGGACCTTTGACGGGAGCAGGTTCTTGGAGAAGAGTTATGGCTGCACAGAAAGACTGGCTTCCCCCTTCAGCCCTAATGCATGCCCTCGATTGGGAAAAAGTTTGGCTTAAAAGTGATAAAACACATCTAGAAGATGCTATCACTTTTTTTTTTTTTAATTAAGCTTGTGTTGACTCTTCAGTCTGTGTTGAAAGCAGGAGTGTTTGGAGCTGTACTGGGGTATCTCTGGGAGCGATGTGGTAGGAGCAATACAGAATTTCCCCCTTTGATGGTTCCTCCACTGGAAACAGCATACCTAGCCTAGGGTAAGGAAATCACAGAATGGTTTGGGTGGGAAGGGACCTTAAAGCCCATCCAGTGCCACCCCCTGCCATGGGCAGGGACACCTCCCACTAGCCCAGGTTGCCCAAAACCTCATCCAGCCTGGCTCTGGCTTTGTTTTTTGTTGTTTTTGTGGTTTTTTTTTTACCTGTCCCCAAGGAAACACTATAAATGCCATGCCTCAAGTGTTATCTATTGAGGGAAAAAGGGATTTTTAAATAGGGATGAACTGTGGTTTTCCCTTAGTGCAGCAAGCCAATTGTTCATTAGTGAAATGTATTAATATTCTCTTATGAACCTTGTTGGTAAGTGAATCTGCTTTAATTCCTTTGTATCACAAAACCTGCAGGTATGTGTTTGTTACATTTAAAAAAAAAAAAAAAAAAAAAAAAAAAAAAA
>WKFP01014755.1:501317-516726 GCA_011057875.1 Pterocles orientalis | reverse complement strand
TTTCTTTTTTTTTTTTTTTTTTTTTTTTTTTTTTTTTTTTTTTTTTTTTTTTTTGCTAATGACACTTCCTTATGCTTACATTTCATTAAAGCTCTGAAATGGCTGAAGATCAGCCGGTACTGAGCATGCTCCGGGGTGGAGGGAGATGGATTTGTGGCTGGAGGAGCGATAGGCCTGGAGTCAGGATCTGGAAGGACCCAGCAGCTCCCCGCAGCCGGGATGGAGGTAGGGCAAATCCCATCGATTCCTTCCCGTGCCCCTGGGCCAGGGGGAGCGAGGAGACCGGATGGAGTAGAAAAAGGTTGGAATGGATTCAAAAGCAGCGTCGTTAACCACTGACACGCGATGGCTTCAAACCGCTTCCTGCGGATCAGCGGGGAGGGGGTTTGAAATCCTGACCTTTACTGGCCGGCGGACCTATATATAAAGAAGGGACCTGTGTAATGTTGGGAGGTGACATACAGTGACAGCAGGCAGGGCTGGCAGCGAGGGCTGCGGGGACTGCCTGGGTTGTGCCTTCATCTTGGGAGGCATGTGATTGCGTCTCCGTCGTGGGCTGCGCGGCTCGGGGCTCGGTCACTAATTGTTATTAATGGGAAACCTTGTAGGGCGCCGACCTGCTCTGCTGTTTTAAAATCTAGATCCGTCTGTGATTGTGGGAGGGAGAAAGAATGTCAAACTCAACCTCCCTTTTTCGGGCTTATTTTGCATTCCAAGGATTGCAAACAAACCTTGCCACATCAGGTCCTCCAGACTGGCAAGGAGAGGAGGGAATACAGATCTATTTATTCCTTTGGCTGAGCGATTTTCTGTGCTTCTTGCAGAGGTTTAACGTGTTGGCGAGCGGGTTTGGGGGAAGGAAGCGGACTCTGGGAGTTGCACTAGGCTGGGCTTCTGGATTTGTTCTGTAGCTGCCAGGGTTTTACAAGGAATGTGTAAGCACCAGCAGGTATGTCCTGCCCGAGCTGAGTGACTCCAGTTGCTGTACAAGCAAGCTGCGTGGTGAAGTGCCAATAAACCATTTACATTGGCTCTCAGTGTTGGTACAAGTGAGGTGTGGGGCAGAGCTGGCTTTGGAGCTTGGGGGGCACATCGGCCGTGAGCCTCAGCCTGCGCAGACCCTGTCTGCTGTGGGAGGGGTGTTGCTGGGTGTTCACGCTTGTTTGAGCCTGGCTTTGTGTAAAGGTAGGGGGATAAGTTTGCTTTACTTAGGGCATGGTGAGTACGTTGGTATTGCAAAGTGATTGTGTTTGAATCTGTGATCACGGTTTATCTTCAGCCTGCTGCACTGAGGTGGACGGGCTCGTTCTGCAGGGCAGCTCTGGCTGCTTTGCACAGCGCAGTTCAGGGGTAATTGGTGAAGAGCAAAACATAGATTTTTATTTTCTTGCTCCCTCCCAGGTGACGGTCTCACGCGGTTGGGTCAATCTGCATGATGAGTCACTTCATTAGCTGAACTCACTCGCCTGTTTATTGCCTGGTTCTGTGTTCCTTGTGTTCCTTGCTTCCCCAGCCTTTCCTAACCCTGTTGGAGGTGTCAGCCCTGCACTAGGCTGGTGAGCAGTTTACTCACTGGTGTTGCTTTTGCAGTCCCTGGATAAAAGTTTGCTGGAGCCCCAGCCTGCTGGCCACGGAGAACTTCTCCTGCTCTTTAATGGACACTGTCTTGTTTGTGGTTGGATGAATGCACAAAGAAAAGCATTTATGTAAAATAAACAGCATTGTAATTGTACACGGAAAGGAAAAGGGTTTGATTTGCTTTGGCTCCGGTGGGGGCTGTGTTCATGGCTTCTCAGAATCCATCCCAGTGGCTTTTTCTCCTTGTGCGACTGTGCTGTCGAGGTGATGTCAGCCCCAAGTTTTCATGTATGGTCTGGCTCCTTTGATGAGGAAATGTGACTTAAACAGTTTCAGATGCTGGAAAACCACCAGTGTGATAATTTCCCATTGTGCTTGTGTGAAAGGTGTAAGGTAGCCTTAAAGACCCACTGCCACCTTATGGCAGTTGCTGAAAAGCAGCCTGTGTAGAGCCAGTTCTGTACGCACATCATGCTTGCGTTATTTCTCTGCTCTTCTTAACCAGTGATATTTGCATGAAGGCAGGAGCTTTGTTTTTAAAGAGTTCATCTGCTCCTTCTGTTCCTTGCAAAAATTTTATAATGTCAGTGGAATCGCTTGCAGAGCCATCACTCTGATGTTTCATAGGCGAGCTCATGCTCAGGGGAGAGATCTAAAAACATCATGAAGCACTGCTTCTCCTCCAGCAAAGAACTTGCTTATTTTCACGTGAATGCCCTAATCCTTAAAAAAAAAAATAGGTGCGAGGTCAAAGAACAGGGACACGTAGCACACGTGAGGCTCATTGGCAGGATCTCCACCCCAGCTCCAGCGTTGGAGCGCGGCGTTGCAGCGATTGCATGCGAACAGCCATTTTCACAGCCGGCTTTGCTGGCAGAAGGCTGTTAATAGGCAGGGTGGCGTTTGCACTGCCATGGGTCTGATTCCCACCCCATCTACGGTCTCCCAAATAAAACATGAAAACATTTGCCTGTGGAGCAGACGGTGAGTGAGGTTAAAGCGATGAGCTTTGCTCACCGAGATGGGATATGCAAAGGATGTTGTATTTAAGACTCTTCCCGAGCCAGGCTGTGTTTGTACAGTAGAGGCTCTTGATAGCTGAATGAAGAAGGGGAGAAATGGTGTTTTTAGATTTCCAAAATAGAAGGAGCCATGGTTACTATAAGTTAAAGCTGAAGGAGTTTATAATTGGGAAGTGTTTAGGAATTACAGTATGTTCTAAATTACAGCTGTCTGGCCAATATGCTTCTAAATAAAGTCCTAGGATTGCCCTGTAAATGAAATACTCAACGCACATTCTTATCAAAACATAGCAACGTCTCCCAGAGAGCTTACGTCTCAACATCTGTCGCAACAGCGTCTTTTCTTTTTTTCTTTTTTCTTCCCTTTTCCTTGGTGTGTGATGTACTCACTGCAGCATCCCAGGGAACATTTCATGTTTCCTATTAACTAAAAGCAGTTTTCAACTCTGCTGTGGAAAGAGAGGGAGGGAGAGAGATGGCTTGGAAAGTTTGGGGGAAAAAAGCAGCTTTTGAAAGGTGGAGAAAGCTGTGATTCCGGAAGCGTGCATTAATGACTGCCTGCTCCTTCAAGGCTGTTACCTGAGCCTGGAGGTGGACGTTTGGGCTCCCTTGGAGGATGCTGACGACAGTGTGTTGTGGGAATGGGCATTCTGGTTAGGAAATGTTGTACAGAATGGCTGAGGAGGGAACGAGACATTTTAACAGCTTCCAATGGGGCTGGGGAGTGGTTCTTAGCTGTCAGAAGCAAATCGAGATTCCAGCAGAAATGCTCGTCTGGTAGCCAAAGTCCCTTCAGCTTGTTGTGCTTTTGGGATCACTGCTGAGGAGGCTGGAAAGGAGCTTCAGCTCTGAGCAATTGGAGGGTCTGGAAGAAGAGGAGCCTGATGGAAATAAGGAAAACCCCCTGTATTTTGCAGAGCTAAATATTGAAGAAAAATCTCCCCTTGCCTCCCACTTGTGCCTCCTCTGCAAGGGAGCTGTGAAAATGCCATCCCTGATGGTGTAATTAAGGAAAAGCCCCGAGGAACCCCGTGTCCTTTGTGAAGGGAGGTTGTGCTGCTGCCTTCCTCCTGAAAATATGAGATTTCTGAAAGGGATATTTGAGCCCTGAATCAGAGAACGGAGGCCAGACAGCCGCAGAGTAAAAATACCTTGTAGTTTTATGGTCCCTGGTAGAAGGTATTTGGAAAGGGGGGGTGCTGTGCTCTCCTGTGCTGGCTCGATGGGGAAACGGCTGGAGAGTGCTTGGGTTAAATAAAGGGGGAAAGCTTTGCAGGGCACAGGCTTCTTCCTATCTTGTATCATGAAAAAAACCCGCTTCCTCGGCCAGCCTGGAGATGGTTAGAGAAGAGCCTGTGCCTGTGCCGCACCCAACTTCTGCCAAATGGGGGAGATGGGGGTCCTGGGGGTCCCGGGGCAGGAGGCACTGCTCTGACAGCCAGCAGACCCTCCTCAGGCACAGGAAAGCTTTTTTCTCCTTTCAGATGGCATAAATGTAAGATGTTATGATTCAGCACACAGTCATCCCCAGTGAACACAGCGCTGTGCAGCTGGTACACCGCCGATCGATCGCTTTGCTCAAGTAGGTTGTTGAAGCATCTGCAATACCCTGATCAGCTTTTTTTTTTTTTTTTAAACAGTGGTTAGAGCTTTCTAGGATGGCTGTGAGATGCGTAAAGTGTCTCTGGTAGCTTCTGCTCTCAGTGTATATTTAACCTCAGCAGCAAAAACATGTCGGGTGTTGAGATGCAGTGGGGATGCTGCCCTTCTGCATGCATGGGAAGGCTGATGCTGCGGCGTGGTTCTCCGTCGTTATTTTATCTCTGAAAGGGGATGTTGACTGTGGTAGTTCATTGACACTGCGTTTGTTAATATCTTTGTTTCTATTTCTGGGTTTTTAATGAAAGCTTGGTAATTTCATGCTGCAAGGAAGGGCAGCACATCAACTGTTTAAAGCCATCTTTGGTTTGAACTACAGTTATCTTTTGATGCGGTGGATAATACAGCTTCTGTCTGTGTAGTGGGGTTTTGTTGCTTTTGTTTGGGGATTTTTGAGTTTGTCTTAAATGAGTTACCTCTACACCTCTCAGGGACTGATAGAAAGGCCAGGAAAATCTCATTTTGTGTATATTAATACTTAAGATTTACATCAAACAAAGCCCAAGTGGGTTGAAAGAGAGATCCTTGCTTTACACTGTCACCTCAAATACTCCTTCCCGATGAATTTCAGTCATCTTGATTTAGCCTTGTGTGCTTTAACTGTTTAGTAGTGAAGCTTCTCCAGAGTGGGGAGAGAAAAATAACGTCCTCGTAGCCAAGGCAGATCCGTAGCAGGATTAACTATTGCTGCTTTGCAAATGTGCCTGGACACGGCGGTGAAATAGCTGCTTGGGCGGGAGCAAATGTGGCTTGGGGATGTTTCCAGCCGGCGATAATGCAACAGCAGGACATGCTCCTGCAACGCTCAGCAGAGGAGGGGATGGGTACAGCAGAGCCGGTGATGGCTTCGTGCTGGTGCTGAAGGCCTGTATTTGCATGCCTGCTTTTGGTGCAAAATCCTTGGGCTCCTCAAAACCTCATGATGGATTTCGATGGCTTTTTTCTCCCTACAGCACAGGCTACTCCCTGCCCCCCCCAGCCCACTGTAGCACGTTACACTCAGCTCCTCTTCATTTCCATTTCTGCTCTTAAAGAGAACTATCTTCACTATTCTTATTTTTTTGAAAACATTTTTTTCTTCGGCCAAGAACAAGCGGGTGGTGCCACAGTCCATTTCTGAGTTTCCTCTTCCTTCTGGCTTCTTCTGCAGGGTTGCCGGCCTCCCTCCCCCTGCTCGGGTGGGAGGTTCTCCAGCCCAACACCCAGCTCCAGCAGCCTCCTGCTCCTGCCTCCCAGCAATGCCAGCCTCGCACTTGAATCCCGTCCAGCTGAGCTCTGCTTACAGATGTTCTGTGAATTGCTCCGGCAGTTTTACTGGGAGCTTGAGCAGATACGGAGTTTGCCAAGAGTTTATGTTTAATTGTTAAGTGGAACAGAGACAAACTACTTTTACTTTGAAGCTAAAATGTCTTGTTTTATCTTGCTGGCTGGGCCAGCTGCATCCTATGGTTTGACATAGGCTGAGCTCAGAGCTCCTGCACCCAGTAGAGCACTCTCACTTCATTAGGCTTTTCCTCCCTCATTGCATTTTTCCCTCCCCTCTTTTTAATGACTGTGCTTCTGATACTCCGTTTGAAGGTTGGCTGTACCAGGTCAGGTTGTCTTATTAATCCCCAGAGTGACAAACAGCTCCTGCTCAGCCCAGCAGACGCATCTCGGGCGCAGTTGCACTTGGACACTGCACACTGAACCAGTTTAACCCGTGTGCCTTCATCCCAGCGCTCGGAGGTCGGGCGCTTCATGAACCAGAAAGGAATTGGCACGGGAGCGTCCCCAAGCCACGCAGCATCCCTCCCTGTCCCTCCTGCCTCTCCTTTTCCTGCGGGCAAAGGCTACTCTTGAAGGCCACCCGAGGCAGAACACCTCACTCTAGGGTTTAAAAGGCCTTTTTATTTTTTTCTCTCCAGGCAAGTGATCAGTTTTGAGGCCTGGCACCCTGTCAGAAAGTTGACAGATGATGTGCATCACCGGTGCGTCCCCGGGATGCCCGGGATAATCGCGCTCCAACGGACGCCCTGGAGCCGGCAGGTTCTCTGTGAAATGGCTGCAGCTTGGAGGGAGCAGTGAAATGGTCTCCTCTGGGCATGCTCACTCTGTAGAGGGAGCTTTTATCACATGAGCAGAAACTGAATCACAGCTCATGAGGATCTGGAATATGCAACTCTTGAGTCTTCACCAGAAGAAGACACCAGATGTCCGCAGGTACCGCAGGGTCCAGCCCCCATGCTCCCCGCTGGCCGCGGGCAGGCTGGCTCCTGCTGGGGAAGGAGAAGGTCGGAGAGGAGGAAGGCAGTTCGGGCAGTCATGGCTGGGGGTTCTTTATTCATTTGTTTCTCTATACGTTTATTTCCCTGCCTGGTTTGCGGCAGGGGAGCAGGCTGGAGGAGGCTGGCCGGCTCGGCTGCGCGGGAGCGTTTGATGGTTGTTGCCTTGTGCTGTGCCATGGGCTCACAGGTACTTCTGCATCCGACATCGCCTGGCTCCGGGAAAGCTCCGGCTTTGTTTCCTCACATCTGGGTGGTCTTTTATTTGTGTTCTGGGGTGGAGAGGCTTGTTTGGAGGTTGGGTTTGGGATTTTTTTGTTGTTGGGATTTTAGGGTTTTTTGGTGCTATTTAAATTTTTTTAAAGTGTGAAGTTTCTGGAAAATTTGGTTCTCCCAGGAGCCCTCCCTGCTTGCAGCTCTGGTAAGCAGGAAGAGCAAAGCCCGGGGTGTCCGAGCTGCTCGAAGGCTGAACTTCCAAAGGGGAGGAGAGGGCCTGTGGCCACATGGCAGCTCTTGCTCCGTCTCTTTTGACAGCTTCTGCTTGCATCAAGCAAGCCTACAGCTCACTTCTTTGTGTGGAGGCAAGAGCAAACGTTATTTTACCAGGAAGAAGCAGTCGGTTTTATTTTGGGGTGGCTTCCTCCCCTCTCTCTTTTTTTTTTTTTTTTATAGTAGTTTACAATCCAAAGGGACAGCTGATTAAACCAAAACATCTGCTTGGTTTTTTTTTTATGGCAGGAGGCCCGTGTCTGCAGCTTATTTTAAAAGTTGCCTAAAATTCAGCCCCCTGGCCCTGCCGTGCTCTTGGGGGTTTTTTTGCTGTCGTTTGTTACACGCCCTTTGGCTGCCACAGCCTCGGTGGGCCGTGGGTTGGACACCAAAGGTCCGGAGGGGTCCGGGCACCCCTGCCAGAGGGGAAAACTCTGTCTGGGCTCAAGGAGAAACCCCTGGAGCTGCCGTGCAGACACGGTACTGGATTTTCCCTTGAGGATACAATGTGAAGATGGCGTTTGAAAGATGAAGGAGCGTACAGGACGGTCTGTGATAGCAGATCTCCGCTGGACTATACGCGTGCTCATTATTCGTCACCCAGAAGATGTGTGCTAGAGGAAAAGGCACCAGAAGAAGTCAGGAGGAGAGAAGCGAGATTTCTTTCTGACAGAGGAGAGCAGAGGCCTGGACATGCTGCCTGATCAGCTCCCACCCAGGGGAAAAAATGTGCTTTGGGTTTGATGAAGGCTGAGAAAACGAACAACCAAAAAGCACCAAGGTGTACAGCCTGCAGTCCCATGGGGTGGTGACCGCGGTGACACTGGTGTGACAACCGGCCGAAAACACCTACTGCTGCGTCCCTGCCGGCTGCGGCCCTTTGAAAGCATCTGCAGAGAGACGCCAAAAAGCCTGACCTACTTCAGAGCGGAGAGAGAAACCTGAGGTCTGGGCTTGGAGCTGCTTTCCAGCAAGGGTTAAGGGCCCGACTGGGGCTTCGGGGTCTTGGGTTTTCCCTCTTCATGTATTTAACTGAATTTAAGTGCCAGCAGGAGCTCTTCCCCTCTTCCCAAGCACACGGTGGGATGGAGCAGGGCTCTGCAGCATGCTTAGGGCATATTTTCTGCTGATCATACCCCATCAGACAAACCCGGGGCCTGGCAGCGGAGGTGGGGTGGGCAGGATCAGGCCCAGGCCCTGGGGGCTCCCCTGCCATCTCCCACGCAGTGCCATCCCTAACGCAAGAGGATCATGTGCGTCTTGTGCAATGGCAGGGAGCTGTTTTATTCAGGTAAACAAGGAGTTTTAAGGAGCTTTGCCCTTCGGGCCAGCTGCTTTGGGGGAGATGGCTTGATTCCTGCTGCTCCTCTTTGTCGTCCTTCGCTGCTTTTTCCCTCAAGATTTTCCTTCTCCCCTTCCTGCTCCTGGAGCTGAGAGCGGTCGAGGAATTGCCGCAGCGCAAGAACCACCTTGCTTTTGGTTCAGCCGAAAGGCTGGGGGCTCTGGCAGCGCACACCCCGCTCGCTAGGCTGGGAGGGGACCATATGTTCCTGCGGTGACACGCCATGGCAGTCGTTTGGAAGGAAATCTTGAATTTATAACCCTTAAGTACCACTTTCAGCCAGTTATTTTTGACTCCTGTGAGATTTGGAGTTTTGACATCAACCCTTCTTCGCAGAGGAGCCCCTGGTGTCCCCTTGTGTCCTGTGGGATCCGTCCCTCCCCGTGTCCCTGTGAGCTCCTTGGTCTCCGGGGCAGAGGAGGAAATGTCTGGCTTTGCTGTGCGGTGGCGTTGGTCCTGGCGTGGGCAGAGGAGGAGGACGGGCAGCAGGCAGCACTGCCTGCCAGGATTTACAGTACTCGGGAAAGCAGCAGGAGCGAAGCTCACACACTGTACGAGCTAATTGGACAGTATCCTTAAAAAAAGAAAAAAAAAAGCATGGAAAAAAAATACAGAGCAAGCTTTAAAAAAAAAAATATTCTGTGATCCAACCTAACAGCTTGCTTCCCCCAAACCAGGTAATGCAATTCTCTTTTTCCTTTAGTCCCCATCAGGAGGGGAAGGCTGGTGGACGTGGTGGAGAAGGGTCGAGGCAGTGGGGGTTAAGATGTGACGTGCAAGCGTCTTCCCTGCAACGCTGCCATACTGTGTCGGAGCAGCAAAGGAAGCTTTTCACAACTTGTCCTTGTTCCAAGGATGAGGAAACCTCCAGCTCTTCTGGCATTTTCTCTCCGTCATAAGTCAAAGCTGCTTTCACCTGTAAAGAATGATCAGCACGGAAAGGGAGAGGACTGGAACAGAGAGGGGCTCGGAGCAACCTTGGAAGGCTTTTCATGGAGCTCTTGGTGTTAAATGAGGAACTTTTCCCCTCCTCCTCTCCTCATTTTCCTGTGTGCCTGCAAAAATACTCTGGTTTGCATTTAAAGGAGAAAACTCTATGTGCTGGGACTGAGCCAGGTTGTTTATTCAAGGGAAATACCATCTTTCCAACCTCTTCTCTCGCAGAGGAAGGCTTGACAGAGGATGGCAGACTGGGCTGGCTATTATATTTTTAGGTGACATCGAAGCATGGTTGTGATTCGAAGAAGCTAAAAATCATGGCTGGCATTTTGCATCGAGCTCTGTGAGACCTCTCCTCCCTGCTCCCCCCCAACCCCCGGGGGCTTAACTTCTCCCTCCAAAACAGGTGAATTTTGACCTAAATCAAGGAGGAAAAAGAAAGAAAGAAAAAAAACAAGAAAAAAAGCAACAAAACCACCACCACAACCCCACAGCCTGCTCCTTTCCACACTTCTGCAATTTCCCTTATCCAAAGGGGGAGATATATGTGTTTTTTTTTTTAATGAGGAGGGGCCGGGGGGGCCGTGAGCGGCCGGGAGGTGATCGCCCCGCTCCTCTCCTCCTGTCAAAAGATGGCAGGTCAGCGCGTGGGTAAACAATGCCGTTATGAAATGGCAGCGGCGGGCGAGCTGAGCATGCTCCGGGAGCAGCCGCCTGTAGGGGGAGGTGAACGGGGAAGATGATCTAATTCCGAGCAATTCTTGGGATTGAAGGAAAAAGACCAGGCTCCACTCTTAATGACAGAGCAGAAAATAAAAGGCCCCACGCCGGGGACGAAGCCCGTAGGCCATGGAGGAGAGGGGGTGAGGATCTCCCACCTCTAGGACTTCGGGGGCTTTCTCACCCTCCAGCAGAGTAAAGCCTTGGTGAGGTTTTGCTGTAGTTATTAGAGGGACAGGCCCGAGGGTGCAACTCTTATTATTATTTTCTCTCTTTTTTTTTTTTTTCTTCACCCTTTTTCCCTGTCTGCTTTTCTGACTCGCAGGCGTCGCTGTCTTGCTGCTGGCCCCTCGATGGCTGGAGGTGACCCAGGCGGAGGTGGTGTGGGCAGCGGAGCCAGCTCCTCCACGTCCCACGGGGAGCCCATGCGGGGCTTTTCCCTCCTCTGCCACCCCGACCAGCCCTTCGGATGGGTGCTGTTGGGATGGGCAGGGGGAGAGGGAGCTGTGCCTGCCGGCTTCGGTGGTTTGGGGGTGGGAGGAAGAGGAGTGAGGAGGCTGAAGAGGTGTCTGCGCCATGTTGATGGGGGCGAGCTGCCTTCCAGCCCCCCTGCCCTGCTGCTGGCTCCAGGCTCTTCTTGGTGCTGGAGTTTTATCCTGGCTAAGCCTTCCTGGGGACTTGGTGCTTCTGAAATGGCTGGTTTGCTTTTGCTAGAGGTAGTGATGAATCTTGGTCTCCATTTTAGGGGTTTTGTTCTCTCCTTCCCCTCCTGGGTGCTAGGAGAAGGCAGGCAGCAGCTGTACTCTTTGCTAACCTCAGCCCGTGGAAGGAGGAGATGCCTTTGTCTGCTCTGGATTTACACTTGCCTGCATGTACAAGTTGCACTGCCTTTAGCTCTACTGGGACCCAGTTAGATGGGTGCGATGCTTCCCAGCGTGGAAGCAGGAGGAAGCGTAGCTGCATCCACACTAGGGCTGTTGTCTGGTAAATCTGTCTGCCCTTTACAGGAGGGGCGTGAGCTCTGCAAACCCCCCTTGCCTGAAGCCTGCACACCATTGTGGACTGCGTTGTCTTATGAGAAGTCACTTTAAGTCCTGTTGTGTTTCATGCACGTGTCTCCTTGTTCCCGGGTGTTGCATGCAGGGACTTGCGCCTTGTTTCTACCCTTCCCCCTGTTTCGGGAGTTGATTTGTGCGGCTGGAATAGGAGAGAGGACATGGGGGTAGAGAAGGAAATGTTCCTTTTCTTTGACCAAGAGTCTGGTTGAAAGGAATTCAGTAGACAAAAGAATTGAAAAGAATTTGATTTGGGGACAGACTTCAGGCTGAGGGCAGTGTTTGTTGTGAGCTGCAGATAAAATTCCATGTTCACATGATTGCACGAGGCTTATAAGGAAGTGGCCTTAACCTAAAAAAAAAGGAGCTTTGAGACTGGTGACTGCTTTGTAGGCCAGGTACGCTGGTGGTTACGTTTCCTTCCTTCTCCAGATCAAATGCTTCTGCTGCTTCTAATGACAGGCCTGTGGTCAGCGTCCCCACGAGCGGTGATCCCAGACCTTGCCCGTGCACAGCAGGACCTGAGCAGCGCCGAGAAACGCTCTGAAATGAGCAGCCTTCCCATGCCTGCAAAAGCAACACTCTCTACAAGCGTTTCCTTAATCATTACTTCCTGTATAATTAACTACAAAATGTTTTCTTCTCTTTAAGGCAAAGGTTATTATGAGCAAGTTGGTTTGGGTTGTGTTGTTTGTTCTTTTTTAGGAGAAAAAGGGAGGAAAACAAATGAGTGAATGAGAATGTGCTGCTGCTGGGGTTGCATCATTTATTGAGAGCTTTGCCTCTGCCTTGTTGCTCTTGTGTTGCAAACCTCCCTGCCGCCGTGCATGGGAGGTGGATCCTGCCCTGCTGAAGGGCTGGGAAGAGCTTTGCCTGAGCCCCAGCTCTACCGGGGAGCTGGTGCTGGGGTGCACGCCCCAACTGGGGAGCAGCACCCCATGGTGTCACCTCTGAGGGGTCAGTGTCTGCTCAGCGCAGACCTCCCAGCTTTGCAGGCTGGGCAGGATCGGTCCTGCCTGTCCCACGGGTCTGCAGGCAGAGGTGGTGGTGTGGCTGCTGCCCCGAATGGGAGCGAGCAGAGTTTCATCGGGATCCTCCTGCTCCCAAACCTCTTTCAGACCGACCTGCTTTAGCTGCATGGCTCCGATCACAATAACGCTGCTGCAGAGCCTCAGGTTCCTAGACGGTTGATTTTTTAAGATAAGACAAAAAAAAAAAAAAAAAAAAAAAAAGACCCTGGTGAAGGTAGACATCTTAGCACATCAGCCTCCTTCCTGGTCTGCCTGGAGAGAGCTCTGTTCATGATGTAACTCACGGGTCTCTTGGGCTTGGTAAGCTGCAATATGTTGGAGTTGTGCTGTGCATGTATTGTCTTTGCCTATAAAAGCTGTTTGGACATTTGTGAAGGGCACCCGGATGGCTGATGAAAATGCCAAGGAGGAGGCTGAGAAAGCTCTTTTTGTGTTTCCCAGCTTTGCTCCTTTTCTCTTCTTCTTCTTCTTTTTTTTTTTGTGAGCTTTTTTTTTTGTTTTAAAGGCACCACTGTAGTTTCTAGTCATCGCCTCTTTGGAAATGCTGCAGAGCCTTTCCTTGGCCAGTCTGACCCATCTTCCATCCCCTCCAAAGACCTCCCGGAGGAGAGGAAGCCTGTTTTCTTGTAAACAGAGGTGGAGAGGAAAAACTAAACCAGCATTAGCTCCTCTGCTTGGATCTTCATGGCTTTTAAAGCCCTTTCAAAGACCTCATCAGTCTTTCTTAAGATGGAATAATTTTTTCTTCCCCTTGAAACCTAAAAATAAAAAAGGAGGGGGGAGTAATGCTTTATTGCTGATGGTGTCTACTCTTCATGGAGGCTCTCCAGCCACTGAAGGTTAATAATCAGTCTGGGGTTGGCGAGGCATGGCTGCGGGAAAGGGGGGAAGGAGGAAAAAAAATAAATGGGAGAGTGTGAGACTTTTATTGTGAAGCAGCGTGTGCTTGGCAGTTGGCTTTTGTTGGGACTGCTGCAAGAGCAGACATTTCTCGGCGGGGAGGGTGGGTATAGGATTTCCCTGCCAATCGGGAGCCGTCGGATTGGGGCATGGGGAGTGTGAGCAGAAAGGGAAGTTTGCTCTGAATTCAAGGGAGGGGAGGGGGAGAAAAACCCAACACACACACACACACACACAAAAATGGAGGTATTGACACTTGCGGTGAAGTTGCTGCTAAGTTGGCTGGGTGGAGCCGTGGGCTGGTGGGAATGAATGGGCAGCGCTGCCCCTGGGTGCCCGTGGGTGCCCGTGGGTGCTGGGTGCTGCATCGGCCCGGTGGTGATGGAGTAAGGAGGGGAGAGCGCTGGCCTGGGGGGAAGAGGCTTCGAGCTCTTTGCAATGGTTTCCTGTACTTTCCTTTTGGTCACAGTGCTTCAAAATTCACAGTTGGCTTTTGAAAAGTTGTTATTTTATTTTCTTCCTTGATGCTGAGTGTTGTTTGTTGCAGAGCAAAGCAGGGAAGGTGTAAAGCTGCTGGTGGCGAGGGATGTGGCTCTGAGATAGGACCAGGAGAGCCCGTCGGGTGCCACCTCGGTTAGCCTTGCCTTGGCACCCAGCTTTTTTACTCTCTCAGGAAAAAAATGATGGTTTCTCTCCGGTCTTTCTTGGCATTGGAATTGTACTTGGAGGGCTTCCACCGCTGGCCAGGACCCCAGGCGGCCCCGAGTAATTGCAGCAAGGAGGGAGGGTGGGCGATAGCTGCTGAGATCTGATTGACTCCAGGGTTCCTGCAGTGGCTTTTCTTCAGGCATCACGGGCTGAGCAGCAGCAAAGCCTCTGCTAAAGGGAGAGCGTGGATGATTTGGGGAGTGAGGTTGCTGCTTAGAAAATAAAGAAAAACTTAGAATGGGATGGGTAAAAATGACCTGCTGGAAATCTTGGGGCTTCCAGCATGAGTCAGTTTAATAGCAGCAGTAGCAAGACCTCTCCTTGTCGTAACAAAGGTTGGGAAAACAAGCCGATCCCTCTTAGACTGAGGCTCTTCATCTGCTGCTGTGTCTGTGGCGAGGGCCTGGGTGCCCGTTCTGTGGGTGGGAGCTGTGGGGCTGCGCCTGAGCCCCGGCTCTCTGCACTTCTCTTTGTATTGATCTTGCAGCAGGGTTAGTCCGTGAGAAAAATGAAGTTATTCCCAGTTTAGAGGAAATTCCAACAGAGGAGAGGTAGGGTTTACAAGCAGATGTTTTCAGCAAGGATATATACTCTTGGCTAAGAGAATAAATTAAAAAAAAAAGCTGATCTGTGTTCATACTTTGGGCTGGGTTTTTATGATGGTTTCTTGATGGATGCTCTTGGCTAGTGCCGTCTGGAGGTATGTTCTGTCTCAGGCTATCTGATCGGTTGGCAGAGCTGAGGTTTCAGATGCTTACAACTTGCTTTTTGGTGTGTGTCTGAAGATGGTGTGCTTGGGGCACAAACTTCCTCTTGCTGAGAGCATCTGGCCGTGGCCGTGTTTGGTGTTTGCATGTGCTCGGGGCCAGGCAGCCACCCGCAGCCGCCTTCCTCCTCACTAGAGGAGCAACCCTGGAAGGTGCCCGTGGCTGTGCGCTGGCAGGCGGTGGAGGTTTTCCCGAACCCCCTGTGCCCAGCCAGTATCCCCTGATTTTCCTCCCTCCCATCTACAGCGTGTTGCATTGCAGATGAAGGCGTTCAAGTGCAGGACAGGGTGGTCCTGCAGGCACCGCGGTGGCCCAGGGACAGGGGCCCAGTGCTGGGTGCACAGGACTGATGCTGCTAACATCTGGGGGAAGGAGACCCCATGCCACAATATCTGCAGGGCCTGGCATTGTACCTGAGCTCACGTGGAAACAAAAATGACCGCGTGGCTGGTAACAGCAACGCCAAAGCTCATTTCCCCTGCTAGCTTTGGCCAGAAAGCGATGTGGGAAAGGGCAGGCTGCTGCTGGGAATGGTTTTGGAGCTGATACGCTTCGTGTGTGCATCTTATCTCTTTGGGTTGCTCTATGGGAGATGGGCAGGTTGGGTTTTTTTCTTTCTTTATCACTCAGTGCGCTTTGAACCTTGTGATTTGCATGGCTGAAGGCACCATCTGCTCTCCGTGCTGGCCTACAACAGTTGGCTTGACCTGGGCTTAGTCTCCTCCAGCGAGGCCGGCAGCGTGCGATGAGCCCTGCACCCAGCCCAGCCCCGGCATCGCTGCTCCCCCAGCACACGGCAGCTTTGCGAGGTGCTCGCTGTGTTCTGCCTTTCTGACCAGCTTGTCTCCTTAAACACAGAGCTGTGTCCAAGGTCCCCTTTGCTTGTGTGCTTGGGGTTTTTTAATACCTTTTTCCTTTTGTTTGTTTTGGTAGGG
>WKFP01014755.1:444216-499753 GCA_011057875.1 Pterocles orientalis | reverse complement strand
TATTAAGGCTGCAGACCTGATCTAGCAACGTGACTCCAGGCTTCTGAAAGGCAGAGGAGATGAGCAAGTGTTCCCTTTTTACAAAAAAAGTAGAAGAGAGGGGAAAAAAGAAAAATTGCTTTCTGTGGAATTGAAAATAGAGCTTACTGACTTTAGTAAACGTGGATGTTATGAATGGTGAGTTAGCTGTAGCTCTCTGATGGCTTGAGTTTTCTAAGTTGCATTTGAATGAGCTACCAAAAAAAAAAAACCCTACCCAAAAGCATACTTGGGCTGTAAATGTTTGATAAATGATGTGTAATGAGAAGTTTGATACATCTGCCTCCCCTCTAAGAAATTTGGGGGGAATAAGGGTCACCTCCTTTGTTGTTGTGCCTTTCATGACCTTTTTAATCCGTGCCCGTAGAGACCTCCTCAGCTGGATTCCCCAGCTTGTTACACTCTGAAAATCTGTCTGGCAGCATCTGAACCCGAGAGCTGTGAGGTCTCAGCCCTGGGCACAGCTCGAAGCTTTTCCACTGCTCCAGCGGGACAGGCTGTCAGCTGGGGCAAGCCTTGCGTTTTTTATCTTTGACCTGTGCCTTGGTGGCAGTTTCCTGGCAGCGTTATTTTGCAGGAGGAGGTTAGCCTGTGATGTAAACAGGATGCGTCCATGATTGTCTCTTGGTTTAAATGCAATGTGTGCATGAACATTGAGCTAAACCCTGATTTTTTTTTTCTTCCCCCTCCATCCCATCTTTCCCCACCCCTAGCGAACAGTGCTGAGTAAGGGAGAGGCAAGGAAAGACGGCTGCATGAAGACTGAGCTGCTGAAAGATATCACCAACAACAAAGAAGAAGGTGAGCACCTGCCTTGGTTGAGGGCCAGACCTTGCTCATGAGGTCGGCATGTGATGGGAACAAAACTGGGGGCCTGGAGATGTGCTCTGTCCCCCGAGGGTCTCAGGTGTGCTCCCATGAACGGAGTGGCTCTGCTCTCCTCTTGTGTTTATTCTGAGCAGAGCTCTTCCCCAGAAGAGGCAAATTTGCTTTTCAGTCCATCCATCTCCACCCACCTGAATATCTCCTTTTCACATCTGCTTTGGTGAGGCTGTGAAGCACAGAGGACTTGCTTTGAACCTCCTCTGTGCGACTGGTGTTAACTGAACTCTGATCCCCACCTCTTGATGACCTAGCCCTTTTCCTCCCTCTAGTAAAGTTAACTTTCTGTTTTCCTCTGAGTTTCTCTGTTGCTCCAGAACAGGCACCGATTCCTGCAGGATGGCCAGTGGGGTTAGACACTCCACGCCTCGTGCCGTTGTGGGATGCTTCGTGGCTTCTGCCTTGTTTCTGCTTGCTTTTACTTTGCAGGATGCAGCGCACATGTTAATTTGACAAAGTCTTTCCTGTGTGGTTGTCTGAGTTGCATGCACACAAATCTTAGGGCTTAATAAATGTGTCAGTGGGATTAGGAAAAAAAACCTCCCACTGCCCTTTATCTTTCCCCCCGTCCTCCTTTCTTTCCATGGCTTTATTATTCCTTGACTAGTTACTTCTCATGGCTCTGCGGGGATTTGATGTATTTTTATTCTCCTTTCCATAATAGAGCATTAGAAAAGCACTGAACTGGCCCCATCAAAATACCTAACCTTAGCTAGAAACAAAGTTTTGGACTTAATTCAGATGTGTTGTGAGTACAGCGTTGCTTTTTCTTTCTCTTCTGTCCAACAGAATGTTTTCTCAAGCTGCTCTAGTTAGAAAGTAAAGCTCAGAACAGGCAAAATACCGACTGCTGTGTGGGATGCGGCCACGGTGCTTGTGTATTAACTGGGAGCACGTGAGCGACGCTGCTGACGCCAGTTGTGTATGGACCGCTGGTCTGGGCAGACCAGAGACAAGGTCGGGGATCTCGGTGGGAGGTCACGTTGCTCTGGGAGGAGACTCTTGCTTTGATCCCTTGCCTTGCTTGGCTCAGGAGTGTAAAGCAAGTTTATTTAGCTCTTGGTTGATCTCGAGGTAAGTGTTGAGAGTCTATGGAGGTAAAAACCCAGAGTGAGGGTGGGAAGAGTGATGTTTCTGTGCCTTGTACATCTTGGCTGATTTCAGCTGTCAGCAGATGCTGGCTGGGTATCAGAAGGAAGCTGAGAACCCTCCTTGTGTAGGAGCAGTCTTGAGGCATCACGAGGTGCTCAGCTTTCAGCCACTTCAGCTTATTGTCCAGTTCTGTTACTGGGGAAAGAAGGGTCCTAAGATGTGATCTGCATAGTCTCCATTCTTGTGGTAATGTTGGAATTGTATCCTCCTCTTCCCAAGCATACCACGTGTGTGAAAGACAATGGTTTCCGTGGTCATTGTGCTGTGCGCATTGTTCTTCACTGACCTTCGTTACCCAGCTGTGATTGTCATAGGAATTCAATTAGTTAATGTCCCTAAATTCTGTTAATAACAGTGTTTAGCGTTGGCAGAGAATTTACATTTTTGAGTGTTGCGTGAACGTGAATTACAGCAAACTTGTAAGATGGCATCAAATAGTTTATTTGAGCCCTGTTTCCTGACTCAGGGGTGGGTGACAACCTGGGGAGTGTGGACTGGAAAAGTACCCTGAAGTCTGAAATGTCTCTCTTTAAGTTTGCTTGAACAGTCGTTTCCCTTTAGCAAGGAGGATGAGACCAGTAATATCTTCATCAATGACATGGATGGTGGGATCGAGTGCAGCCTCAGCACATGTGCAGATGACACCAAGCTGAGCGGTGTGGTTGACATGCCTGAGGGATGGGATCCAGAGGGACCTGGACAAGATCAATAAATGAACTTGTGCAAACCTCATGAGGTTCAACAAGACCAAGTGCAAGGTCCTGCACATGGGTCGGGGCAATCCCTGGTATTGATACAGGCTGAGGGATGAAGGGACTGAGAGCAGCCCTGCTGAGAAGGAGTTGGGGGTGCTGGTGGATGGAAAGCTGGACATGACCCGGCAGTGTGCACTCGGAGCCCATAATGCCAACCACAGGGCTGCATCCCCAGCAGCATGAGCAGCAGGGCAAGGGAGGGGATTGTCCCCCTCTGCTCCGCTCTGGTGAGACCCCCCCCTGGGGTGCTGCCCCCAGCTCTGGGGTCCTCAGCACAGGACAGACACGGAGCTGCTGGAGCGGGGCCAGAGGAGCCCCGGAGATGGGCCGAGGCTGGAGCAGCTCCTGTGCGAGAACAGGCTGAGAGAGTTGGGGGTGTGCAGCCTGGAGAAGTGTTTTGTTAGGCCATGTTGTCTTTAGTCTGAGGCAGAGAGAAGCTAATTAAAAGGTGGTTTTTTTGCAGGAATTGGGAGTGATTTCAGTTCTCCTCCCAATGTACATAGCTCCTAGCTCCATGCTGCATCTTGCAGGACCTTTCAAGGCAAACATCTCCTTTTCTGATTCCCCAGCCCGGAGATGGAAAGTTCCACTGAAGCAGCAGGATGAAGGAGCAGGAAGGGGAGTGGGTAACGAAGTTCTGCATTAGCCTCAGCACTGGAGACTTCACCCGAGGCAGGTGGTGTACAAGAGCCACGGTGCTGGAGCATAGTGCTGGATGTCACATGCAGTCATTTTGCTCTCAAAACTGCTTTTAGAGAGTGTCAGGGTTTTAAATTCCTGGAGGGGCTTTTTTTTTGTTTGGCTTTGTTTCTTTTGCAGATAGGAAGCTGCCGTGAGGCGAGTGTTGCTTCCCACTGAGCAGCTGCAACCTTTGCATGCCCAGGTGCAGAGAGAGCTGCTTTAAAAGGAGAAAAAGAATAATCTCCTCAGCTCTGGGATCCCCTAAGACAGACAGCCGGGAGACCAGGCAGAGCAAGGTGTTTCAGGTGTGCACCCAGGTGCCCCCATGTTGGAGACCCCTGCTTGGGGGGGGCTGTGCCCTGTGGCAGACGGGCTGTGGCAGCAGAAGGGATGCTCTTGGGGGCCAGCAGTCCCAGAGCAGGAGCATCCCTTGGTCGTTGATGGGCTCAGGGCTTCATGGACCTCATCCCACAGCAAAGGAATGAATTAGGTGGGCCATTGAATGGCTTTGAGTCACGGCTGGTGTTCACAGGCAGCCCACTGGTGAGATGCTGAATCCGATTTACCCAACCTGTGTAATCTCAGTGTTGGGCATTCAGAGCAGAAGCTGTTCTTGTGTTTTCTTCTGTTTTTTCCTTTCTTTTCCTGTTTTGACTCTTGGTGTGTCTGACGGGAGGTGGGACACGATGCCGCTGCCGCAGGGTGACAGTGCTCCGGGGCACTGGGAGGAGCAGCACCTGTGGTTTGGCAGCACAGGGCCAGGCTCTTGGATGGGTGTCACCCACCTCTATGGATGTGAAAGAGTGGGGGGAAGAAGAGACCATCATAACTCTCCCCAGAGAGGAACTTTGGCCTGAAACACTTAATTCTCTTCATTTCTTGGCTTCAAAATGTTCCACTTTTTGGCTTCAAGGATAGAGGTGGTGCTTTCCTTTGCGATGGACACAGGATCTCCAGCTGCCAGTTCTCCCCAGTCTGGACAGTTTCAGCCTCCATCCCTTTGGCATCCTTTTTTGTCTGCTTATCAAATTTTTTTTTTTTTTTTTGGTGGTTTGAGGAAGAAGCAGGGAGGGAACTGTTGTAGCACAAGGATTATGAATAGGTGCATTTCTCACTTTTGAAAGTTTATCCAGCAGGCCGGTTGGGTATTGAATAAACACCTGTGGTGTCTGTGGTGTTCTAAAGATGATCTGCAAAGTGCTTAAGGTAAAAAATCTGTGAAACGCATGTGTATATATAAATATAAAAGTATGCAGTATTTACTTGTACTGCTGTTCAACATCGTGAGCTTTTCATTTAAATTCTTTGTTTAGTTCAGAGTTTGACGTTTCTCTTGCAGCGGCTGAAGCCTCGTGGCTCAGCGACAGCCGCGGAGCTGCCCTGTGCTGGGGCACACGAAGTGCATGGAAAATATTGTGCAAGACATGGGCAGTGGGGCATCTCGCCTCTACCAGTGCTCGGCACTGAGATGTTCTGAAAATTGTGTAAAAGTTCTGCATCCGATAATAGTGCATTTGTTGGTAGGATTTTTTCTTTCTTTTTTTCTTTTTTTTTTTCTCAGAGCTAGTGATGATTGCATTTTTACTTGGAGTATAAGGGCTCATAATGCTTGTATATTTTTTCTTATTCTGTCTCACTGAGCAGTGGGATCTGAATTTAAAAAAGTATATTTAAGGCTTTATATTTTTTCAGAGCATTCTCAAAGGAATACAGAATTTTGAGCTGATCATCCGGCTGCCTGCAGATGTGAAGTTTCTGGTGGCTGCTCATCCCGTGGTCCCCGCAGAGGTGATTCAGTTCCCTCTGGCTGTGGCTGGGATAGCTGGTGGGGACCATAGCCCATCTGTTAGCCAGGCTCTGCCCGCGGGCAGGTTTTGGCAGGCTGAACCGAGCTCCAGTGAGCTCTGGGGCAGGACTGGAGCCAGGTCTGGCTCTGCTGGGAGGGCTGGAAACCCAACAAGCAAAAGCAGCGGAGTGGAACTAGTGCTGCAGGAGTCTGGGTTGGGAGAGCAGAGGTGGGTTTCATTTTGCCTCATTTAGTGGTTTATTTTTCAATAATCATTTTAATTCTGAACTACTTGAGCTCATTTCTGCTTACACGTGGTAGGCATGTCCGGGCGGTGATCAGTTTGTTCGAAGGTAGATGTCTGAGGTCAGACTGTGCTTTTTTGGGCTGTCGTCTTCTCTCCGTTGGTTGCAACGGTGACTTCGGGGCACCTTGGAGTTGGAGGGACCTTTTGGAGTTTCAAACTTGGAGTTTGATACCTTTTAGACACCTAAAATTAAGTGAGGTGTCTTCATCCTGTCTGACATAGCTTCTCCCCTTCTTTCTTGAGTTTCTGTTCTCTTCTTGGGAATTTTAATTCAGTGTCGAATGGCTGTTTGCTATTGAGAAGAAGGCTTAAGGCTGAAACTCCTGCAGAGCCTGGGGCGAGGTGGGAGGGTGGGAGCCATGCATTGCTCTCAGTGAGGTGTCGATTCAGAGAAGTGCTTTAAATGTATTCCTGATTATTCTTTGCCACCTGGAGTTGCAGGGATAATGTATCTGCATAATTTTGAGCATTAAATTCCTTGTGTTACTAGAATGTAGCCAGCTCCTAGGAAGTACACCTTTGCTGAAGTTTGTTTCAACTCGGTGTCAAGGTCGGATACCTCCTGGGCGAATGGGCAGTGTAACAGAAAAGAAACCTCTCGGACAGGTTACCCAGCCTACACGCTGATGGATTTTAAATGAATCCTGAATGCTTGGGTACAGGATGCAGGCAGTGTTGTGGTCAATGTGACAAGCTTTTATTGCTGCTTATGGCGTAGGGGATGCATAAGGGAGCATAAGGGATGCTTCTGATAAATGAGGTTATTCTTCTGTGCACATAGGCTGGATCTTTCTACCTTTCATTTTTTTAATTAAAGAAAGAATGGGTGTAGGTTAAGGAACAGTGAGGGACTTGGAGAGAAAAGTGAATACGGTTGAAACATAATTTGCTCTATTTAGAAGGAATGAATGCTGTCAAGTTGGAAAGTTCTAGAGAAATGCCGTTTTTATTCACTTCCACTTCTAGCACAAGAGCGGAAAAGCTGTTGAACAGCATTTTCAAGTAGAGAACTCGTTGCTGCGAGGTGTATTTGAAATCAAGATTTTAGCAGGTTTGCAGTGAAACTTTTTGAAAAATGAATAGGGAGAGATTAAAAGATTGCATGAAGAGCAAGTGTTTCTTTAGCTGTCTGGTGCTGTTGAAGAGCTGCTGTCGGCTGTTTTGTTCGGTGTTTCTGCACTGTGGGGTTCCTGCTGGCTCTAGTTTGTGTTCCCATCCCCATCTATAGGCCATGTTTCAGCAAAAATCTGAATATATATTGAATTGTGTCTGTTCAGCAATGCTTGTGAATGTGCGCTTAGTGTACCTAAGATTTATTGAACGTGATCGGACTTGCAGCCGTGTCCTGTTACACGGGATGGAGCACCGAGGCAGAGGTCAGCATCCTGGCAAGCGGAGCAGCAGCCTGGGATGGCATCTCCTATTTTCCTGTTACCAAACCAGGTATTTTGGTTGTGAAAACCAGCCTAGCTTATTTGGGTTACCACATCTTATTAAGCAGCGTAGCTCTTGACATGAGCTCGTTCTTTGTGGAGGTCTCTTTAATTTGATGTTCAGGCGGGACCCTGGGATGCTGAGCTCCTGCCATCGGTGGGTTGGCTTCTCGCAGGAGCCCTGTGCTGTGCAGGAGCTCTGTTTGGAGAAAGCAACACTATCCCAAACTATTTATGAAAAGGGAGGAGGAAGATGGAGATGATCTTTCCCCAGAGAAAGCAGCAGCTCAGGACAGCCTTGCTTCCGGTGTCTCCGACTTGTTGGAGGCTGGAGAGGGACGTGGTCACTCTTCCCATTCACTCCTTGGCCTCTGACTATTGCCGTGGGATGCCATTGCCATGACAGTTTTTGTTGTGTGGATGCGTATCCCTTAGGCACTGGAATTGTGTCACCTGGCAACACATTCCTCTCAGCCGCTGGGTGGTGGCAGCACCGGTGGTCTGGAGCTGGAAGCACTGGGACCTCGTTCAGCCCTGCAACATGAGCAGTCATTGACGGTAGGGCAGAGTGGGTGTGTAATCCTGTTAAGTGAAAAACCATACACCCCTGACGGCTGCTGTCAAGTTCTCCACTTCTGGGCAGCTTCAGGGACTATGAAATTTCATATCTTTGTTTTATCAAATCCCTACTCATACAGGTTTGTAAGTCTGGTGCCTGTTTACAGGGGATTGATGGTGCTTCTGCAGTCAATCAGATTGTGTTTTGCACACTTAATAAGAGTGTGTGTTTGGGGGGGAAACTGTGGGATTTTAATTTTGGCTTCATGGATTTTTCATAAAGTCCGTGACGCTTCCTGGAGTAATGCCCTTATTCTTTCCCCGAGGGCAGTGCTCTAATTTACCTTGTTTTGGTTGCCTTCATGGCAGGTAGAGCAATTCTTGTCCTCTGCTTATGCAGTTTATCTAATAGTCAGCCACTGAAGTTATTTGGCTGCTCTGGTGGGAGTGCGCAGTATTTAAATCAACAAATATCGAAGGCTTCGTTCGGCCAGGTGCCTAGTGCTGAGCACTACAAACCTCCATCTGTGGTTAGGGAGCTCGTTTTTTGTTTTCTTCTGGCACTAACTTTGCTGAAATAATTGTTTAAATGGCCACAGCACGATCTCTTGAAATGCAGAAGGAGAAACAAGGATTGAAAGAATAAGGACAGAGCTGTTGGCTCTTTCTGCCCAAGACTTTTCAGATAGTTAAATAACAGTGGAAAAAGTAGTGTTTTATCTTCTCCCAGCGTCGTTGCTATCCAGAGCAAACCCTGTGGGTCTTATCAGAGCTGTCGGTACATAGAAGGTGGTCTGGGCGGCGTGAGAGGGCAGCAGATGGAGGTGATGACTTTGAAGGGTGCTTGGAGAGCCAGTTACTGCCTGCTGGAGGTGGGGTTTCTGCCTCTGCCCCCCGTGTGTGCTCCAGCAACCACTGGTGAGCTCTTTTTGGAGGTTTTAGAGCTTTTTTTTGGAGGCTCTGAGCCAGCAGAGTCCACGTGGGAGGCAATGGCAGGCTGAGCTGCCTGGGTTTGGGCGGAATGGACCTCCTAGTGCACGTCTCGTCAGGAAAAACAGCCAGAGTTGAAGCCTGGGAAGAGTTACCGCTCGTCATCAGGGTTTGAAGACGCTTTCAGATAAGATGCTCAGTGCCCATCATCCGCGGTTTTCAGTTGGAAACACAGGGCTGGGCTAGGACTGTCCCCCTTGTGATTTTTGGGTAGGACGAGGCTGGAGCAAGTCGAGTGCTGCCGTTTGAGACCCACCTGGGCAGAGCCCTGACCTGCCTGGTGTGAATTCAGCGTTGACCGTGCTTCAAGCGGAGGTTGGGTTGGATGGCCCAGGTGTATGGACCAGTTCTAAGGTGTCTTTCAGTTTGATGCTGCATATGTTTGTCTTTAAATCTGAAGTGAGCACCACAAAACCAGGAAGCTTGGGGAATAATACGGTTGTTTCAGGTACTAGGATGGATTGCTTTGAGAGTCTAGATCTGCAAGTGCCGCTTGTGCAGAAATCTGAACCAAAATCTTTTCAATTCACCCAATGGTAAGGGGATGGACTGAATGAATGCATTAAAAAGGGGTGGAAATAAGGGGAGGCGGGTGGGCTCTCAAGTTGTTGAGGAGAGATTTTTTTTTCCCCAATTGCTGCTAACTGGAAAGGGCATTTGGTGCTTTTTGGGAAGAGCTGTTCTGGTGAGCTGTGCAGCGCTGCTTCTCCTCCCTGCTCACATTTGCCCTGAGCTGCGAACGCTCAGAGCGTGCAGCAAAGTCCTGCAGAGCTTGGTTTTGAACAGGTCTCTGGGACCTGACATCCTGGGATCCAGGATCTTGGTTCTTCTTCATGCTTTAGCCTTGCATCAGGTTTTCGCCAGGTCAGCAGAGGCATTCAGAATGTTGTTTTCCTGGAGTGTTTGTGCTTCGGGAGCAGTGTGAAATGAGATGCTGATACCCAGCACGCTGGTCTGGCTTGCAGAGTTGTCCTCTGGTTTGACTCTGGAGGTGAAAATTGCTGTGATTGGAGCTGGTTGTAAATCAGTCCTACCTGCCTTGATAGCCCACTTGGACAAAGCTTTTGCTGGTACTTCTTGTGATGCTTTTCATAACTGTCTGGCCTCTGGAAGGAAAACAATACGAGGAATCCCTAACAGCAGGTTGATTTAATCGTTTTACTGAACGTGCCAGGGAGTTGTTATCACTCCTGTTTGCCTGGGGAGATGCTGGTTTGTCATGTTGGAAACCTTTCTGCAACAAACCGTGGCGTTTGTACTTGGATTTTATTTTTTTTTTCAGCTCGGGTCTGAAATCTCTGATGGGACAAATTCATTGATGGGGGCAGCATAGAAATGTTTGGAAGGGAGGAAGCAAGGACGTTCCTGTTTTATCTGTGCATGAGCTTTTAGGCAGTCTGCAAAAATCTTGCTGCCTTTGAATCATGTAATTATCTTAGCCTGGAATTGCATTTAACATGCTTCACCCCTGTGTTTACTCTGGCTGTTGCCTCTGAAATGACCCTGGGAATCCTGCTCTTCTGCTGCTCCATCCCAGCGAAAGAGCTGCTCTCCCCTGGACAGCATTGCCAGGAGAGCTGTGATGGCCAGGGGGTTATTCTTTGCAATGTTTCGTGTTGCAGCAGAGCCCTGATGTCAATATTTGGCTGCTGAGCTGTGTCTGTGCCGCGAAAGCTCACCCATGCAGCCCCAGCAGCAAGCTCTCCTTGTGTCAGTCTGGCATCGTGGCGGGCTTTTCCGGCAAGCTGGCTGCAAGGTTGGGCAGCGTTTTGTTTGACATGGGCGGTGTTGACATATGGAGCAATAAATGCAGTTGTTGGAAAAGCTAAAGATAATATTTACCTTGAAAAATGCGTAGTTGGGAATAAATGGCCACATCTGCAGCTGAGGCAGAGTGCGCTGCTTTCAGGGGAGCCACCCCAATTGTCACCGTCTGAGGATCCAGGCGAGCCGGTCAGGTAGGTGAGTGAGCGACCTAGGTGGATATATAGAGTAAGGAATTTTTGGGGGGAGAGGTTTGCTCTTCGTTAGCCACTGTAAGTAGCTGTGCCTTCTCTTTGGAGATTTGATACCGCTTATGACTCTTCTTCCTCCTTCTGCTCCCTCTTTCTCCAGGGTTTAATGCCATGGCTGCAGATGAAAGCGCTACAGAAAAGCAAGCGGGGGAACCAAAAATGGCAGTGGACGGTGAAACCAACGGTTCCTGTGAGCACAGCGAAGGTGGTAGCCACCTAAACCCAGCAAAAAACACTCAGGACAATACGAAAGTGAGCCAGCAGGACTCTAGTACTAAATTAAATCGGATAGCAGAAAACGGCATTTCTGAACGAGATGGCGAGACTGGGAAGCAAAACCATATGAAAACTAATGACTTCACACAGACTTCTGTCACAGGGAGCAATGGATATATTCTAACCAAGCAGATGGCACAGGAGCAACCTCTAAGGACTACCAGCACCTTTGCTTCTCTCACCGGCCATGCTGCAAAAACCCTTCCCGGAGGAGCAAGCAAAGGCAGAACTGTGGGCTCCTTTTCTCAGATGCAAGCCACGATGCCAGCCAAGCTCGGGGAGGGCAGTAAGGACATGGATGCTAAAAAAGTCACCGCTGCTAACACTGAAGTCAAGGTCCACAGAGCACGGAAGACGATGCCTAAACCCACCCCCAGCCTGGTAACGTATACGCCCAGCAGTCAGGGCTGCTGCGAGTGCTCTTGGCTTTCTTTGAGTGCGTGAGAGAGATACTTTGCTGCACGGGAACACGCATAATTTGGAGGTGTCCCACTGAGTGGATTGATTTTTTTTTAATGTATATTTGTTTTTGTTTTTTTATTTTTTCCCTTCCTACAGAGAGACAGAGGTGTTGAAATAGTCGCATGGCCACCATCAGCTCTCTTCCCCGTTGCGTTTCTAAATATATAATTGATCCATTGCCTTCTCCGACAGATCTGTGCGAGACACTAAACGGCCTTTCTCTCTTGGCTGTATTGCTCATCAGCCGTCTGCTGAAATCCAGAGCTGCTTCTGAAACAAATTAGATTTCTTATAAGTTCGACCCAAAGGAAATTAAGCATAGCATGTTAACTTGAGGCTTCTCCTGAGCTGGGGATCTGTCAAGAAGCTGATACGTTAGGCAACTTGATTGCGTTCCTGTATCATTATAGTGGCAAACCAGATGATGGTTTCTCTCTCTCTGTATGTTGCCTGCAGTAATGCAATTTGTTCAGAAATCTTTACTCCAGGATCCTATGGGGTGGATTGATTATCATTTGATAAACCAGAGTTCTGCTGGTTTTTTAGGAGGCGAAAGGAGATGTGAAGTCACCTGGTGCATTCATGTAACATGGGGTGAACAGAAACAGGTCTTTGTCGTTGGCCAAGTTTGGTTCTTTTGGTTATTTTTTTAATTCTTCGGGGGGTTTTTTTGGTTTGGTTTTTTTTTTTTGGTTCTTTTGCCAAAGGCAGGGAATAGATACTGGAACAGGCAGATCTCCACCGTGAGCACTTGGTCTCCAGCCCTGTGACGCTTTATATTTAGCTACAAAGAGCTGGATCCTCTAGTTGTGCTGTGTCTAATGATGGAGGGAGACTGGGCTTTGGGTATCTGCACCTAGGTCAAGGAGAGGGTTGTAAACCCTCTTAGCAATGTGAGTCACACCCAGAAATAAAAGAGAACCTGCTGCAGCTTTGTGAAGGCTGGTGCAATGCTTTGCTCGATCTACCAACATATTACAGACCAGCAAATGTAAAGTGATCCTTAGATGTCACCCACGTGTTGCAGCACAGCAACAATATGATGTGAAGGTCTCAAAGCTGTGAGTCGCTGTGGTCTGGAGCAGGGGAAGAGAAAAAAAAAAAATTTAAAAAGGGTGGCACCTAGCCAGCCGCAGATGGGGAAAGGTGCCCTTGGCTGCGGCACCACCTGCGCCTCCGGAAGCAGGTGGGAGTCCAAAGAGCACATCGAGATTACAAACCTCGTGGGCACCCAGCCTCAATGGTAGGGCACAAACCACGCCGGCCACGGTTTCCCAACCATTCTCCCAAACCGCTGATTTCCCCTCTGTCTCCCCCTGATTGCATTTTGAATCCTCTCGCACCCCTGCTGCGTTTGCTGGCTGGCAGGCGGGGGAAGCCCAGATGCAATACTTGCAGCCTGGTGAAAATCTCGCGTCAGGCTGTCTCCTAGCCAAACAAGGCTTTGCAATGAAAACTGCCTCTCAGCTTCCCTCCAGCAGCCTCTTGTGTGCTTAAATGAGGCCGGGCAAACCCCCAGACCCTTGTGGAATTTGAGAGGGAGAGATCCCTTGGGGGCTGAGCAATTGAAAGAGGCAATTCCCTTCTAAAAGATGACTGCTGGGTTAGGAGGGAGTGTTTTCCTCATTCATATTTTACAACACTTCAAAAGAATATTTTTACACAACCCCTTGGGCTTCAAGGTTTGTCTCTGGGAAGCTGTGTGCAGCGTTTGTGAAAGCTCGCCGGGCTCCGTTACACACGTAGCTCCGATGGTGCTGTTCAGTGTTATTTGCTCACACAGCAGCAGCAGCTTCCCAAACCCAAGCCTGCAGTTGTTGGGCCACTCTAGAAAGTTCGTAGCCTGTCCTCAGCACCTCCGGCCATTTCTCTTGGGCTTGAAATAGAGAGAAACAGAATTCAGAAGAAGAGTGGTAAGCAGAGGCTGTTCACATGTTCTCTGCTCAAGCCTCTGCCTCTGAATGTGATCCCAAGGTTTGATCTCATTTCTGCAAGACAATAAAACATCTGTTTTGTTCAGCCTCCCCGATAATTACTACCTAATTTTTCCCCATTGTCTTTTGGGTTTACATGCTATTT
This sequence comes from Pterocles orientalis, assembly GCA_011057875.1. NCBI lineage: Eukaryota > Metazoa > Chordata > Aves > Pterocliformes > Pteroclidae > Pterocles > Pterocles orientalis. The sequence goes on along the minus strand of WKFP01014755.1, from coordinate 486,338 downwards.
TCCTTTGAGTAGCAGAGTCCTTGCTAGTTGTAATTTTTCTGTCCCGATTATTTCTTTGTTGAGCTGCTTACAACAGGCTTATCAGCACAGCCTTGCAGTAACTTCTCCTGCACCAGGCTCCACATTCACACCTTTTCCCTTTCCAAAGCACCGTGGCAGCAGGTACTGTACTGTGTTCCAGGAAATAAATTGTGGAACTCACCCAGAAGCTGATGTTACAGGACGCAGTGGTTTGCTAATATTTTTTAGACCATTGTTGTTTTCTTGGTAGACTGTTCTTGCAGACCTGTGCTGCCTGGGAGAAGGAGGGGAGGAAGGTATTTTGTTGCCAGTAAAGTGTAAACATTTGTTCCCCCCGGCTCCTGCAGAAACCCACTGGGGCCAAAAAATTATTTTCTGCCATCCAGTAGCTGTCAGGGGACCTTGGTAGCCTTTTCCTGCACATGCGGATTTGTCTTTGAAAGGAAGAAAAAAAATTTTCTCACCAATTTAACCAGCTTTTTCTCTGTTTAGGAGTTGCTTCCTGAATTGGGATCGAAGCTGAATCTGAAACAGGTGACGATTTTAATTGATGTTGTCGCATGTTAAGGTGGTTTTTGAATAGAGACCTCAAAAGAGTTGTTGACAGCATCGTTTCCGCTCCCCGTCTGAATAGTGCAGTAGCACAAGCATTGCACCTTTGGAATAATCTTTTTCCTTCCTAATCCATTTACAACACTCTTAAGAACCCAAAAGTTTTGAGGGCTGGGCAGCAATGTGTGTGTGTGTGTGTGTGTGTGTGTGTGCTGTGCTTGGAGAAGCCCCTTGTGCTCAGAAACTCCATTTTCTGAGCTTCATGTCACTAAGATATGTCAGAAAGCCATGAAGGATGATAAAGGTACTGAAAGCATCCCATAGTTATCTTTTGAGATAGGAAGAGCAAAAGGCTGAATGGGGAATCCCGAGTTATGTGTCTGTTCGTTATGTGGTGACCAAGAGGCTGTAGTTTGAGGTGTGTCTCTGGTGGTATTTTTACGCTGTGCAGAGGATTAGGTCAAGGGAACCGAACTGTCAAAAGAAATAGTGCAAAAATCAGTGAAATCAGTATCTCAGCCTGATTGACAGTGTGAGCCCAAAGCATCGGGTACCAGTTTAACTGGGGGAGACACAGCCTGGGTGGGAAGGAGGAGCCTGGAGCAGGAGATGCTTTGCTTGTGTCGGTGTTTCCATCAATATTCATCAAACTTTGCATTGAAGCAGCATTGTCACTAAATACCCAGGACCAGTGAGCTGCTTTCTTTCTGTGTGCACACAGGTGTTGCTGTTACTGTAAAGTCGTATTTTCCGTGCCAGTGCCCAGCAGCGCTGCGGCGGGGTGCTGACGTGGTCTGTGGGTTGCTCTGCAGGAGCTCCTGGCCTGAGAACATCTTGTGTTCGTCTCTCGGAGCCGGGCAGGTGGCGGTTGGTGGTTTGCAAGCATCTGGGATTGCTCAGCAAGCTCGGACCCTCTAATAACACAGAATACTCAAAACAAAGGACAGGCCCTAATGGGAATGGTCATGGGGATATTGTCTCCTGGGTGGGGGGAATAGATAAAGAGTACAGGGCATGGTGAGCCAGAGCTCTGCATCTGATGGCAAGTGCTGCTGCATCCTGTCTGAACCTAGGTGGTGCACCCATCGGGGACTCTCTGCAGAGGGCACCCAGGTGTGCATGGGCAGACTGAAGGTGTGAGGTCTGAGCTTGGCCACGGTTAAATGTCCCCTGTGGGAGGTCTCCTTCAGAAGTGACATGGCCATAGACTGCCATTGGATATCTTATCTAGAGGGTTTACTGCAGAGGGAGGTAGAAAGTGAATGTACATGGAGCAGTACTTTTAATTTCGTGTTTAACCGGCTGCGCTCGCGCTGTGCTGGCTGAAGGTGGCTGCCCCAGCTGCCGACCACAGCCCGCAGAAACAACCGTCCCCATCCCCAGGAGGCTTGTTTCCGTCAGGAAGCTTACGATCGCGACTGGTTTGAGCTGCCCTGTTCGTTGTGACTGGGGTGTGACACTCCCTTCCCCTTGAGCTGCTTGATCAAGGAGGGGACAGGGACGAAGAGTGGGGTCTCTCCCCCTGACCTGGCAGAGTCCACGCCTCTGAACAAGGCTGGTTCACAAACCCGTTAAAGGGAGCTCTGTAGCTTGGTTTAGGAATATCTTCACTTAAGCCCAGCCTTCCTGGCAGCCTAAACCACTGTATTCCTGTGCAGAGACATGACCGCACGCAGATCGGTGCAATTGTGATTGAGTCACGGCGGAAGGAATCCCTCTTCTAATGGGCACACGTTAATCTGCAGATCAAAGGGCATTAATGGATGGATCAGCCTTGTCTGATGTAGATCAAGACCAAAACCCTGCAGGTTTCTTTCTGTTGCTCCAAGGTAAGGCTTAGGCAGGGGTCAGGATGCTCTGGCAGCTGTGAAAACTGGAATTCTGCAACAGCTGAGGAAGGGGGAACAGCACCATTGCAGCTTCTCCGAGCACTGTCCTCTGCTCGTGATAAATATTTAATAGCAGACTGGTATTTCTTGCTTAAATATCATTCACCAGTTGTTAGAGGCTGATACCCCTGGGAGCTGCAGCTTTGTGCAGTTCAAAGGCAGCTCCTTGGTACAAACCTCGTTCCCCGTCATCCAGCTGATGGATGGAGAGGAGACGGTTGCTCTGTGCCCGGTCCAGTGGCCGTTAGTTTCGTCCTCCTGGCTAGATGGCTTTGGTCTCGAGCTCATACCGTGCCAGAGATGAAAGTCCGTAAAAGAAGAGAAATAATGCAGCTCGGATGTCTGAGCTGGAGCTGGTGTCAGGCGTGGAGAGCGATCAGCAGTCCATCTTGCGGGGCTCTGCAGCGCTGCCCTGCTCCCATGCGGGACTGGCAGCACCTTTGCCGGTGTCTTTGCACCGACACGTGGATGGAGCTCTGGTCTGGTTTGTCTTTGGTCGTTGTGAGCTTCCTTGCTTTGGTAACGGAAGGCCTCGGCTGCTGGGCTGCGGGAAGAGTGCTGTGTGCGGGCTGTCGAGCCAACGCGGGGTTTAATTAGGAAGGTTGGTTTGTTCTGTGGTTTTGGTTGTTGGAAAATAGAAAAGAGGATGTTCCGTCTTTGCCATTTTTAGTAACTTCTCCCTGCTGCTGTAGGGGACTTCTGTGCCAAGAATAGAAACATGGTCGATCCCATTAAAATGTAGAAAGCATTTGAGTTTAATTTTTACAAACACATAAAATATCATGTTCTTGTCCCAGTCTGAGCAGTTTTCTTGACTACTTTTTCTCATAATGGTGTTGAATGTATTTGTGGTCTCATTTTTTCTTTTTCCAGGCACTAGTATCTCTGGAAGCATTGACCTGACCCTTGCAATAGCTGTCTCCAGCTTCTTGGCAATTCTTGTAATGCTCAACATGCAACAGTGACTTTACAGCCTTTTGCATAGGATGAGCTGACACGGCATGAAAAGCTGTGAGAAGTGAAGACATCACCAGTGCGGTTTCTGTCTCTATCATCTTTGGTCTTTCTTGGTTTCCAGTGGTCCACACGTGGTGGTTAGGACAGCATGGGAACACAGGTTCCCATAGTGCGTCCCGGGGTTGCGTGGGATTCTGCTCACTGAACTTCTCTAAATCTGTAGATGAAACCAGAGCTGTGCTTGACTTAAAAATGTGAGTATGGTTGGGGAAAAATGAAGACGACCAGGGCTGTTCTGGACAGGGAGTTTATTTAGGGTCAGGAATAGTGCTTCTCGCCTCCAGTTTTGCTGTTTGCAGTGGAGCCCGTGTAGGTGTTAGATGAAAGCACCTCTGTTCTCTTGGATGTTTGTTGGTTTCAGTGAAAGAGGATGATCTTCATCCAGTTTCTGAGCAGAGGATTCTGCTTAGGTAGAAACGCAGACAACTCAGAACGTGCGTGCCCTCGTTAGTATCCTCAGCAGGTTGGTGCATGTCCAGTTGTGCATCGCTTCCCTGGCGGGGTCACTTCTGCTCCAGCAGTGCCACTCTGGCATTTTCCACCTTTAGCAGAGGGCTCTGGATCTTCGGAAAGCAAAGCAGGAATGTTTTAGGATTTGTCACAGCAAATGGGATGAGTAGATGTTGACAAGGGCTCCGTTGGGGTCTTAGCAGCAGCTGCTGTTTGCAGCCCCTTTGTTTGTGCTGTGCCAGCACGAGTGTCCTCTGCTGGGGGAAGGTGAGAGAGGCTGTGAGCCAAGAAGCAGGAGTTTGCTGGGATGGATCCTGGGCTGCGAGCAGTTTTCAAGAGACCTGCTTGGTGCTGTGCCTTGTGCCTGGAGCGAGGAGGGTAGGAGGAACCCATCCATCATGAAAGTGGAAGAAAGCGGCACGTGACAGATTGCAATCACCTGTCCCCGTGACTGTGTAGCCCACAGAGGTGGCGTGGAGCTGGGTCCTGCCTGCCCTGGGTGGGGCATGGAGTGGTGGGGCTGGAGGCAGCCGCTCTGCTTGTTCTATGGGAGAAACCTTCGTCCGAGGTTTTCCTTGGACAGCCTTTTCCCTGGCAGGAAACTCGGTGGAGCTAAATGGATGTGCAGCATTTTGAGAAGTCCTCTGATGGTGCTGGGGGCTCCAGCATTGTGTTTAAATAGGGATCACTGTCATTTTTTGTTCCCGTTTTGCTTTGATAGGAGTCTGGTGTGCCCCAAATAGTCTCATACCCACCCACCCCACTCCCAAACGCACAGTCTGTGTCTTTGCTGCTTTTGTCTGAGCCTGCCTCTGCAGAGAGGTGGAGGGTGCTGGCTGTGACCTGGGCAGCGAGGGGTGCAGAATGTCTTTGCAAAGAGGAGCTCAAATATGCTCGAACCAGCTCTTAGCCAGTGTGATGGGATTTCAAGGAAGAAGAAATTTCCCAGCAGAGCAGTGTGCTAGATTAGCAAAGCCTCTTTTCTGGGGGTGTTTAAATTTGGAGCAGATAGAGCAGAGCATAAAGGCTCAGTGTAGGAGACCAGGGTGGGCTGTACCGACAGGCTCGAGTTAAGGAATTGGCAGAATACAGAGACATTAGAAATGGGAAAAGAATAAAGTTTCATCCACTAAACACTCTACTTGCTGGAAGGGCAAAATTTAATAAAAACAGCAAAGGTGTAACTGTTTTATCTAGCTCAGAATGAAGAAAGATGGTGAGAAAACTGAGTATAAGTGCTTTCAAATGTTTGCTGATTCCTTTTATTACAATCCTTAGGCTTAGTATTTTTTATATTTTAATATACACTTGTGTGAGATGGATATATATGTTCTGCTGGCCTGCTCAGCTTCCCATGCCATCAGGCTTCCTGAGAGATCTGGTCACCTCTCTGGGGAAATTCTTGTTCTTTAGCATTGCTGCATACGCCTCCAAGTAAGAAACCAGATCTCAAAAGGCTTAATTTGATTTAAAAACTATTTTATGGGAATTGCCATGAAAAAGTCACATGTAACAGTTGTCATGCAGCTTGACTGAAGATTTTGGATTTATTTCCATATTGTAATTACAGGGGGAGAGAAAAACCCCTAGCTAATAACATACTGCTTTTTTATTTAATGTTTGATTATGTTCTTCCAAACAGCCTGGCATGGCCTGGATGTGAATTCTTGGTGGTTGGGAGCAACAACACGTTTTATCAGAGATCAGTTGCAAGAACCTGCACAAGTCCTGCCCAAGGACAAAAGATGCAGCCCTTTACGTACACTTATTGCAGACACTTATCTGCCTCTCCCAAGCTCGTTTTTCTAATTTTAAGTTAAAAATGGAAAGCAGTGGATGTTCCAGGGGACTTGGGAATAATCCTGTAGCCAAGAGTTACCGTTAACCTTTAGATCTATAAACTTGGGGCTTGGAAGAGGTATAAATAGTATTGTTGAGACTATTAACTGGCATGCTGTGCCCAGCACTCCTGACGGGCGTTTTTTCAGGGTTGAACAACTGGGAGCATTCTCAGGAGTGATCTGGTGTCCAGTAAATCATTCTGTGGACACTTAGTTTGCTTATTCTATTAAACTAATTGAAGAGAAAGTTTAAAAGAAAAAAAAAAAGTTGGTCATAGTCCATAAGTATCTCCTTGGAGTGAGGATTTCTGATGATACAGGGCTTTTTAATTTAGTTGAAAAAGCGTAATGCATTTAATTATTTGACAGTGAGAGCGATTAAGCATTGGAACAACGTATCAAAGCGCATGGTAGATTTGTCATCTTTGAAATCGTTAATCCTAGACTAGATGCCTTTTAAGAAAAGATGAGAAGAGATGTGGCAATTCAGCCGTAAGTCATGGGTTGATGCAGGAATTATTGGCAATTTGATGGCCTTTTTATGCAGGTCATTTTTGATTATCGTTATAGCTTTTCTGTCTGCAACCAAGTCCCCGCTTTCTGCCAGCAGCGTGCACGTGGCAGGGCTGTAATTAGGAGAATCAGTCACTTCCCCATGTGTTCACAAGGTCACATTACTTGAAAGCAGCGTCTATCTGGACTTTAAAGAGTGAGTTTATTGCTGGCTGCTTTTTATTCCTGCCTTTCTTTGCCTGGATTCCTCTTTTTCTGTTCTGGCGTTTCAGGTGTTGCTTCAGAAGTCCCGTAAGGAGTGTTTTCCTGCAAGTGGAGCAGCACTAAAACAATTCCCCCGCAGAGCTTGTAATCTGCTAACTGGGCTCTTGGTTTCCTTGAGCATCTCTGCCCAAACCTCCTCCCACCTGGCAGTTGAGCGGACAGACGTTCGGAGAGGTGTGGGTGCAGCCAGGTCATATCTAGTGTAAAATCTCAACTCAGAGTGAGCATTTACCCCGCTCTCGGTTAATCCAGGGGTTGCTGCAGAAGGTGCAGCTCTGTGGGGTGTGGAGCTCTAGGAACCCTGCTTCATGACCAAAGGTGCTGGGTGGGACTTTGCACTGGGTACAGGCTCGCATCGGAGCGGGTGTGAGCTGCCCTGGGGCTGGGAGCCTGGCTCCAGCGACAGGCAGTGCAGTCACAGCTACAAAATTCTCCTGGTTTGCAGCAGGAGCTTGTAGCCTGCCCTGTGTTGGTGTTCCAGCAGCGAGGTCGGGACTACCTGCGCTCGCTGGTGTAAAGTCAGCTTGGACAGGTCTGGGCAGCAGCAGCACTGCAGAAGAACCTGCAATGCCGAGCAGATACCCTCTTTGCCCGTGTTTTGTTGTGTGCCAGGCTGGAAGGAAGGGTCCCTTCCCGTTGCTGCCTGGTCTTCAAAACGTCCCTGCAAGACCCCGTTCTTGATGTGACAGCTGCACTCGGGGCGTGATTCAGGGAATAGGTGCATTTGTTGCATTCGTTCCTCTTCTCTGGAGCCAAGCAAATGCCTGTGTAAATAGTGTCTGATCCTTTTCATTATGTGCAGTTGCTTTGGATCTGCTGTGTCTCGCCTCTGCCAGGTGGCCTCGCAGCCTCCAAAGCTGCAAGTGAAGGAGCAGCAGGCTGGGAGTGTTTGCAATCTCTAGGCAAAGTAATGCTCTGTGCTAGGGGAGGGGCTGTGTGCTTCTGCTTTGAATGTGTGCGTATCCTCTCTTCAAGTGAAGGTGACTATGCTTGAGAGAAAATAGTTAAATTTTTTTTTTTGTGATTTTTTTTTTTTTCCTTTTGAGTGCAGATGCTCAATCGAACTGCATTTTGTTTTCCAGCATGCAAGTAAAGACCCCAAAGATGGGAGAGACAGCAGAGATCAAAAAGAATCCAAGGAGGAAGGCAACAAATCCATCCTGGAGTTTGGGAAGCCGTTGCCGTTGCCCTCTCTCCCGGGCCTTCACCAGTCACTACCTCAGAACCAGAGCTATGTGGCCACCACAAAGTCGCAGACGGGTAAAAAAGGGCAGAGTTAAAATTCCTGACAGCACCCACCTCCTGAATGTGTGTGTGTGGTTGAGTGGGAGATGAGGCAGGTTAGCAAGGACTTCAACCTCTGTCAGGACCTTTTTCCTGCTGGCGGTGTGGGCAGGTAGACATGCTCCACCAGGCACCGCCACCTCGGGTCACTCTTCTGCTAGAAGATTTTTTTTTTTAGGGGAGACACTTTCATCCCATCTTCCTGTGGGATATTCTGAAGATGTTTCTATCAGTTCTGAAGGACTTTGTATATCATGGCAACAACTGCTTACCATGAGCTACAGCCTTACAAATAAAATTAATTGGCTTAACAGAATTTTTTGAGAGCTCTCTCCATAGATTTTTTTTTTTGGTGAAATTTCATCATAGTGGGAGATGAAGAAATGCTTTCAAGAAACAAACTGTACAGCTGCAACCAATAGTACTGGTGCTGAAGCTGGCTGTCCCCTGCTGTATGCTCTGCACTAAGCATCCTTCTGATGTGTTCACCCAAGACAGCACCAGGCAGTGAGGTGTGATGACTGATGTGATTAGGAGGCCAGGAGGGAGACTTAACAAATTAAACCTCAATTGAAGTAGTGAAAGGAATCAAACAAACTTCCATAATAGGTGTGGAACGAGGTTAAGTGGCAAACAGTTCGTTGTTGAAGGTATCTTTTCCCTGTGTGTTCTTCAGTTGTTTTACAATCGTACCGTTGTAAATCAGAATTATGAGCCTTGCAATATCTATTTGAGCAAGCTGGATTCTGTTCAGCCTCCTGTGGCATCATGACACTGCCAGACGTGCTAATTTAAGGATTTGATGCTGTGTGTGGTGATGTAGGGGCCAGAAGGAGCGTGGAGAGGATGGTCAGAATTTGGGTGGGTTTGCGGCCGCGCTCTTGGTGTGGTGTGTGTATCGTCTTGTGATTGACTTGTAAATGAATTAGTTGGAGTGGGAAGCCTTTTTCTCAGATCGTGTCCTCAAATGTGGGCTCCCCCAGTACAGCCTCTACCCTGTATCCCTTCTTCTTTTCATTCCTGAGCAAACTTTGGGTTTCTTTTGCTTCTCTTTTCCAGCCGCTGCAGTATCTCGGAAGAAGAAACGGAGAATGGGAACCTATAGCCTGGTTCCCAAGAAAAAGACCAAAGTGTTAAAACAGAGAACAATGATTGAGATGTTTAAGAGCATAACTCATTCCTCTGCGGGTGCCAAGGTGAGGGGAGCGCTGAGCCCACTGGACATGTTTGTTGTCACCATACACATCCCTTTCCTGGCACACCAGCCCCATGGATGGGTGCAGGAACGTGCTGGCTCGTTGCCATCAGCGTTTTCCATTCTGTGTGTGTATCTTCTCCCTGGTGACAGCATCCTGCCCACAGCAGTCTTGCTCCTTTGGAAATAGCTCTTTGGGGGTGGCTGTTGAGGTACCAGCTCTTAAACAAATTTTTTCCAGTGAATGTTCCCCTTCTGTCCCATGCATCCTGTGGAACTGGAGAGATTTCAAGCATACTCTATGTTGTAACTTTTTTGTTTCTCAGACCTCAAGGTGTAACTGTCAAGGGTTGCTGCTTGAGGCTTTATGGCAGAACAACTGGTTACTTAGAAAGCTTTAGACAGGGACTCGCTCCTGATCAAATTCTGCTTTTGCTGCAACCTGTGCCCTGAAGTTTTGGTCTTTGAATTCAAGGAAAACAGTGCTAGGTTTTTGTGGAGTGGGGTGAAAATCCCTCTCTGTGATTTAACTTCCCTTTCCATTCCCTAGAAACCTTCTTGCGCCCTTGTTGTGCCACACTGGAGCTGCCCTTCCGTGTTTGAATTGAGCTGCATGGATCTGTCCGAAGGCTCCTGCCCTTTAACACTGTGTTCCCCCCAGCTCGGCAGGGTTAGGTGACACATGGCAGGCTTTCAGGCCGGCTTTGCTGGCAGCGTTGGAGAGCTCTGGAGGGATGTACAGCCAGCGTTAAGGCTCCCAGCACAGGGCGGTCTGGGATGGATTCAGCCGCTCTGTCCCGCGGGATGATGTTGTGGCTCATGTGCTTGGCTGCCTTTCAGAGTGAGAAGGACCTCGGTGATGCCAGCCCCCACATGAACGGGGAAAGCATGGATGTAGACTCTGAAGAGGAAGACTCTGATGAGTTGGAAGAGGAGGATGATCACGGCGCAGAACAGGCAGCCGTGTTCCCTGCGGATGATAACAGGACCTCTAAAGACAGTGCGTCCGATGCAGACAACACCAGAAAGGTATTCACATGCCCTGTGCAGGACGTGGAGTGGGACGGGACCCTGCTTGTACCCGGGGGATAGGAGTGGCATGAGTTGAGGCAATTTTGAGGTTTTCTTAGCCTGCAAGATGGCAGAAAGCACAGCAGTGGAAGCGGTGCTTTTTGATGGCTATTTCCTGATCCCCATTGCATCCGTGAGAGTCTCCCCACCTACCCTCAGTTTCAGCTTTGCTACGCAAGCCTGTGGTCCACTATATGTGCAGAACCCGCACCAAATTTAGTTATGGGCTTCACGGTCAGGAAGAGATGTCTTCCTAATCTTGCTTGTAACAGGCTGGTAAAGCACGAGAATTGGTTTAGTTAATTTTTTCCCAAATCATGATGCGTAATGTAGACACAAGGCTGTTTCTAGATGATCACAGAAGTTAAGATTTGGTTGGAAAACTTCTTTCTGGGGTTGGATTTATGTTTTTTTTCCCTGTACCATCCCTATGGGTGTACAATGATGTGCATTAACAGCCTCGGAGTTCTTGGCCTGGAGAGGAAATTGTGTTAGTGCCCGTGCAGGCTGGGGGTGGGTGCTGGGCATGGCAGGATGATGGGGGATGCTTTGCTGGGTGGGGGTACAGCAGGATGGTGGGGGGATGCTCTGCTGGGTGGGGGTACAGCAGGATGGTGGGGGATGCTCTGCTGGGTGGGGGTACAGCAGGATGATGGAGGGATGCTCTGTTTTGGGAGACCTGACCTGACTGACTCTTTCTGTTCTTGGGCAAATGGTGGCTGCAGATTGATGATGGTGAGTCTGAGGAGGAACAGGAGTCTGGAGAGTCCGGGGAGGAGGAGGAAGATGGAGATGAGTCTGACTTGGTAAGCATGGCTGCTAAATGTGTCTTTCAGCCTTTGTCCTGTTGATAATAATTTCCCCTTTGCACTGCTGCCAGAAAGAGAGAGAGCAGTGTGGTTTCATGTCTCTTTGACAAAACTCACTCTCTGAAACCACCCACACACAGTATTGTTTTCCACAAGGTGCTTAACCCTGATCTGTGATACAGTTAATTGCTTTTTGATGTTAATTAATGGGCTTTTGTTTGTTGTTTTCAACAAGATTTTGACTGCTTTTAATCATTTTGATGTTAGTAGAAATATTTAAGGGTGCTTCAATTCTTCAGATCCAGACTTGGGAAGCGGCAGGAGCCAGCAATGTTTTCGAACACCCCAGAGCTCAGCATGGCTTTTCAGAGCTCAGGGAGTTGTTCACAAATCCATTGGCCCAGCCCAGAGCCTAAATTCACGTTGATCTGCCATACCACCTCATGGTACCAGATGAGCAGCTTTTATCAGGGAGACATACAAATAACACACAGACAGACAGACAGACAGACAGCTGCTCTCCTGGGAGGCTCTCGGTATAGTGCTAGGGCAGGACCTTCACCAGCTGCTAGTGATTTTTACTTTCTATTTTTAGATGGCCGGTAAAGAGAAACTGATTTTTTTGAATTTAAGTTGTTGTTCATTGATTTTCTCTGTCCCCCAGCCTCCCCTTTACTTTAAAATTTTGCTCCCTTTCTACAGCATCTCAAGTTGAGGAGCCAGCATTTAAGGCACCCCAACTCTTCAGTCACCTTGAGAAAATTCTTGCCTTCATTATCTTGATGTTTTGAGCTGGAAGGTAGAAGTGACTATACCAAGTGAATCGTTGACGCTCTGTAGAGTTTTTTTCCTTGTGCTCTGACACTGCAAGAGCCAGAGAGGACCAAGCAGCAGGGCTGGGTAGCCTGCCCCTTTCTTTGGGGGGCAGTCAGTCTCTAGTGTTAGCTCAAACCAAGGGTTCAGCTTGCAGTCAAGTCCAAACTCCCAAGTCATATCTCCACATCCTAGAGGGTGGTTTTTTGCTCTGCTTATATCTGGTGAGTCAGTCGGTTCCCCAGACAGGGACTGGCTCAAACGCAAACCTCTCCCCCGCGAGCAGCGTGATGCAATTGGTGTAAGCCACGTGGCCGGGCACAACTGAGCCCACGCTCGCGAGCGGTTATCGGGGGCAGTGTAGACAAGCCGTGGAGCTGCCCCGCAGAACCAGGGCTCAGCATCACCTTTGCCTGGCTTGCTCACGGTGATAACAGCATGGTGCAGCAACGGCTTGCTCTCAAGGTAGGCATGAAGGTAGGGTTGATCCAGCCACAGCCAGCGGCAGCAGGAGGGTTTTCCTGGGCTTCGATGGGAGATGGATAAGCATCAGGAGCTAGCGGTTTCAGTTTGAACATTAATTTTATGATTAGCGTGTTGAAGACAGCCTTACAGGGTTGGGGTGTCAGATTCCCTGTTGCGATGATGATTTACCCTCAGCAAGTTTGCCGATGACACCAAGCTGTGTGGTGTGGTGACATGCTGGAGGGAAGGGATGGCATCCAGAGGGACCTGGACAGGCTGGAGAGGTGGGACTGTGCAAACCTCATGGAATTTAACAAGGCCGAGTGCAAGGTCCTGCACGTGAGTTGAAGCAATCCCAAGCACAAATACAGGCTGGGTGGAGAATGGATGGAGAGCAGCTCTGGGGAGAAGGGCTTGGGGGTATTGGTGGGTGAGAAGCTCAACATGAGCCGGCAGTGTGCGCTGGGAGCCCAGAAACCCCCCGTGTCCTGGGGGCATCAAAAGAAGAGAGGACAAGGGGTAACGGGTGTAAGCTGAAAGAGGGTAGATTTAGACTAGACATTAGGAAGAAATTTTTCACTGTGCGGGTGGTGAGGCAGTGGCCCAGGTTGCCCAGAGAAGCTGTGGATGCCCCATCCCTGGAGGGGTTCAAGGCCAGGCTGGATGAGGCTTTGGGCAACCTGGGCTAGTGGGAGGTGTCCCTGCCCATGGCAGGGGGTGGCACTGGATGGGCTTTAAGGTCCCTTCCCACCCAAACCAGTCTGGGATTCTGTGATTCTATGATGAGTGATAACACACTGTGGACAACTGTATTTTTTCAAACCAACACCCAGACCCTGTTAAGACTCCCATATCTGTCTGTTTGCCACGTGCTTAGTCCGTGCTGCCCCGTGCCCTGCTCAGGGAGGCGGCTGGTCTGCTACTGTAGAGCTCAATTCCCCTGGGTCCATCCTAACACTCTAAGGTGGCTCTTCAGGTGCAAGGCAGGCTTTTGTTGGTGTTTTGTAGCATGACTGTGGAGCAATGTGAATATTTCAGTTAGAAAAACCCCAGCTTTTCTGGGGAGAGGCTAAAGCATGCGTGTGCCTGCGTACTGGCATTGCCAAGCGGAGGTGCCTGGCTCCTGCTGCAATGAGTGTGGGGTAAGAGCCTCCATGGAAGAGAAAGTGAAGCATGCACGATTGAAATGACAGGAAATACACCCACACGTGTGCTTGTGTTTCCTTTTCGGCGCTATAAAGACATCTTAGCACCACTTGATTTCAAACCCCCAGTCCTTAAGGCCTTTTCGCGTAACTCAAGCTGCGAGAAGGCTCTTTCGCATGGGCGCAAAGGACTGCTGGGACGCTGATGCCACCATGCCTTACATGCACGTGGCCTCTCTGGTTATTCAGAGCTCGGAGTCCAGCATCAAGAGGAAGCTGCTGAAGAGGAAAGGAAAGACGGACAGTCCATGGCTGAAACCCACGCGCAAGAGGAGACGGAGGAATAAAAAGAAACAAGCCAGTGTGCTAGGTAACTAACTGTATTTTTTTTTCTTAACTACACAAAAATTAGCCTTCCAGGTGGAGGGGTAAGGAGCTGAGGCCCAGAAGGCAGGGGCTGTCTGCAGAGCTCACTCTTCCTTTTCAAGGATGGGCTGGATGAGAAACCAGGGTTTGAACTTGCATCTCACTGGCAGTGGCTGCTGGTGTGCCCCCTTTCACAGCAGAATACAGAAAAGGTGCCTTTATCTTGGCATGCTGGAAGCTGGTTTGTTTTTTTTTTTTCATGAACTCCCTTTATTTTAGAGTATCCAAAAAAAGAAAGACCTCATGGACTCATGTCCCTGTGGACTCATGTCCCGTGGGCTTGGGGAGCGTGATTAGATGCAGAGGGAAAAGGAAGAACCACCCCAGAGTGATGCTCAGTTGCTTTTGTAGGTGTTTGTCCAGCTGAATGGACTGTGCAGGTTGTCTTTGCTCGCTGTGAAAGCACCGCAGTGTTTGTAGTTAGCTACCCCTGGGTCATCTGGTGGTGTGGACACCGTTCAGGTGGTCATTCTTGTTTGGCCTAAGTTACCCAGCACTCAAAAGAAGGTTTCAGTGCCCTCTGAAAGCCATGGGATGGGGAGAGCTGGGAGCACAGGCTGGATCTGATTCTTCTTCAGGAAAGGTAACGAGATGGGTAAAAAAAGGTGGAGAGTCTCTGAAGTGAAGCTGTGCCTTCAGCTTCGTTATTAAGGTTTCACACATCCATTGCCATCAAAGGGTTTGTTATTCTGTGCTTGCTAATTCTTTGCAAGCAGGCTGGTTTTTTATCAGCAGATTTGTGGCTACTTCTGAGCTAAATGACCATGTTTCAGCCTCTGGTCTGTGCCTGGGGTTTGGTGGTCATCTGGCTTGCTCCTCTTCCTCCCAAGGCGGCCCCTTTCTTACAAAGAAGTGAGGATCATTGATCCCTTTTAGACCAAACAGCTGATTCTGAATTGCAGACGCAGACTGGTTTTCCACCCCTTCGATAAAGGTGGCAACCAGTCTTCCGGGCTAACGAAAGTCTCTTGGCCAAGCTAGAGTGGGAGAAGCAAACCAGGAGAGAAAGTGAAGCCAAGGGAGTGTGAAGAGATTGGCAATTCCCACGAAGGCTCTGAGGGGTCCCCCTGCGATCTCTTCCCAACCAGGGATCCCCATGCAATCTCTTCCCAGCAGCAGCTTTGCTCACTTAGAGCCAGAACTTGGCTTTTACGTTGTTCCCCTCCCATTAAGCTGAATGTCACCTGTCTCATCCTCCTCACGGTGTGCGTGATCAGCCGGTTTGCTCTGCCTGGCCGGAGTGTACCGGGAGCCCTTTGCAGCAGGTTGGAGACCAGAGGATGGATGCGCTGAGCCCTGGTTTCATCCCTTCCTTGTGCCACTTAAGCCTCTGCCGCTGATGCAGTACGGCAGCAGGCAGATGTGCCTTTCTCATTTATTCTTTTTTTGTTGCTGCTGTTACCTACCTAAGTGGAAGTGGACAATCTGTCTGATCAGACAGGGAAGGAAATACGAGATCAGTCGTGCCATACATGCCCAGATGTTGCATTTTCCTAATTCTGTGTGCATCTGGCCTCTCTGGGCAGCCTGCATACAGCCTGCTCGTGTAACTCTGGCCCTGACACCCTGCCCGTGATTTATTATTACTATTTATATTACTATTTTTCCTTTTAGCCCTGTAAACACGCGTGTGTTTCCATCCAGGTGCCGAAGCCTATAAACCATCGTTGGGAGGCAGAGAGGTCCCTGGCCAGGAGAACAGCATGGAGTACATGGAGGTGTCGCTGGATTCCCTGGACCTGCGGGTGAAGGGGATCCTCTCCTCGCCGGTGGGAGGTGAGCGGTGCCCGGGGCTGAGCCCGCCGGGGCTGGGCCGGGGGCCGGGGCCTTTGTTCTGCCGGGTGGGGCCGGGGCGGCATGTGGGGCGCCCCCTGGCGGTGGCAGGGGCCAGCCTGGCCGCAGAGCTCCCACCTGCCATGGGGACCCCCCCAGCGCTGGGGATGGAGATGGGGAGCCTGGCTGGGGTGCAGCGGGGTGGCTCAGGAAGATGCCCAGCAAGGGGTCCCAAGGTGCTGTCCCAGCCTGCCCATTGCACCCAGCAGCTCCTCTCCATTCCTCGGAGGGTGTGGATTGAGCGTCTCCCCAGTGCCCCCCAGGTCTCCCCAGTGCCCCCCAAGATCCTCAGCCCCAGGAAGAGCAGGAGGGACTGGTGTTGGTTTCTGGGTGCTCGCCCCCGGCCGCTGTTCCCAGTGCTGAACTTGCTGCAGATCCAGCGCCTCCTGGCTGACCTGGATCCATCTGTCTGTCTCCAGTTGTTCTTTCACTTTCAAAGGTCGTCTGGCTCTTCTGATAGAGGCGCATCAAAGGGCGGGTGGGAGTGTTCACCACCCAGGGAAGGTCAGGATGGGTGAGGGATGCTTTCACCAGAGCCTCTGGATGTCAAAAGGGTGATGAAAGTGACAGCTCGGAAGGCAAGGAATGAGCTCTGTGATTTGTGGTCCTAGAAAAAGCTCTTCAACCTTTAAGATCTTGACAGGATTTTACATGAAAACTGCAAGGACTTTCCCTCTGCTTGTATCTCTTGAAATATCCCATCCCTGCTCCAGGCTTGGTCTTGCGACCTGTTGGCTAAGGGAAACCCTACGAGATGAAAGGGGTTGTGCTGGGCTGATGGGGTCTAGTCGTGGGCAGGATGCTCCAGGGGGAAAGTGCTGCCTGCTGCCAGTGCCAGGGCAGCCAAAGAGGAATCTGCCTCAGGAATGATGTTAATCTTTGAAACTTTGCAGAAAAATAACTCACCTTTAAAACCTTAAAAAATAGCAGTGTGGTTCCTTCTCCCTGGGACTCAATCCCATAGCAGGCTCGGGTAGGGAGAGCTTGGGACACTTCAGGGTGAACCAGTCCAAAGGCAAATGTTTGAGGGTTTGCTTCTGTAATGAAAACTTTGCAAAGGGATGTTACGACTGTGGAGGATTAGAATAGGAGTGTAGGACTAAAAGCAACCCCTTTGTTGTTATGCCAATGCTGTGCGATCCTGGGTAGCCTAGTGACTGAGTTGGATCCAGAGGAGGCACAAGAACGTTCACGCTGTGCCCCCATAGCTGGCAGCGAGTCCCCTCAAAAGCCATTATCCACCTTTAAATGGGTCTGAAAATGTTAAAAATTGGAAAGAAAGGGATGAGAAGAAGGCAAGAATATCTGAGCATCTTGCTGCTTTCTTTTCCCTGGTTTGTTCTTTTTCCAAAATAAATAATTCTTGGTTGGCTGAGACCAAATAGTCCCAGGAATTTTGTTTTCCCATCTGTGTAATAAGCCTCCTGCAAATAGAAGTTTGTGCTTTCCTGATCTTCTCTATTTATCACTCCACTAACTATTCAAATTTCCAACTTCGGGTGGTTACTTCAGGTGATTTCTTACAATTTTTCTGGTGCCAGAGCACAGTGTTGTGGGGCAGGTGGGGAGGAGAGACAAGCAGATAAAAATCTGTACCTCGTCGTTGCTTTTCCTTGTTGAGGTTTTCTCAAACTGTTCTTCACTCGTTAGTCTGGATTTCAGCAGAGTCATCTGTAGTGTGGCTGGACTTAAAAAAAAGTACAGGATGCTTCTGCAAACTCCCAACTGGTTTAAGAAAGGGGTCTTTTTTACAGGGTTTAGGTAATGCCTTGAAAGCGTTTCAGGACGTGGAATGGGAAGATGCCACAGGACATGGGTGGTGTTGATGGACTGATCCTTCCTCCTGGGAGAGAATGTAAGAGTTGATTTCCTGGTCTCCTGTACTGCAGGTCTTGCCAATGGTCCTGAAGCAATGGAAGTAGATGGTCTCCAGGAGGTCCCCCTCTGTAGCTGTCGAATGGAAACCCCCAAAAGCAGAGAGATCACCACGCTAGCCAACAACCAGTGCATGGCCACGGAGAGCGTGGATAATGAGGTATGAGCCTGTCTTTCAGCTTCTCGTAGACTTTTCTGCTGAGGACAGAAACATAAAGAATAAAAAGCTGTGCCGGGAACATGTGTGGGGTCACGCAGGGCTCTGCAGCCTGCTAAACTGGGAACCCACTGGTGTGCGGGAATGGCAGGGCAAATATCTCACTCGCTAAGCTGAGGGCTCCAGCGCTCTGCATGCGTCGCACAGTTGGGTTGAAGCTGCTCGTCTGCTTGGAGAGGTGCTGGGTGGATCTCTCCTGCTGGTCCTGGCCCGCGCGGCTGGATCGGGTTGATGTAACAGACACGTTTGGGGCCAAGTGGGCTGAGATACGTTCACATGCATCAAAGTGAGAAAACCCAATCAGAGGAAACCTGGGGCTGGTTTCCCTTGACTGCGAAGGAGCTGATGCAAACTTTTCCGTAGCCAGCTCTTGAGTTTCAGGAACTTGGCGTGCCTTCTGCCGGCTCGGTTTGCCCCAGCCTTCATCTTTCCTCCTCCCTCAAGAAGCTTCTGTTACAAAGCTGCTGGCAGCCCTGTGCAGCCTCCAGGTCTGGCTGACTGGAAATGATTGCACTTGACGCCTTTCAGTCCATCACAACTGGGCTAGTTGGGCTCTACTGGTTCCAGAAATGTGGAAGGAAGTGGCAGAGTCTGGAAAGTGAGGCTGCAGGACAGGATCCTCCTTTTATTTAGAGGCACTTGGGTTTCTTTTAAACTTCAGCTGAGCCGTGGTCACGCTGCAGCCCTCTGCTACTTGCTGTTGGTAGGACAAGGAATGAGAAGATCTCTAGTTCTCTTGTAGGATCCCAGGAGAAGAGTGGATGGAGGGAGAAAGGGATAATCAGATTTGCAGCCATGCTCTACTTGTGTTAGTAGGTGCTAGTACCTGTGGAGAGAGGAATTTCCATAGCATTCCTTAAAGAGAGAATACCCCGGAGATACCCCTTATAGGAGAGACAGGGACCTCTGAGGTTTCTACATAAACAAAAGGTATATGAAGGAGGTTCTTCTCTGGTAGGTGGTGGTTTGACAGTTCTGTCCTTGGGTAAATGTATGTTAGGTTCTTTTTCATAATGGAATAAGTGACTCAGATGTTACAAGAATATTAGATGTGTGAATAGTGGGTTCTCCGGACTGTCATGTCCTTGGAGAATGTTATAAATAGTTCTGAGCACCCTAATGGTTGGAAAAGAGCAGTTAATCATTTCGTACTTTTTTAGAGTTTCTAACAAGTGATACGGTGTTGACATTATAACGCAGGGATTTCCTCACACAGACAGTGCAGCTTTTCATGTGTAAATCAAATTTCCTCGGCTCACAAGTAAAAATCGATGCAATGGTCCTCTCCTGCCACCCCTGCAGCCCTGGGTCGTGTGTGGCGGTCAGTCTGGCCAGGGTGTCCCAACCACAGGTAGCCTTTGCAGCTGGAATTTGGGTGAGCTGGATCAGAGCTGCTAGGCGTGAGCGATGAGCCTAGGTTAAAATCGGTTCTCGTTTTCTGTAGGGGTGTTGATTCTGCAGGAGAAGTGGAGTTTTAAAAGAGAAAGTCTAGTTTTGTTGAGGAAAAAAACAGCAAATGAAACCTCAGCTGGACCAGAGGGCCAGTCTGTGGGTGCTGAGCAGGCACGATGGTCCTGGCTGACCCCTGCTCGTGGTGCCCGGTGCAGTTGAGCCGTGCCCAGATTTCGGTAGGGACGTTTCCTTGCAGCAGCCTTTCGCGGTGATATTGCCAGTTTATAAATGTCCTTTGTCAAGCATCGGGGGGAAGCAGGATTATTATCAAGAGGAACTTAGAGAATCCAAACAGCATCGTGTCGTGCTAGCAGGTGGCAGCTGGGGTGTGAGAATGCCGTGGATGTGTGAACGGGGGCAGCGGGAGGAAGCGCTGATCCTTCCGACGCAGCAGAGTGAGTCGCCCTGGTTGGGAAGGGTGGACCCCAGTCACGGAGCCTGCTGTCATTGGCAGAACAAGGAGGGGCACGGGAAGACCGCTTCTTAGGCCATTGGTGAAATCCTTCAGAAAACATGCTCAAAATGTGACTTGAGTTGAGCTCTCGTGAAATCCTGGCTCTTCATCCCTGTGGTCTGGGCAGGGGCCAGTGCTGGAACCAGTACAGACGATAACTTTGCTGGCAACGCAGAGCAATTATTTTTCGCTTTATCTTCCTGTGACTTTATACTTTTGAACAGTAACAAGATTTAGTGCGTATGGTCTTGTTCTTTTGGTCACCGGCACCCGCTCTTCCTGGCAGAAGGAGAGCCCGTGTTGTGTGAGTCAGGCCCCTGGGGCTGCCCCTTCTGCGGCCGCTTGGCTCGTGCGTATTTCCAGTTACCTTTTTTTTTTTTTTTCCTTGCAAGACACAAACGACTCGGGGTCCACATGCATGTTAGTTAGTAAATGATGCATTTCTTCCTGTGAGAGCAGCTTTCACAGCTTCCTGCTGTACTGCTAATGCTATCTGGCACACATTTGAATTACTGTGAAAAAGCCAGGGCTCATCAAAGCAGCGTGCAAAAATCTTCCTCCGCACGAGCACGGAGAGTGTTTGGGTCTCCAGTAATTTCATTTCCTTTAATTTCTCCTGTTCCAGCTGGGCCGATGCACAAACAGTGTGGTTAAGTATGAACTGATGCGCCCGTCTAACAAAGTCCAGCTTTTGGTGCTGTGTGAGGACCATAGAGGGAGGATGGTGAAACACCAGTGTTGCCCTGGCTGTGGATACTTTTGCACTGCAGTAAGTCCCTGCTCTCGATCTAGGGAAGGGGGTGCCTGGCGCAGGAGCTGGAAGAGCTGAAGGTGGAGATGGTACCTCAAGGGGTTTACTGACTTCCTGGCACCAGCTCCACCTCGGTCCACAGCATGTCAGGTGGTGTTTTCAACAGAAATGTGTGTGAGGGTAGCTGAAATTGTCATCTTTATCATCCTGGAGACCCCAAGGGGTGTCACTGAAGGGTTTCCACTGGGATTTCATATGGTGAAAGTCTGGCCTTAGGAATTTCTTTGGAACAAAGTTGTTGTGGTTTGTTTTTTTTTTCTTTCTGTGTACAGATCAACACATCAAAAATTGTATTAGCTTGGTTTGTAAATGAATCTGTATACACAAGAGTGGTTCTGTCCTCCAGCCTGCTCACAAGGGTTTAGATGGGGAACATTAGTGGTGACACTGCAACAAGGCAGGGTTTGACATCTCCAGCTGCTTCTCCCACCTCTGCCACCGAGGCTTTTAATAGCATTGGTCCAGTCCTTCAAGTCATCAGGCTCCTAGTTTCCCTGTTGGTAAAGCTGAAAAACACCAATTGAGGCCCTCATGGGGTGATGGGGAGGCTTAATTGTCTGGTGCTGGTGTTCTTCAAGATGACTCAACTCAAGATGCTACATAGGCTCAAGCATTATTGTAACTGCAATAAATGGAGCCGCCCTGGGTGTTCATGCTGAGTCAAAGATCATTTAAAAGATAAAATCCTCAAAACTGTTCAAGGCATTTCGCAAAGCTGAAATAGAGTTAATTAGGTTGCTTAGAGTTAATTAGGTTGCCTGGGAGGACTGTGAATACAAAAGAGTGGGTTTTAACTAGCCTTCCATAGAGTCATAGAATTACGGAATGGTTTGGGGGGGAAGACCATCCAGTGCCACCCCCTGCCATGGGCAGGGACACCTCCCACTAGCCCAGGTTGCCCAAAGCCTCATCCAGCCTGGCCTTGAACCCCTCCAGGGATGGGGCACCCACAGCTTCTCTGGGCAACCTGGGCCACTGCCTCACCCCCCGCACAGGAAAATATTTCTTCCTCACATCTCGTCTCCATCTCCCCTCTTCCAGCTTAAAACCGTTTCCCCTCGTCCTGTCCCTGCACCCCCTGATCCAGAGCCCCCCCATCTGTCCTGTAGCCCCCTTTCAGCACTGGAAGCTGAGAGTTAAATATCAGTGAATAACATTTTATGCCAACCTGGCCATGAACCCCTCCGTTTCCCTACCTGCTCTTACATCTCTGAGTGACGTGTCCCAGTTCACGCAGGGTCTGTGCCATCCGTCACTCATAACAGCACAGCAGAGCTTCAGGTGGCACTGGTGGCCCAGGGCAGTGAATTCTGGGGTGCCTCCGGTTCAGCTCAGAGGGCTTTGCTGGAAAGGGAAGATAATTGTAAGAAAAGTGCCCAAATCTGTTGAATGAGCAGTCAGCCACAGTATTGGGGTTAAACAGCACATGGGGCTGGTCCAAGCAGCGAGGTCCATGCTTTGGGTTATATTGGGGTTAACAGCTGATTTAATTATACTCATGTAGGTTCTTGAATGGCTTGTGCGCAGCTTTATTTGGTAGTTTAAATGCTGGCTCAGCATGCAGGGCTGAAGTTTTCTGGTTTTGGGGCTGTCCTTACAGTACACTGGCACTTCTAGAAACATAAGAACTTCAAGTGTTAGAGGAAAGAGCTGGAAATTGGGACTTGTTGTTTCTGTTTCCCGAACACAATTAAAAAACTTGTTTTGCAGTCCCTAACCAAGTGAGTTTTTTCCCTGTTACCTTGGTTTTTTTCTCTTCTAAAGAAGTGGCAGTGCTTACTTACTGTACTGGAAGCGCCAGGGACAGGAGTGGTGATGAATGAAGTGTTTAAGAGATCCGTGGATGAAGCATGTGGAAGGGGTAAGGTGTGTAGTGACCCAGGTGTGAATTTCTTCTCTGTGGTTTTTTTAGGGCACTTTCATGGAGTGTCAGCCGGAGAGCAGCATCTCCCACCGTTTCCACAAGAACTGTGCCTCCCAGGTCAACGACATGAGCTACTGCCCACACTGCGGGGAAGACGCCTCCAAGGCAAAGGAGGTGACAATAGCAAAAGCCGACACAACCTCCACGGTGTCGCTGACCTACGAGCAGCAGAAGCCAGCAGCTGTGGAGGGAAGGGCTGACACCACGACGGGGAGGTGAGCTTGGCGAGCATGTGGCGGTCTCAGACCTCCACACCATGCTTTACATTTTTTCACTTGTGGTTCTCCTGATGGAGCAAAGTGCTTTGTGGTCCTGCTCTGAGATGCCAAACTCGGCTGCAGGAGTCTGCAAGCGTGTTTTGTGTTGCTTGCTGTGTTGGAGAAGGGCGCAGCAGCCTCAGGGTGAGCTGGGGCAGAGGCAATGAAGACAGGAGGGGTTTAAACCCATTCCTTCCTCTTGTTGTTAGGAATGGAGTAACAGTGGAGTGAGCTGGTGTTGCCAGGTCTGCTAAGTGACAGGGAAGTTCATGTGGTACCCAGCCATAGAGCATCAATGGGCAGAGATAAAAGGAGATATGAAAACGCGGAGCGATATACAAATGCAGCCACCCCTGCCTTGAACAGTGCTTTGACTTCCCGTTCGATCTGATCTTGTTCTGGTGGCTTTTGCCCCATATTCCTTGGCTTCCTGTAGCAGAAAATATATGAAAAATGTAATCATAGAGCAGTACAGCTCCTTTTTGGGGCAAGTTCTTACCAAAAAGGCTGTAAAATATATCACTGTGTTTTGATTTCCCTTACACTTATCTGTATTTAAAAGTCATTTCCTTTCCTTCTCTGGCCTAAGATGCGCACTGTTGAGTGTTTCTAATGGTTGTGCTTTGGCTGTCTATCATTTTTCCTCTGCAGTGGCACTGGGACCCGGTTATCAGAGGAAGACAAGCCAGAAAGTTCAGCTCCTGAGGGGTTTGATGTGGCTGGGTCTTCAGTTTTTCCAAAGCCTACTACCAGCCTGACGCAGGGACCAGTTAAAGAAACTCTGGAAAGTGCCCTGATTGCCCTGGACTCCGAAAAGTAAGAAAAAGACCGCTTCTCTCCAGTGTCCAGCAAAGTTGCTTAACCTAGAGAAAACTCAGATTTAGCTGGATTTTAGATCCACACAGACCTTTCTTTTGTTCAGTCATTTGTTACCCCAACAGATTACTGATTCAAGGGAACAGTTCCAGCTCTAAATGTCTGATTGTTTTGTCTGGAGAATTTAGTTTTTCACTGGCTCTCCAGCTGCAGCAGTAACGACAAGGAGTTCTCGTTCACAGTAGTAGGACCCAGAATTTGTTCATGAGCAGCTGAATAGATCCAGCGCTCGTGAGAACAAGGCTGGCTGTGGTTGGAGCTGGAAGTTGGAAGATGTTCTGCAGAGTAGTTGTTCTTGTGTTTTGCTGGCACCTGGAACTGTACCGAAGGAACAGACTTTGTCGTGCACGTGGGGTAGCGATGAGGTGGGGTGAAATGCCGGGAGTGTTCTTCAGTGAGTATTAATTGTGCTGCTTTTCCCCACTCCTGCAGACCCAAGAAGTTACGGTTCCATCCAAAGCAGTTGTACTTCTCTGCGAGGCAAGGAGAGCTGCAGAAAGTCCTGCTGATGCTGGGTAGGTGGCTCCTTCCCAGGACACTGCGTGTCTGGCAGCACTCCCAGCTCCTGCCAGGCAGCTGCCAGAGTCCAGTTCCCAGCATGGCAGCACGTCATATTCCCCAGTGCCCCTTGGGAGGGGAGCTGGCTGGAGGAGAAAGGCACTTTTGCAAGTCATGTGTCACTGGGAATGGCTTCATCTTTCTGTGAAATGTGGACCTGCTCCCTGCTTGGTTCTGCGTTTGGGCACGGTTTTATCCAGAGAAGCTCTTTCTGTCCCCAGGTGACCTCCATGTGATTTTTTTGCAGTCCAGCAAAACTTTGCTTCTCCATGCAGTGGGGTAGTCGGGTATTTGCATCCAGTGGGGAGGTAAAAAGATGTGAGTCAGCGTGAGCAAGATGCATCAGCAAGAGAGCAGAAAGGAAGAGCCCTTCAATACCCAGGGTCTGGTTTGGGGGTACATAGTTGTCTGTCACCAGATGACTTTGAGCTGCTGAGTTTGTTCGTACCATCAAATATTCCCAAGGATCTCCCCCTCTGAAGGACACAATGTTTCTTTGTGATTGTTTCCTTTCTACTCCAGTTCTTTGCAGTACATTTTTGGATGCTTTTTGTTCTTTTCATTTATCAGATTCTTCTGTTTTCTTCTGGCGAATGTTAGCTTCATTGTTTGTGTCTTCAATAGCACAAAACCGCTATTCATTGATATTTAACTACGGCCTCATCATGTGCAACATGTTATCATGCCCAGACATCTTTGTCTGGCTGTCATCATCATCTGCCAGTCTTTGCACAGCTGTGAGAATTTCTGGCCAGATCCCGAGCTCGTGTTAGTTGGAGAAGCTTGATCTGCTTTGTAGCCCTGTGTTTGCAGGGATGCAACGAGGATCACTGATATTAATTGCAGTTAATAGTGGTGAGACGGAAAGGCCAGGCAGGACTGACTTTTTGTTCTTTCCAACTTCTGTGTTGCTTGAAACAAAGCAGCTTTTTTTTTCCTTTTTATCCATGTGTGGGGTTGGTTGTTTTGTTGCCCTGAGAGATGGGGAATGGTGTAGACACTGTAATGCCTTCACAGTATTGAATTTTGTGGTGTTTCTGAAGCTCTCGGTTTGAGGGCTGTTGCATATTGAATGTCCTTGGGACTAACCTGAGAGCCTTCTGCCTTGAATGTGTAGTGAGTGGTGAGAAGGGCTGAGGATGGGCTGGGAACCCGTCCTTTAAAAGCCTTTAGCTGAGACCTGGTTCTCCTGTTACGCTTTTCTCTTATCTCTCAATTGTGGTTGAAAGCATCTCTGCTCTGTTTTTCAGTGGATGGAATTGACCCTAATTTTAAAATGGAGCATCAGAGTAAGAGAACCCCTCTCCATGCTGCCGCCGAGTCCGGCCACGTGGACATCTGCCATATGCTGATTCAGGTCTGTCTCCGCTTACGTTCTTCTGTACAAGCAATTTTCTGTGGTTTTTGGTCTCCTGCCCCAGATGGCTAAAGCACACTTGGAAATCAGCGCTGAAATGTCTGTCCTATAAAAACCTCCTTGTTCTCAGGGTTTGCTGGGGGAGGAGCAGTGGTGGAGAGTAGCGTGAGGTCTCGGAGGACATGACTGAAGCTATCTGTCTAGGCTGTTCTCCAAGGAAGCTTCAGTGTCCAGGCAATGAGCATGTGAAGCTTGGCTGCAGGGCACTGTGGGGCATGTGGAACCTCTCCACCACAACACCCAGCGAGCAGTGTGCTGCTGACCACCGGCAGGCTGCGGGGATGTCCAGCCTGCTGCCAGGTTGCTCTTTGTGATGAAGGCAGGTTGGCTCTGGAGCCTCCAGACTAGCAGACTCTGTCTTTCCTTTTGTCAAAACCTTAAGGAAGAAATGTTTTCCTGTGTGGGGGGTGAGGCAGTGGCCCAGGGTGCCCAGAGAAGCTGTGGATGCCCCATCCCTGGAGGGGTTCAAGGCCAGGCTGGATGAGGCTTTGGGCAACCTGGGCTAGTGGGAGGTGTCCCTGCCCATGGCAGGGGGTGGCACTGGATGGGCTTTAAGGTCCCTTCCCACCCAAACCATCCTGTGGGTCTATGATTCTATGAACCTGAGCAGGATTTTCCTCTGCAGTGTAAATATCTCAGACATGAAAAGGAGAGAAGGAAAGACGCGAGTTTGGCTTATTGTCTGAGATTTGGGTTCTAACTGAGGGAAGATGGTCAAAGACATAGGGGTGCTTTTATTGAACCCACTCCAAAATGATGTGAAGAAAAAAGGATTTAAGAAGTTATAGTTTTTCTGTTTTTATACTGGCTGGCATACATCTTCTGGAGTGACTGGAAGTATGTTTTGTTTACCCTGTGTGACTGGGAAACCTTAAAGGGCTTTTGAGAAAGCAGCAGTGAGCCTGCTGGGATGCTGCCTTTCAGCATCTGGAGTTGGAGGCTTTCAAAGTGCTGTGTGACTTTGCAGCTCTGAGCCCACCCTGCTGCTCCCGCTCACTTAAGTTACTGTGTGTGAAGTTAATGGGATGATTCGTATGAGTAAAAAGGAGCAAAATTTGTGAGATACTGCAAACAGTTTGAATTGAGCATCAGTAGTGTTGGTTTGTTTCCTAAATCCTTCATCTTCATGTCTCTTCCCTGCTGCCTGGCTACTGCAGGATGTCCCCAGCTTGTTAAACTTGCAACACCTCACCTCTGGTCTGGTTTAAGCAGTTAGAGCTATTTAAAATTAATCAAAACAAGTGTGTTCAGTGGGAGGCACCTGAAAGCAATGGAGCCAACTTTTTGTGCCAGGTGAACCTGAGTCAGCGTGGTGCTGCTGCCAGCAGCTCTGTGCTTCCCGCGTGGCTGTGTGTGTGTGGCTGCCAGGAGCTGTGGCCTCTCTGAGATTGGGTTTTGGTTGTAAAGTACTGGGTGGGTTACCGAGCTAAGCCAAAGAGTCAAAGCAGGCAAGATCCACGAGACAGTAGCGTTTTGGAAAAAAGTAAGATTTTGGTCCAAGGCACTCCGTGTTAAACTGCGCATAGGCTCAGAGACCTCTGTGGAAATGTTTCTGTTGACTTCAGTGGCAATAGTTAGCCAGTCTCCAGAGTTTTTTTTTTTTACAGCTCCGACTGCTGTTGCAGTCAGCAAGATGTTCCTACTGCTTGTGGCGTGGGGAAGAGCTGGTTGTTTCGTTCATTGTGTCCATAGAAATGATAGAGCAGGGAAAACAAAGCTGATGGAAAAAGGAGGAAGAGGATTTTTTCAAAGTATTGCAGAAGCAATATTAGAAAGTGGCAGTACAAATGCATTGATAACAAGAGTTATTTAATACCAGCTTCCTTGTGCCCCAGTTACTGCTGTAGAAGGCAGGAGAGAGGGCAGGCAGCGTGTGCTGCTTTCCAGAACAGGTGAAGTTGGACTGCCTTCTTCCCTTTTATTTCTTTTTTTTTTTTTCTTCCCCCCTACTTAATGTGGCTACATTTCAGGAAAAAAAACTTGCTACTAAATCTCTACTCCCACATCCTTCCTCTGCGAACCAGTGGTGATTATAACCGTCCTTGTGCTTGCCTTGCTCTCTTCCCAGGCTGGTGCTAATATAGACACCTGCTCTGAAGATCAGAGGACCCCACTGATGGAAGCAGCAGAGAACAACCATCTGGAAACTGTGAAATACCTTATCAAGGCTGGAGCACTAGTAGATCCTAAGGTAGCAGTTCATTCCTTATCCTTTTCTCCTGAAGAAGCCTCTGTCCACCGTTGCTTTCTTGATAGGTTTTAAGTCTTGCACAGGCAGAGGGGAAGCTTGTCCTGGGCACGAAGGCTTGGCAAGGCTGTGGTTGGGGGTAGTGTCATTTCAATGGTGCAGTGTCCTGGCTGTGAGCAGTTTGGGGCAAGTGCTGCCACTTGGCTACATGAGTTTGTGGCACTAAGTGTGGAGGCTATTTGGTTTCACGTGGGGCCACTAAGTATTAGTGTCACAAATTCATTGTGGTGAATTTGGAGTTTGATTTCAGAGTTTCCTTCTCTATAGACTCTAATAATGAGAATTTTGGGGTGGCATTTTAAAATGTGCTGGTAATTAGATGCTTGCCAAGCCAACAAAAATGACAGAGGAAGCTTTGCTTTCCAAAGGATTGATGTGTGGTTTCTTGCAGTCACGCTGCCGTGGCAGAACCGGACCCCATCTTTAAACCCTACCCTTTAATTTCAGCCAGCACAATAAAATGCAGCTGTCCGTTTGCCTTTAGCATGCTCTGGTTGCTTTGCAATCTTGGAAAATACACAAATCGTTTATTAGTCCCATAAATCAGATGCTATTTGAAGCACAGGAACCCTCCCCATGTGAACTTCTTATTGTTACAACCTGCTGCTGCTGGCGCGCTCCTCTGCGGTCGCTGGGGAGTGCGGCAGGGCTGGGATGCTCTTCTCACAAAGGAACTGGCAGAGCCAGGAGGATTGCACAAGATATCAAGTGCTGCCCACCCCAAGTCTTAAATAGATCCTTGGGATCCTGGTTCTGAGCTGGGAATTGGGAAGGGACAGGACAGGCATGTGTGGGTTCGTGCTGGCCGCTGTCCCAGGTGTCCTGGAGCAATCCAGACATCTCTCACCCATCTATTCCTGTGGAAGAGAAAAGAGGGTTTTTTGCTTCTAGAGGTAAAGGGAAGGAAAAAAAAAATCCTGAGCTTGCAAATGCAAATTAGAAGCCTGAGATCACGTCTGAAGTCTAGACTAGTTTATTATGTTAATTAGTTTCTTGCACCAAATTAGTCATCTTTCTGAAAGCAGCAACATTGCAGTTTAAAATCAGCTCCAGCCATTTCGATGAGAAATCTGGAGTTCAAGTGCTGCGGGTGTGTGCGGAGCCTGCCCAGCCCGGCCCTGCGGCACGGCGGGTGAGGGGATGCTGAGGACGGAGAAGGGGTTTCTCAGACCCCAGGGTGAAGCTGTTGATCCAGTTAATAGGACATAAAAGCCTCACTCAAGACGTGCAGAAACTTTATCTTAAAATCTGCCTGCTCTCTGTAGGGTTGAGAAGATGCGCTTGGCTCGTGCTAACCTAAGGGGAGAGCAGTGGCACTGTTCAGATGTGACAGGCACTTACAGGGGTGTAGAAACCACTTCTTTACTTCTAGAAGCCCACACAGTGCAATCCTGAGCATCCTGCTCGGAGGGTTGCTTCCTAACCTTGTATTGTGCTCTCTGCTCGGCTCTGTCCAAAACCTCTCACCTCCGATGTTGCTTCCAGGGGCTTAGCTGGACTAAGTCATTTTGGTTTTCAGTCTTTCATTTCCTTCCCCTTATTTCTTGATTTCTGGGCTTTGCTATGTGTTAAGCTCTTGGGATATAAACGTCTGATAAAAATCAGACTCCAGCCACCGAGATCTTTGGTGTTAGTGTGGGAGTGTCTCTGGTGTGAGTCACAGCCTGCCCATCTCCACCAGACCCTGTGTTCTGCGCTCCCAAAGGCATTTTTCCTTTCAACCGTCATGGGTTTTGTCTCCTGTCTCGGGCAGATGGCTGCAGGCATGCTGGGGACTTGCTCTCTCAGGAGTCTCCTACCCCCTGTGCAGGACACACCCTGCTGCCAGGTGCTGGGATGAGTCCTTGTGCTAATAAAACACAACAAAAAAACTGCATAAACGGAACATTTCAGGTTGAGACAAGGCTACTTTCCTGAACTAAAGTGCAAGCCCTGCCTCTGTAAAGAATTTCTGCCTCTCCTTGGCTCTCCAGCACATGGAGGAGAGTTGGAGGGGGTCTGCTGGGGAAAGAGAGCATCAATCTGCCGGGTTCGGAGCTGGTACCTTCCCTAGGCTTCACAAAGGCATCTCTTCCCGTAGCATTGGCACTCTCACCCTCCTGTTCTGCACGGGTTGCACCTCTGAGCTTTGTGCAAAGCTCCCTCTGCTCCGTGCCAGTGGTGGTTGCTGTTCTCTGCCCTCCTGGAAGCGGGCCGGGGGCTTTTTGGAGTCCTCTGCTCCGTCTGTGAACCTCTCTGCTGGTTCCTGAGCATTGCAGGTGTTGTGCAGGGTGGGAAATGCTGGGAAGGGCTGACCTCTGAGCGCTTGTTCTGTGGTTGTGTCCAGGATGCGGAGGGCTCCACGTGTCTGCACTTGGCTGCCAAGAAGGGGCACTACGACGTCGTCCAGTACCTCCTCTCCAACGGGAAGATGGATGTCAACTGCCAGGTAAGGTCAGGGACCCGAGTCTCAACAGCGCGCCGTTTCAAATACAATACTCAATACTCAAATACAGCCCTGCTGCTGGAGGGGACCTGAAAAACCTTGTAGGGTGACAGTGCCGTGGGCATCCCTCTCGGCCAGAGAAGGTCATCCCCTCCACCAACCTCATGGAAACCTCCATGTGTCTCCGTTTCTCCTTGACCCCGAGTTTTCTTGTGGAGCCTGTTTCCCAAGGGTGTCCCTGTGCCCTCCCTCCTTGCAGGGGGCTGGTGGGATCACGGGTGTGCTGTGGGGTGGCTCACGCCTGTCCCACCATCACAGAGCTGATCCCTTGCTGTGGGGCGAGGCAGCACTGCAGCGGGGCCCCTTATTCTGGGGGAAGGCTGCTCAGGGAGCTTTTGTAAGAGCTTTTGACACGAGCTGGATGCTGCTTGTGCCTTCTGGACAGTCAGCTGTATTTTAACACCCTGGAGATCCATTGCTAGCGTGCAAATCGACTCCAGCCTGCCAAGGCGTGTGGGTTTGCATCACGCTGGACTGCAGGACCCTGCAGCAGGATAGACTGAAGGACAGCAAGGAGACAGGCATGGGGAGGGAAGGGGTCTGTGGCTCCCAGGCAAGGTGCACCCTGCCGTGGCTGCCAAGGGACTTGTGAAGCCTTCAAGAGATGGTCTTGCCTGTTCTGCGTGTCTCACCCTTTCCTTTCCCTCCCCAGGACGATGGAGGCTGGACGCCGATGATCTGGGCCACCGAGTACAAGCACATTGAGCTGGTGAAGCTGCTGCTTGCGAAGGGGTCTGACATCAATATCCGTGACAATGTGAGGTTCTTCCTGGAATCTGTTTTGGAAATTGTCCACAATTTCTCTTTGAAAACCAAACAAGCCCAAGAAGGCAGATTTTTGGGCTGAGCGCAGGGGATGCAGTGATAGATGTGGTTTGGAGCAGCAAGTGAAAAGTGTCTGGAGGGAGAATTTTCCTCCATATTCTGGGAAGTTTATAAGCTGGCAAGAGGTCCTTGTCTTCCAGCTCTTCATACACAGCCCATAACGATGCTGTACATAGTGCTGCGGGTTGTGATTAGCTCTGTGCCTCGCTGCTTCTGCTTGGACACGGCACCGGCCAGAGCCCTCTGGAGCCCAGACTTGCCAGCTCCACACTGGTCATGGGCTGGTGTGCATTGGGCACGGGTTAAGGTTAGGGGCATCCTGCGTGCCTTTTGAGGGGCACAAGCTCGTGCTCGTGTTTTCCAGATGGATTGGGCAGACACTCTGCCAGCAAGTATCATAAGCCTGGATTTTCTTGGGCACATAGTCACCGGTGTGGGCAGAGCGTGCCCAGGCTGGCAGCTCTGCGCACTGGAGCTGGCTCTTGGCTGGTTCTTCACCTCCATAAATCCTACTTGAGTGGGACATACTCTGTACATGAGGGATGCTGACTCCAGGTGGAGTCCCCAGCAGCTCTGTGGGCACATCGGGCTGTGCCAGCCAGTTTCACTGGGATTTTCAAGTAAATGGAGAAGGCTGGGGAAAAAAGGAGAGCATCCAGACTGCTGTTCAGGAGACTCAATATATCAGCACTGCTCCTCTTCTTTTTTTTTCTTAATAGGGTGTTTCTCATTTCATCCTTTCTGTCTCTAAGGGTATTGAAACCCCAGATGCACCTGCAAGGCAAGCCTGGGTGTGAACTGGGGTGCTTTCGCCTCTAGACATGAGATAGTTTGATCAGTGAGGGGTGACGGGCTTCACTGCGTTCTGCACAGAGTTGTTACAGCAAAGGACCTTCCCCGCCATCAGTTCACCCTCCAGCCTACCTCATGGCAATGTATGTTCTTGTCCAGGGCTGCTAGTGCTTTTCTGACTCCTAGGGATATAAGCAGCTGGTTTGTATTTGTTTCCCTAAATGTTTTGGTTTGCATCTTGGGTGCTATCAGGGGAAGGTGTTGGCACGCTTGTCCCAGAAGGGCTCCAGCTCTTCCCAAGGAGTCGCCGTCCCCAGTCTGAAAGCCCCTCTTGGCAGGAGCCTTTGTTTCTTTGGTAGCTTAAATATTTCTCAGGCAGGTCTGGATCTGATACTGTTCCTAAAAGCAAAAATCAAGGTGAGAGGGTGCTTTCTGGGTTGCTGCATTCCTTCTGAGCCCTAGTGCTCCCTCTGAACAAAACGGAGATGTTTCGTCTGTCATAGAAGCCTTCTGGCCACCGGTGACAAGATCACGCATTAAATGATGAAAATCAAATCAGCTCAGTCAACAATTTACTTGAAAGAAAAGTATCCTCTGAGCAGATGTACGGATCGCATATCCGTCACTGTCCCTGAGTTCGGTGTCTCCTGATTGCTGTCATTAAGGAGCAATGTCACTTGTGCTGGGAAACATCGTGCTCCGGGTGAAATGCTTTTGATTGTAATTATGCTGCTGTCAGGCAGCACTGATGCACGGCAAAGTACCGAGTTCAGGTGTCTGTAACCTGTCTGAGCAGCAGCACGTGGTGTGCAATCGACAGGATGTATTTTTTCTGTAGATTGGTACGTGATGCTGATTAGGGGTTTTTTTCTAGATGTTACCTCAATGGGAAGCAGAAGCCGTAGAGAGTCCCCCCACTCCCTGTATATGTCAGTAGCCTCCCCGATGAAGGAAGGATCTAAGTTAAGTTGCGATGACTAAAAGACATGCTTTATTTTTGCTTTAAAAAAAAAAAAAAAGACTTAGGTGATCATTACTATCATTGCACCATTGTAATCGACGTCTTTAGAGCTTGTCATGGGGAAGGGTTCAAAGAGTGCTGCAGATTGCCCTGTAACAGACAACAGAGTGTCATCGCTTAAAATACCTCCATCAAATGATGAGTGTTCGGCTATTTCTAGTGCTGCTGCTGAGAGATGGGCGCATACAGTATTTAAGAGATGCCTGAAGTTGGATTGATTGCTTTCCCTGTGGCTCATGGTTCTCTTTCCAGCACCTCCATACATCCTGTAGCTTGTGCTGTGCTCTTTTTCGCCTTGATTTTGTAGCGCTGGGAGACACGCTGGCTTTGCTGTGTGTCTGGGCTGGCAAAGCTCAGCTTCTAGCCTTTTCCAGCACGTTTGTTCACGTCTGTCACCTCTCTCGTGGATTGATCCAGATTGTTTGGTGGCTCAGAGACAGACAATTTCCCTGCGTGTGTCAGGAAGGCGATGGACCGCTTTGTGTGCAGCCTCCCCGCCTTCTGCGTGCAGAGGCGGCTGGAGTGAGAATTCCCTGCTTGTGTGCGCGGGTATTTCCCTGCCTGCCCTGACAGTCCTGGACAGAAGCAGAGATGTAGGGAGGGAGACTACAAGCCACATGTTGAATGCTGCAGGTGTAGAGCTAAGGATGGTGAAGTCCCAAAGGGTTTCAATACACTAAACAGCCTCTGTTCTGTTCTCTTTCCCTCCAGGAGGAAAATATTTGTTTGCACTGGGCTGCTTTTTCTGGCTGTGTTGACATAGCGGAGATCCTGCTGGCTGCTAAGTGTGATTTGCATGCGGTGAATATTCACGGAGACTCACCCCTGCATATTGCAGCCAGGGAGAACCGCTACGAGTGTGTCGTGTAAGTACCGCTCCAGCCCTGCCGCTTCTCTCCCTTCCCCTGGTTGCTCCTTTCTACCCGAGTGCTGGCTGGCAAGCCCAGGAGATCCTTTAGAATGCCTTTGGCATTGAAGCACAAACCAAAATCGGGATAGAGGGCTCATTTCCCCATTGCCCTGCTCCTGGGGTGCTGGGTCTGAGATACTAGCTGCTGCCAGAGTGTAAAACAGATCAGAAAACATGGGGTGATCTTGGAGGGAGGCTTGGGCAGAGGGCTTAAGGGACTGTGCACAGCCTGGGCTGCCCAGCAGAAGGGCATTAGGAATCCTTGATTAAAGCATTTCTTTTTCTTTTTTTTTTTTTTTTCCTTACAACTGGTGTGGCATAATATGGTAGGAGGGCTTTTCCCTTGTTTCATCCCTGCTGTGAATAAAGTCACCATGTGTACTCACCCAAAGCTGGTCAGTGTGAACCAGGGCTGAGTCCAATACTGGTTTCCTGGAGGACTCTTCTGTTCCCAGCCTGCTCTTCCCACCCCGTATCTTTCCCCGCCAGAGAGGGTTTCGAGCCTGGCTTACATTAGGCTGATACTTGTCTCACCTGAAGCAAGGCGAGGTTTGCCCAGAGCTCTGTGAGTGCCTAGAGCCCCAGTCTGTGGCTTCTGCCAGTGCCTCTGTGTAGAAGGATTCAGTGAACCAGGCTTAATAAAGAAAATTTGGGTGATTATTCACTGCTGCAGATTCTTCCTTGTCCCTTAAGGGCTGGCTGGAGGATGCGACTCAGCTCGTTTTCCCTTGTGCGGTTTCTCTTGGGAGATGCTTATCCTTTCTCGCTGTTTTGCAGTCTCTTTCTTTCCCGTGGCTCGGATGTCACTTTAAAGAACAAGGAGGGTGAGACTCCGCTCCAGTGCTCCAGCCTTAACTCTCAGGTCTGGGTGGCCCTACAGATGAACAAGACTCTCAGAGAATCATCTGCTGAAAAGCCTGTCCAGATAGAGAAGGTGGTGAGCAGGTGAGAATCTGGCTGGCTTTGCTCGTGGGTCACAACAGAGAGCCCTGGCATGGGGGAGGCTGGGGGGCTGGTTTAGGAAAGGACTAGAAGTGCGTGCACAGGTTTTTAAACTAGTGTGAAGGTCAGTTTGAGCTTAGCAAGAATTAAGCACATGCTGATTCAGACCGTGGTTTGTAAATTCATCCTCCAAATGGAAATATCCATGAGCACAAAGAACAATCTGTAAGACAGAGTGGAAAAAAATGAACTCTGCTCTAGTCTGAATTGCTTTGAATGCTCAGCGATCAAAGACAGTAATTCTGCCCCAGGATGGCATTTGAATGGCCCCTTGTTTCGGGGGACCTTTTCTTCTGTGACAGTTCTCTT
This sequence comes from Pterocles orientalis, assembly GCA_011057875.1. Taxonomy (NCBI): domain Eukaryota; kingdom Metazoa; phylum Chordata; class Aves; order Pterocliformes; family Pteroclidae; genus Pterocles; species Pterocles orientalis. Next base: position 451,317 of record WKFP01014755.1, on the reverse strand, counting down.
TCTCCCACTGACAGAGACATTGCCCGGGGTTATGAGCGGATCCCCATTCCCTGCATCAATTCTGTGGACAGCGAGCCTTGTCCTAGCAACTACAAATACGTTTCACAGAACTGTGTCACCTCCCCAATGGACATTGACAGAAACATCACCCATTTACAGGTGAGGGATCGCGTGTATCCACGGGCTTTTTCCCATCATGGTGCGTGCATTCAGGGGTGTTGCAGCACACGGGTTTTGCATTCAAAATGGAAATGTCTAGTCCTAATAGTGCCACCAAATTCAGGCTAGGGCTTAATGCTGAACTCCAGCTCTGGCTCTAGGAGGTGGGATTCTGCTTTTCTTCCTTTCTGCGACTTAAGCAAACCTCTGTGCTCAGCTGTGTGCTGTAGCATCAACTGCCTGGTGCTGGCTCATGTGGCTCCATTCATCCTTTTCCTCTCTTCTGTACCTGGAGAGTTAGGGAGTTGTCTGGAGACCTTCCTCATGCTGTCTTCCTCCTGACTGCAGCATCCCAGCTGAGGTCTTCGCTGTCATGCTGGAAGGTGCTGAGGTGTCGGATGAGGGCGATGGGGTGGCTGGAGTGAACGTCCCCTACCAGCACCCTGGCGTGCAGCAGCGGGTGGTGGGACCGTGCTGGCTCGGGGAGCATGGGGGAAGCAGCCAGCCGGAGGGAAGAGGCAAGCAAGCAGCAGGGGAGGACTTGAGACATCGTGTTACATCATCTCCCAGCTCTGGTCTATCCTTGGAGCTTTCCTTGTCCTTGAGTGTGGAGTACAGCTCGTAGGGCATGGAGGAAGGTCGGTAACACAGGAGGACATCCTCTTGTGGAAATGGAGGTGGCTCAGTGTGGGATCCTTTCCTGCGAGCTGGAATCCTTTCACCTTCAGTGCACCCAGAAATAAAGAACGGGGTGGAAACGCCACTGAACCACCGAGGCTGGTTATTTTTCTGAAGATGAAGACTTATGGTTTCCTCTCTGACCCAGTCACAGCAGTTGCTCTTTCAGTTGGGTGTTAGTGGCATGGAGTTAACCCTTTGTCTTCTCTTCCAGTATTGTGTATGTATAGACGACTGCTCCTCCAGTAACTGCATGTGTGGCCAACTCAGCATGCGCTGCTGGTATGACAAGGTGAGGACACAGACCCTCCTCGTGCGTTAGAGCCGTGCTGGCAGGTGGCACTTGGCACAGTTCGGGGTTGGGAATAGTACCTTAAAAACAGTTCCTTGCACAACTCCTGGTTTTGGTTTTCAAATGCCTGAGATGTGTGTGATAGTAACAGAATGTGTACTCAGGGAAGCTTTTCTCGTGTTATTTATTTGTGTTCCTGTCGTGCCAACGGAGCCATTAATTATATCCGTGTGATAGAGAGTGTTTAATAATCCATGCGTGAAATCAGCTTCCATTTCAGAAAAACACAAAGAATGCTGTCATATGTAAACAAGGGGAGGGTAGCAGAGAGATCGGTTTTTTTCTCTGCTTTTGTTTATTGTGATCCTTCCGGATGAAGGCAAAGTAAAGATGTTGTAGCTGCAACATTGCCAGAAGCCGGGTTTGTTTTGGGTAAGTGTGCTTCAATCCTCCAGGGAGGTTTTGAGGTTAATATTTGGACAGGTTCTGCTAAGATCAGAAGTTCTGTGAATCTCTGCGAGTTTCTCCCAGGGGGAATATTGGCATCTTTCTTTGCCTTGTAGCCAGTTGATTTACACATTAAGAGGTGATTACATCTTTCAAGCCTTAAAAGCCAAATTTGTTAAATATGATAAACTGCATCTATCGCTTCCTTAATCCTATATGGTTGGTAAATAATTGGATTGCAGCTTTTTTGGGAGTGTTATTTGGGAAGATAATGTGGCTCACAGAATTTGGGTGTATTGGCTTTGTAATCTGGGAGTTTAGGCTTTATTCCAGAGACAGACTGAGCATCCGCTTCTCCCCTCCAGCACTGCAAAATGGTAATAATGATGATGCGCACTGTTTTTTTGAACAGCACTGTAAGATTTTTTTTTTTTTTTTTGGTGGTGTGTAGGGTGATGCCAGGCAGCAAAAATCTAGACGATCTCTTGCTGTTTGTCAGCTGTGGGTGACAGTGGTGAATGTGCCACTGTTGGGGTGGAGCCAACCCCCTGCAGAAGTTGAGGTGTGATGCTGGTTTCGGGGAGATCGGGGCGTGCCTCCACCTTGGGGTTCTCTGTTTTTACCCTCGAGGGGATTTCTGCTCTTGGCCTGCGTCTGGTTTGGAGGGGTCTCAGGAACAGACAGCTAACCCAGTCTTGAATGTCTCTCCTCTCCAGGACGGCCGACTCCTGCCAGAATTCAACATGGCTGAGCCGCCGCTGATCTTCGAGTGTAACCACGCGTGCTCATGCTGGCGGACCTGCAGGAACCGGGTGGTGCAGAATGGGCTCAGGTGAGGAGGACGATTCAGACGCAGCGTGTCTTGGTGACGCCAACACCACGCTCGTGGGCTGTCTGGGCTAGTGGGAGGTGTCCCTGCCTATAGCAGGGGTTGGAACTAGATTATCTCTAAGGTCCCTTCCAACCCAAATCACTCTGTGATTCTGACTCTCTAGTCTCAGCTTACAAGCCTACAACCCAGGGCTTCCCAAGATGATGCAGAAGTTGGGGCAGGTGCCAGCACGCAGTGGTGGGATGCAGGCAGGTTCCTCTGTGCTGCTGGTGGCAACGAAGCAGCAGCGGGTTGGTGAGCTCAGTTAATATTTGCACTGTGCCCCTGTTGCCATCACACTGCAGCGTTCTTTCATCAGCCTGACCATAAAACATATAAATGGCTTCTGGGTTTGCATGAACAGCCTGGGTGTAACTTGTCAGGTGGAGACCTGCGAAGAAAATAACAGCAACAGAAACTGCAAAGCCTTAATTTGGTAGATTTCGTAAGTTAACGGTCTGTCTTAGAGATATAGGCCAGCATGCCCAGGCCTGGCTGATGAAAATTTCCAACTTAGTGGCATGACTCCTCCTGAATTGGATACCTGAATGGATACCTGTTGGCCTCGGTGCTGCAGATTGGGCTGTTAGGATTTTGATGCCAGGCTAAAAATGAAAATATTTTGTTCTGGACTTCTGCTATGGAGAAGTTTGCCACTGCACTTGGTTCAGAGGAATCCCACTGGAAAAAAAAGACTTTTGCAATTTTTCTGTAGTACTGACAACACTTTTTTTGCAAGCTTTGTAGTTTCACTGACATTTTGCAACGTTAAAAATAAGTAAGGAAGAAGCTTGAAGTGTTCTCCCAGAACTTTACCTCTCTCTGCTTTTCCCTGCCAAGCTCCAGAGCTCCGGTGTCTCCGTGGGTGTTTATTCAGGAGCTGTACAGCCAGAGCTGTTGCTTTTGCATTTTTCCCTTGCTAAAGTGTTTTTCTAAAGACGGAAAGGGTTGGAAACCCGACCGTGAGCCTGGGAGAGCGGCTTTGTGGGGAAGCTGGCGGTAAGGTCAGGTGCTTGGCAGAGCTGTGCTTAAGGGAGCAGCAGGGGAAACCTCCTACCTTTGGGCTGCAGCGTGCCACATGGGTGCTCCCGCTCCGTTTTCAGTGCTTCCTTTATCAGATTTGCTCCAAATTAACCCCACTGGGCAGCACACATTTCTGTATGGTAGCTGACCCAGCCCAGCCAGGATGCTGAGGTTGGAGCCGTGGTCCTGCTGCTGCCAGTGTCGGCCCCGACGGCAGAGCCTGAACCCGACCCTGGCTCTCTGCTCTGCTCTGATGGACCAGGCAAAACGTCGGGGAGCTTCCTGAAATACAGTGTTGTCACTGGTGTAACATTAAGTTGTTTTTTGCACTGGTGAAGGCTCCAGGAGCAAATAGGAGAAAATGCAGAGCCTGGGGTTTTGGGCTGACGGTGCAAGGAGGGGCTGGGTGGGGGGGACAGAAGTACTGGGAAAAGCAACAGGGTGAAGCTAAGGTGAGCATCGGATTTCTCTTTATTCCGATAACAGCATTGCTGAGAGTGGGTTTTGGTTCCCTCAGGGACAGTGTGAGCCTTCCCTAGCCCTGGAGATTGTTCATCCTGCACTTAACTCAAGTTCTGGCTGTGCAGGAGGCAGAATGACTTACAGGATTGTTTCCCTGCCTATAAACTCCATCAGTAAAATTCCACAGAGTGGCTATTACACCAAGAAGTTTCAAGTTGCAGCGTTTCTTCCTTGTCTTTCAGCCAGGGGGCCGGGTATGATGGAGTTGCTAAATGCACCGGCCTCAGCAGAGGGCAAAGGGATCAGAGCACTTAGCTCAAGGTGTTCTTAATTCACCGCGAGCTCCCCGCCGTCCCCCTGCAGCACCCTCCCTGCAGAGCTGCGCTGCCTGAAGTCCCCCGCCACCTTCCCTGCCCTCTCCCAAGTGCCGGGTGTGTGCGTGGAAGGGAAAAGAAATGCCAATGGTGGGATTCTGGTATCCTACGTGTGTATCAGCAGCAGCGTAACCACGCAGAGCATCCAGCTCCGCACCCTCTTCCCCAGTCCCTGAGGTGTCTGGTCCCCAGGTGGTGCTGGGCAGGGAGCAGGGGTTGGTGGGCACCTGTCCCTTGTCCCCGGTTCCCATCTGAGCATCTGCCCGAACGCTCAGAGCAGCAGTGTGCCCACAGTGGTGCCAGTGTGAGAACCAGGGGGTTAAATATGAAAATCTTTTTGTGAGTTTGTGCTGATGGAAGGTTGCTGGATTTTTGCTCATCTCTCTGAAAATCCGTTGTCTTTCTGTGGAGTGCTGCCATTAACCTGGCTTCATTTCCTCTTTTCCAGGACTCGATTGCAGCTTTATCGGACACAAAAGATGGGCTGGGGTGTGCGAACAATGCAAGACATTCCACCGGGAACCTTTGTGTGCGAGTGAGTTATTCAGCTTTCATTAGCTCCTGCAAACACACCGCTTCCTGAGGGCCAGGATGGTTTGCTTCTCTTCAAGGAGAGCTTTTCACGCAAATCAAATTGGCATCGAGCCCAAGCTGCTTGCCCTCAGTCAGAGGTTTCCTGACTCCATTTCCTGCTCTGTTTGTCCTTTTCCTCATAGCTGGAGCTTTCTCCTCCCTTCTCCAGCTTGCTGGGGTCTGTGCTCAGCTCTCTTACTCCTCTGAAGCACAAGCAAAGAGGGAAAAATGCATTTGGGTTGTGCTGCAGATGTGTTCACTGGGGATATGGGACACTTAAGGCCAAGGCAATTTGGAACAGCTTTTTTATATTGGATCTTTTTCTTTTTTGATACTGACCTCTCAAGAGGTTTTCCAGTGTCACAGCTCTGGCTTTAGTCTGATTCAGCAAAACAGTAAAGCACTTGGCGTTAAGCATATGTTTCGGCCCCAATTCAATAAAGTACTTAAGAACAAAAATGTTCAGATTTATGTCAAGTGAAAAAACTGCTGTCCAACCCCGTGGTTTTTAGGATTTAAAGTGGTGTATGTGCTTTATTAAATATTTTGGACAGTGGTTTCTTCATTGCGATCCTACAGTGAGTTAAGACCGTCTGAACAAGGCTGGGCTCGTGCCCTTCGTGGAAATAGGTGCTAAGGGTTTCTTTGAACTGGTTATTGATGCTTTATAGAATTGGGGTGGGTATTGAGAAAGATCAGTGCAGAATTTAAAACAAAAATGAAGGACAAGGAAAATCTGCAATGAATCGGCCAATTATTTCTTCCATGCTAGGAAGCTGCTGGCCAATAAAATGTTTTTTCAGAGGTAAAGCTTAAAGCTCTGCTGCTTGTGGGGAGTGTCTCAAAGTCAGTCTTCAGGTGGGGCTTCCAGAGAGGAGCCAGAGCCTGCGTATAAACTGCTCCCAGAGAAAAAAGGCACTGGCTTTCCCAAATCCTACTGGAATGGTAACAGGCAAAGGAGTAGGCAGTGGTGAACAGGCAGCCCAAGGTCACGGGGCAGCGCTGTGTGACTGTTGCTAACACAGACACGAGCGTGTTGTAGCACACTGGAGCTGATGGGGTGCGGATACCACTGCCATGGTTAACTCTGCCCCCCACCCTTGCTAGGAGCTGCTGACGCTGTCTCAGTGGCAGGCACTATCTTCTTCATTATCTAAATGAGCTGCGTACTGAAAAGCTGAGCTAATTTCTGTCTTGCCCATGCACATTCCTCCTTGTCTCCATCACTCTCATACACGTTACTTACTCAACTCACCAAATCCGGTCCTCCCCTCCTTAAGCCACCTGCACTAATGTCCTTCCTGGGATTCTTTATGGGCAACCTATAGACTTGGTTTCTTCTTTTCCTCCTCTCTGGCACAGAAGCCCCAGGGCTGGCGGTGGTCAGGGGCTGCTTGCACGTGGCAGCTCCCGGGGTCGGCTCTCATGGAAGAGCATTTTGTATTAAATGTCTGAATTAGAGCTGAGCGGGTAGTCGCTTTGTGCAGGGGTTATTGCTTTGAAAGGATGATAGTTGTATTGGTGTAAGGATGATGACTTTCATTGTGTAATTTTTAACATACACCCACATGAGGGACAGATGAATACTCACATCGCTTTTATTTTGCAAAACTCTTGATCCCAACTGTTCCTGTGTGAGTCCCTCTCTAACACACACACTGCTCTTCAGCCTCCGTACTGCAGATACCTTTCCACTTCTCTCCGTAGTCACTCCAAAAATTGTTCCCCTTTCCCTTTCTGCTTGCAGACTGTCTCTCCTGCATCCCGCAGCTTCTCCAGGCAGTGTTCAGCAGCGCTCGGAGCGGTTTGGCTCTGCCAGCACGGTGGGCAGCCAGCCCTCCCACTCTCCTCCCCTGGGCTCCCCACACCCCAGCTGCTCCAGACCCTCCGGTACCTTCAGCCCTGTCCTGGAAGCAGCAGCTTAGTGAGGGGATGTGGAGCAGCATCATCCTCCCTGCCCGCTGGGCTCCCGCAGAGTTTTTAAGCTCTTCCACTCGCAGATGCTCAGGATTGTGCTTGTGTGCAGGTTTCTCCCCGGCCTCTGCATTTGTGTTGCTGCTTGGAAATTGCTGTTGCTCCCCTTGTGCTGACGTTGTTGGGGTTGTTTTGAGTCTGCTCTGTTTGTCAGGCACTGTAAGTGCTCATTCGGGAAATGGCACAGCTGCTTAAGGGCTTTGAATTAGCGGGATGCAGAAACCAGAGGTTGGTGAGGATCTGGTCTG